>CM057457.1:18817500-19357500 GCA_016271365.2 Neoceratodus forsteri
AGGTGGGGCTTATCTGGTTTAAGTAAAAGGATAATCATAGCATCCATAAGGGATGGATCTAACTTGTCAGCTGTGAACATATAACTGTATAAATCAAGCAACAAGGGAGCTAATTCCTTAGAGAAAATTTTGTAAAAGTTAGATGGGAAACCGTCCGGGCCTGGTGCTTTGTCCAGGGTAAGACTATTGATGGCCATCTCTATTTCAGTAATAGAAATTGGTGAAGTTAAGGAGGCTTGAGATAAATCATCCAACACTGGAAGGTTCAGAGACTCTAAGTAGTTTTCTATATCTTGAGAATTTAAATTGGGAAGACACTTCCCATACAGTGACTTATAAAAATTCTCAAAGACCTGAACTATCTCACAGGGCTCTGTTTTGACAGAACCATCAGCTGCCTGTATAGACGGGACTAAGCGGGAACTTTCCAGCTGTCACAAATGGAGAGCAAGCAGCCTCCTAGCCTTTTCCCCCTGGTCTATATATTTAGCTTTAGTTTTAAGGAGGGCATATTCTGCCTTCTCTTATTAACTCTGCGTATTCATTACGCAGTGCTAACAGCTCCTCCAGGGCGCCCTTGGAAGTAGCGGAAGACAGGGGATTTTCTTTCTCTTTAATCTGGGTTAATAAAGCTAAAGCGTTAGAGTCCTGTGTCTTCTTCCTCCTGGAGGCAACCTTAATAAACTCTCCTCAAAGGTAGCACTTCAAAGAGCACCAAAGAAGGTCGCATCTCTGAACTGAATCCCTGTTATGCTCCAAAAATGCAACAATGAGCTCTTTAATATGAGAGATCAAAGACTCTTCCCTTAACAACTAGGTATTCAGTCTCCAGATTGTTTCCCTCTGAGTATGGGGGTTTAACGAGAGGGCCAACCATGTCACCGCATGATCCGATATCACTATAGGCTCTATACCAGTCTGGTATAAGCCTGGCATAAGAGAGCCACTAATTAGGAAATAGTCCAATCTGGACCAGGTCTGGTGAATATTTGAATAGAATGTATATGACAGTTGCGTGGGATTTAAAATGCGCCACGGGTCACACAATCCTAACAAGGTTATTAAGTCTTTCAGGGCATTCTGTGAGGATGAAAGTGGCTTCGGTGGCCTATAGGTCCTGTCCAGATCTTGGGTTGGAGGAATGTTCCAATCCCCCCCTAAAATCACGGGAGCGGGTAGGAGCATTGCCATCTTGTTGGCCAGTTCCATCAAGAAACCTGGATCCCCTCCCACCGGTCCATATATTGAACCCAAGACCACCGTAGTATTACTTAATATACCCTTAATTAACACATATCTCCCAAGAGGGTCTATGAACATCGAATCCATCTGAAATGTAACATTCCTTTTAAATAAAATAGCCACCCCTCGGCTTGAAGATGAAGACCCTGCTGCAAAAACCTGGGATACCCCCTGCCTACGTAGACATAACGACTCCGAACTAGTCAGGTGGGTTTCATGAAGCAGGATAATATCTGCGATTAGAAGAGCACAGTGTTTAAGTATTTGGAGCCTTTTCAGGACATCCCTTACACCTCTAACATTCCAAGTAATTATTTTTGTTGGGAAACTAGCCATTATTAACCCCCGGTACCACTATCAACCCTAAAGAACTCGGCGTATCCCAGAACCAACCCCTAAGGCACACTCCAGCTCACCCCACTCCGATCCCTCCCCCAACATTATATAATACATATAGACCTGTCATGACAAACAGCCAAAACCTATTATGTAGCATGTATGCTCTTACACCCTCACCTCCCCCAATCCCCCCAACCTTAATCGAAGTCTCTAAACTCCACTTCCTGAAGGGAAACTCGCTATCCTTCGTCCCGTGTATCTTTAAATCAGTAAATCGGATATTAATCAAAAAACGTCGTAAAAGTGCCCATTCCCTTAATACCCCAAAACTCCAACCCTTTCCCCTCTTCAGTAAACCCTCACAACTATTTACGTAGGCCGCTCACTCCAGATCTGAGTGGCTACTTGCCAAGATAACTTTTGCGTGAGTGGCCAAACCCCGATGGCACTAACTATTTCTGGTACGTATGTAAAAGCCAAGTAACAAGTTGTTGCCCCATGCAGAATGCCGCAAATTACCGTGGAGCTCTGCTCTAAGGGGTCCTTGGAAAAGAAGATAGTCAAATAGAAAGTAATCAGATGCCCCCCCCCCAAATTAGTACGTCCTGCAGCGTTCCCAATTCGCCCTTCAGAGCCCTCCACCCCACCCCACTAATTAGAACAGGCACCCTAAAGGTAAAATTTTAGTCTGGAACGTAAAACCTGTTCCTTCCAAAACTAAACCACGGAAGAGACCAAACAGTATCCCTTTATAGTGCCTCTTATAGATAGCCCCTGCAGTCATGCGACTCCCCAAATACCCGTTCCCCATCTGAGAACTAGCTAATGCCTAGCAGCTATTAGTAAACCCAGGACCAAATACTAATTAGAAGCTACCCAGGTAAAACTAGCGAGCCTGCCAAGTACCAACATAGCTCCGTGGAGATTACTTCATGCTGATGCGAACAGCCTTTTAAACCCCTAATATCCTACTCCTAGCTCTGGTTCAGCGAGAACATTAATAAGCAACCTTAGAGTAATAAATAAGGTGAGAAAACTAACCTGAAACTAGCGAGTGGCCCTGCCTGTGGGTTGACTGAGGGAAGGGCAAAGACGGTGCTCACAGGAAACCCTACATATTATCCCCTTAAGAAACAGCCCCTCTTAAAAGAAGTTCCTTTGCAAACTCTGGCATCCCAAAGACCCCTCGACCGCAACTCTGCCTTGCCCCCACCCGCAAGCATCAAGCCCTATGAACCCCAACCGAACAGACCCAACATAGCCCAAGGACAAGCAAATTCAACAGGTAATCAACTTAAAGTATGAACTTTAACTTTGACTCTCAGATTATAGCAATCCTCTGTAAAAAGTTCATCCATCTTTAAACAGGCTTGGTAATTTCACTGAGAGATCTGAGGTTTCCTGTTCAGGTGTATCGTATGTAAACCAGGACCCCTGAACTGAGACTCGGAGCTTAGCTGGGTACTGCATACGAAAAGGGATGCCCGAAGCTATAAGCTTTTTGACTGTGGCTTGATAAGTGGCCCATTTCATTCGAGTCTCCCGAGGCAGGTCTTGCGTTATTCTAAGAGTGGCATTCTCCCACTTAATGCTCTGCAGCTCTCTTGCTCTGTTGATAACGTGCTGTTTCTCGATGAAGCTCGAAAACCTCACAACAACTGGCCTTGGTGAGGCATCTGGTGGGGGCTGTGGTCTGAGGGAGCGATGTGCCCGTTCGATCTGGTAGCTAGCGCTTATCGGGGGAGGGCCTACAACCTTTTGTAGAAACTTCTGTAGGAAGGCCACTGTATTGGCTCCTTCTTCCGATTCAGGCAATCCGAGGATCAAAATATTCTTCCTTCTACTCCTGCCCTCCAAATCTTCAGTTTTCAACTGCAATCTCTGTATTTGTTGGCGCAGCTGCATTAATTCAGGTTCCGTTTTCTCCCTCCACTTCTCTACCGAAGCCATTCGGGCCTCTGTATCCCCCATCCTTTTGCAAGACCAGTAAAGTCGCTACGGAGGGACTTCAACTCCGATGAAATATCAGAAAGAGTCTCTTTAAATGGTAGCATCTCCTGTAAGAAGCAGTCCTCCGTTAATGGAGTAGTAGTTGAGGTTGGAGGCATCGATTTCCCGGTAGTAGCCCCTTGGGCCCGTTGCTTTTTTGACATCTTCTCCGGTGAAGCTGGTGGAGTATGCCTAGGCCAGACCTGCTTCATTTCGGATTCCATCCCATTAGTGAACGCAGTCGCAAGGCTGATTGCGGTGCTGCCTTAACTCTGAACCTCGAAACAGACCTGGAACAGCTGTTAATCGTTATCACAGTAGACTATTATCAGTAAAATAAAACAATAGAGAGGCAAGGTGCTGGAGCTCCGCTTCAGTGCTGCCGCCAGGAGCCCTGCATCACGTGATCCCCCGGAAGACTCCTTATCTGAATAACTTGTTCCAGATATACATACCTAGAGCAGATTTGAGATCAGTACAAAATTTGGAACTAGTAATTCCAAAAACTAGAATGGCAAGGGCAAACTCTGCATTAACAGTGAGTGGGCCTAAACTCTGGAATAGATTACCAGACTATTTAAAAAAAAAAGACAATTGTCCCTTGGTATAAGATCAAGAAATGGTTAAAATCAGAAGTATATTAAATTAATTGACAGTGTTCCCAGTAAAAAGGTAATGCACTTTTTTTTGTTTCACACTTCTCATTAATCATTATTCATAATTATTATTGAATGTTAAATATTCATCATTTCTGACCACATGGTTACTGCTATGTTATTACTAACAGTAGGATGTATAGGTTTAGACTTTGTACTTTTATAATTGTTATAGATGTTGATATTTAAGGCTAAAACAGAGTATGGAAGTAATAGAGTATTTGTCTTTAGAAAATGGCAAAGAACATTCTCATCATCTGATTGGCTGGCAGGCTCCCAGAGCTGGGCAATTATTTTTTGATAGATGCCCAGCAAAAAACAAGTGCCAATCCAGGGTGCCTCATTACTTATCATATGATTGGGCACCCCGAATTTTCAGTCTGACCAGCCGCCATTTTCTCTCTCTCTCGCTTATCGATCGACATTCCCCCAACCCAAACACAGAAAAAAACACAACAGCAGCCCGACACACATCTAACTGGTATTCCAGACGTCAAACAGTCTAAAATGTTTTTTTTTTTTAATTACCGGTAACGTGTTGCGTGCTGTAACATACGGCTGCCGCTCCTAAAAAGCCGGCCGACACAGTAGTGAAACTGCACATATCTGGAGCCAAATACAAGAATTCCCACCTCCGTTCCGCACCCTGACTTCACATCACGCATACTGTCCACATACCTCCTCCTTCTCCTGCATGTTCAGGCTACTCGACTGCTGTTTCTCGTTTTTTTTTTCCTTTTCATAAAATGCGCCTATATTGTCACAGCCAGCACTCCCGATGGCTGATTCCTCACTGGCTCTCCAAACCACCGGTACCTGGGCTCCATATGCTAAACTAAACTCCCGCAACAAAATGTACCTCACCTCCACATTACTCCGTGGCCTCGAACCCCATCCCCATCTTTCACACATGACTACAAATCCCAAAACCCACGAGGCAGCCACATAGCTCATACAGACAAAATGTTGTAAACTAGATTGCCCTCTAGTGGTAGACATGCAGCAGTGCAGGAACTATTTTACAAAAAAATGTATTTCAAAGTTTTTTAAACATTAATCACACTACTTCAAAGCTTTTTTTTTATACTTTTTAAAAATATATTACCATGGGCCATTTTCTAAGTGCAATAATACCCGACAGGGTGGGCATTATTGGGAAATACCAGACCTTCCAGGGGCTATAAGGCCCTCCGCCTGCGGCGTCGGGCCTCGTCGCCCCTGGGTGGTCGTATTTCCCAATAACCCCTACTCTGGATAATATTGCTAAATAATATGTATTTTTCATGTACTATGTACTATCATTTATTTTATGTAATTGTAATCTTTTTAACGGTTTGAACTTGGAACCATTGAAATGAGTTAAACCACTCAATTGGGTTATCCTTTTCCTAGACTTGTAAGGAATACATTTTTACACACACACACACACATATCTATGGGGCTATAATATATATCATATATATCATTTGATGATATGTATTACAGCCTCATACATTTATTTGTTGGAATTTTGGAAACAACCTATGAGTAAGAACTCTTTTACAAAGGGATCACATCCGTTAAACAGTACAAATACAAACATAATTGAATTCACAGTACAACTACAGACACAGTTGAAATATCAGTACATAATTGAATTCACAGTACAAATACAGACACAGTTGAATTATCAGCACAGGAAGTAGCAAAACCATAAAAAACAGCTAAGAGTTATTTATGAGTTTCATTAAGGGTTTAATACTAAGTGCTGTATGGTATAAGGAAGTATATGAGAGAGGGAAATGTAGGATAAGGAAAGAGTGGTTAGTGAGTAGAGCATGGGGATAGAGCAGCCCAGGAGGACCATTGTCACACTGCATTGCAGCTTTTTAGCTGAGGAGCTGGGGATGGTGCTTGTGAGAGTGTGTGGTAAGGTGGGAGAAGATGGTGAGAGAGAGAGAGAGAGAGGAGGGTAGAGAGAGGGGTGAAGGAGGGAGAGACCAAGTAGGGGAAGGGAGGTATCATGACAGTGGAGCTTGATGGAGAAAAGGGGTGAGAGGAGGGGGAAGAGAGTAAGAGAGGGGGCGATGAGGTGTGAGACAAATGAGAGAGTGCAACCACTAGCAGAATAAGAGCTATGGAACATGAGGTGCCAGAGTCTAGGGAGCACAGGTAGGGAGTGGGGAGGGGTGGCCCATGTGAGTGAGTCCATGAGGAGTTGCTGGTAGGCAGGGTTGATGCAGGCTCTAGAGACCCGCTCTGAACAGTTTAGCACTCACAGGCATTCTTTTGCAGTAGAAACTGCTTAAGTTCAACTTCGAAGGTTCTAGGGTTAGCAGCATTTAGAGTGTTAGCTGGGATCTCATTAAGCCACAGTGGGGCATGGTAGGAGAAGGATCTTTGTCCAAGAGCTGTCCTTCAGAATGGGACACAGAATGGGTGTAGTGCTTTATTCAAGGTCCTGTACATGGAGTTGGTTAAGGTAATCGGGTCAGTGACACAGGGAAGAGTTAGGCCTAGCATGACATTCCTTCCTAGGAGGCACGTCTGGTATGAGATTCTATTCTTGAGGTTTAATATGTTTGCTTTCTCATAGGGTACACAGGTGTGTGTGAGCTGGTCAGCATCTAGTAACAGTCTGCAGACCTTGTTTAGAGCCATGCCTACACTCTTGAGGGCAGTGTCAGTTGCTGCTCTGTAGGTCACCAGGCCGTAGTCAACCACGGAGAGAATGGAGCTGTTTATGGAGAGCCTGAGAGCATTGGTAGTGAGGCTTTTCCTGTGCTGATAAAGTACCCTGAGTTTAGTATTTACTGCCTTCACAACCTGGTCAATATGCTGGCCATATGAGAGAGTATCATATATTATTACTCCTAGGTATTTAAAGGAATGAACCTGTTCTACAGGGGCTGACCTGTTGTTGGTAACTGTTAGTATGGGTACTTCCCCTTTAGCTGAGGGCTAGAGAGGAGCATGGACTTTGTTTTTTTGTAACTGAGTAACAGTCTACGAGAGCTGAACCAGACCTCCAGTTGTTGGAAGGTGGGCTGCTGCTCAGACTGCAGGGTCTCAGTATGGGCACTGCTGCTGAGTACCACCGCATCATCTTCGTAGAGGATAAGTTTGCTGGCGTATGCCTCTTGGAGTGTGCTCAAAAAAAGGTTGAACAGCAACGGACCCAGTATGGATCCTTGTGGAACTCCCAGCACTATGTCCCGAGAGGTAGAAACTGTTGATCCAATTCTGGCCCTTTGAGACTTTCCGGATAAGTAATCTTGAAACCACTGGACAGCGTTGGAGGCCAGCCCAAGGGCCAGTAGTTCCTTGAGAAAGAGGGGGTGACAGACCATGTCAAAGGACTTTTTCAGGTCAATAAAGATGGTTCCAACCAGTTTACCCACGTCTATAGCCTTGTGAGTGTAATCCATGAAATCAACCAGGGCTGTGGCGGTGCTGTGTTTTTTTTCTGAAACCATGCTGCTGGGGACACACTGCAACTGGTATTTCTGGATGTATTCCATGATTTGGTCTGCTACAATCCTCTGTAGTGCTCTGGATAGGGAGAGAGGAGAGAGATGGGCCTATAATTAGCTGTGCAAGTCCTGTCCCCGCTGTTGTGAACTGGGATGACCAGTGCTTGTTTCCAGAGGGAAGGGAACTTAGCCAGGGTTAGGGACTTATTAAACATTTTAGTGATGGGGACAATAAGCACATCTGCTGTCTAAGTGTAACCCCTAGGTGGCACTATCCCAAGGGCTACTAACCCTGCCTGCTGGGCTACTAGCAGGTTAAGGGGCCCGAGTTCTGAAATGGGTGCTTCCACCCGGAGGTCAGGGTTGGTAGTGGTCAAGCTAACCTGGGCACAGCCCTCTGGGACACTATAACCCCCCTTTCTTACTAGTGGCCGGAACAATACACAATAATCACTTTCACAATACCCCTGATACACCACACAAGTACCCACACTGTTTGCACTTACCACCAGGGCTTTCCTCTGGCTCGGCCCTGGGGAACCCTCTGTAAAACAAGGTTATACACAGCAAATAACAGCAGTACAATGCTCTTGCACAAACTGGAACCACAGACAGGGTAAATGCAGAAAAGAGTTAGATCTGATTTATTTAAGGGACTTGAACAAGGGAGGGGCGTAATCAGGTTAATTTGCTTAAAGACTCTATCATTCAAACAGTTATGCATGCACTTCAGGGTCCATAAACAGTCACACACTTTGGGTACCCAGATGGAGAATGGTGGGCTAGCCAGGAACATTGCAGCTTGTTGGGACCCTGTGCTGGAGGAAAACAACATGCACAACACACACTATTTGTAATCCAGAGCCGGAGGGCTCAGTTCATGAAAAGAAAACAACAAGACAATCAGATGACACACTTTTAGATTGGACTGTTGTTGCAGGGAGCTACCCTGATGATTACCCACGATACTCAAGACTGGACACAGGTTGGATGAAAATCGAGACAGCAGGTGGTTAATCTGGAGTGCCAGGATAAGCAGGGCCCACATGAATCGCTGAGGTGTCGTTCCTGTTCAAGCATGGAGCAGGGGGCTGATCCCCAGGCAGGTCTCTCGTCGATGGCTTTCTCTGTGCAGCAGGTAGTCTGGCTGGGCCAGTGTGGCAAGGCCCCAACCAAATGGAGACAAATTCGGATACAGTCCACTTTGGGCTGGATACAGCTTCCAGCAAGCAGAACACAGTTCACACAGTGGGAAACCAAATCATGACCCACTTTCAATACACAGCACATTTACATGTAAGAAAATTCTACTGTACCAGGCAAACTGCTCTCCAGTCATGATTGCAAAGTCTCTACACAAACTGGGGATTCAAAAGCAGCTGGAAATCCTGACAGGCCGATCACATTCAGCAAAATTTTCGGTCTTCTTCAGGTATGAGACTGATAGAAAATCAGTGGCTTACTTCATTCTCACAAACTTGGATTTAGTCTGAAATAATTCTCTTTTCTCCCTCTCAGGGGCAGCAGGCAGACATGCAGGCCAAACTCAGCTCTTTCACAATTCTCCCATGCGCATCCATTCAGGATTGCTGCTCAAAATCACTTGAGCTCTTTTCTTCTTCAGCTCCCAACTTAGATCTGCCTTAAACAGCAGACAGCTTGGGGATTTCCCTCAGATCCAAAAGGTTCAGTTGGCTGATTCAGCTGTCAGTCAAAGCAAGAGCTCCCCCTTCAGTTGCAAAAAGGTGCCAAAAGCCCAAAACTACAATTCCTACAGATTTTGACTCCAGACAGCTCCTGTAGTCCGGCTCCATTTTAGGTCCCACCAGACTGATTGGTCCAATTCGGCAGTTCCGGGCCAAAATGGTGGGGATAAACAAAACAGTCCTTGCTGCAAAGAAGGCAAGTTAGACAAACTACATTATTATTACTACTCTAATGAATGATCAGCAACCAGTTACATCTATTTACAGGGCTCCCTCTGCGCAATTAGCGATGGCAGAAACAGAGCGATTATCTAGCAGCCGGGCGGGACTCGAGCATGACAACACTCAGCCACTACCCAGAACAATTACACACTGTAAATTAGGCAGCTCTTAAAGAGACAGGCCCAGAGGCGATTAGGCACTCTCATGCAATAATGTTTAACCTTCTAAACGCAGGACACCAGCCTTGCAGTGAGCATTTAGGCAAGCTCATGGAAGACTTTTTGGGAACCCCCATTTGTAGGGGGTTACACAAGCTACCAGTTTCATGTCGATGCTGTCACTGCCAATCCTAGTCTTTCCTAAGACATTTTTGACATAGCCCATGGCTTCCTTGACTGTAACATGCCTGAAATAGAATTGTGGGTGCTGTGCATACATGTATAAGTAAAAGGAAAAAAACTGTATGCATGTTTAGAAAGCCCCTCCCCCAATTTCATTATTCAAAAAAAACAGGGGAAGAGTACACAATGGGGGGTGAGATACTGACAACAGTAAAAGTGGAAAGGGACCTGGGGGTAATCATATCAGATGACCTAAAAGTGGGCAATCAATGTGAGAAGGCAGTAAGGAAGGCTGGGGGAATACTGGGATGCGTAGGGAGAGGCATCAATAGTAGAAAACAAGAAGTTTTTATCCCTCTGTACAGACAGTTGGTGAGACCCCATCTGGAGTACTGTGTGCAGTTCTGCAGACCTCATCTCCGCAAAGACATGGACAGAGTGGAAGCTGTCCAGAGGAGTGCAACCAAAATGGTGCAGGGTCTGCACCAGAAGACATACGAAGAAAGACTAAAGGAGCTTAATATGTATACCCTTGAGGAAAGAAGGGAAAGAGGCGACATGATAGAAACTTTCTAGTACCTCAAGGGAATCAACAAAGTCCAAGAGGGTAGCATCTTTCAGAAAAAGAGATGTGCAACAACAAGGTGGCATAATTTGAAGATAGAGGGGGGACGGCTCAGAGGTAATGTGAGGAAGTATTTTTTCATGGAGAGGGTTGTGGATGCATGGAACAGCCTCCCTGAGGAGGTTGTGGAGTCAAGAACAGTGGGGGAATTCAAGAATGCATGGGACAGACATAAGGCAGTCCTAGTGAGGGTAGGAGAAAGTAAGCTGTTGGCTAACTAGGTTCTGCAGCTTATCTGTTAGGTAGGAAAAAGGGCAGACTAGGTGGGCCAAGTGGTCCTTATCTGCCATCAAATTCTATGTTTCTATGTTTCTATTCTATATGTAGCGTACTTGCAGCCCTGTTCCCTACTTCACGTCATCAACGTGCATATTTTAGGGGTGGGGCTGCAACGCTTGGCAGCCACTCAGCTTGTTGTCAGAAGTTACAAGCTAGACATACAAATGTAAGCAGTTATTTAATTACCAAATAAAAAAATTCCATTTGGACTAAATTAGCACCTCGGGCAGGCAACTCCCTAGTATGAGTTGCCTGCCCAAGACTGAAATTCGTGGCAGTTACACTTTAATTGTTCCTCCCTCTCCCTTCTAGAGGATGTCTCTTAGGCTACATCCCTGCTGTTGTTGCTCACAGCATTGGCTTCACCTTGTCCATGCCTCTAAACTTGTGCCAGGTGGAAAGTGCTTAGTGCTTGGGACAGGTGCAGGTCTCCTACAGATTTTCCTGTATTACAGGGAGAGGCAGGTGTGATAGGATTTTCTGTGTTATATTCCTCAGCTTGTTGGAGTAGGTTTTCCTGCACTGCACTCCACAATGTTCACATTTTTCATGTTTTCACATTCTCCCAGTTGTTAATTTCTTCTTTCTCAAATTGTTTTCTTTGCTTCTTTGGGAGTAGCAGAAAGATAGTATTTGTGCTCCAGGATTCTGTGCAGTCACACCTGTTGTCTCACTCCTCCTGGGAGTGATATATATTTTATCATACTAAGTTGAAATTGTCCTCTTGGGAGTACAATGTTATTTTTAATTCAGGTTGGCATTCTCCCATCTTAATTACACAGGAGTCTTTTTCAATCCAATCCAATCCAACTTATTTATATAGCACCTTTCGAATTCAAGGCGCTGTACATAAAACATACATAGAGTAATAAAATTTCCATACATTAAAATATGTCAGCCATGACTAATTAAAAGCTAAATTGAATAAATATGTTTTTAAAGCAACCTTAAAACTATCGACGGTTGGGCATTCTCTCAACCAACGAGGTAGAGAATTCCACAGGGTTAGTGCTGAGAAAGCAAAAGCACGAGATCCTGATGTCTTTAATCGAACCCTGGGAATCTCCAGCAATCCCTCGTAGGTGGAGCGGAGAGTACGGAGGGGGCAGTAGGGAATCAGATCTTTCAGGAAACCAGGTCCCTGATCATGTAGGGCTTTCAAGGTTAGTAAACCAACCTTAAAGGTGATTCGCCACCAAACAGGCAGCTAGTGCAGTTCACGGAGCACAGGCGTAATATGACTGGTTCTAGAAGTCCCAGTCAAAAGCCTGGCTGCTGCGTTCTGCACCAGCTGGAGGCGGCGGATATCAACCCCTGGTAGCCCTAGGTAGAGGGAATTGCAGTAGTCCAGACGGGTAGTGACAAAGGCGTGGACCAATGTTAGAAGATCCCCCGGAGGAACCAGATGTTTCACCCGGGCAATATTCCTCAGATGGTAAAAAGAGGATTTGACGACGGCTGACACCTGAGATTCTAGGGTCAGACAATCATCAAAAATAATGCCCAGATTTCGCACCTGATCGGAGGTAGAGAGTGGTATACCACCAAGTAACAAACCTGATGGTTGTCCAGCTCCCAAACCCGCCCCCAGACGTCCTGGATCCACTACCAATACCTCAGTCTTATCCGGATTGAGTCTCAGCCAGCTGGAACTCATCCAAAGTCTGATCTCCGCAAGGCACTTATTCAGTACAGAGAGTGCATCACCCTGACCGGGGAGAAAGGACAGATACAGCAGAGTATCATCTACATAGCAGTGGAAACCCAGACTGTATCGCCTGATGATTTCTCCCAATGGCAGCATATACACTGCAAACAACATGGGAGCCAAAATGGAGCCCTGTGGTACCCCACAAGGCAGGGAGTGAGTGCCAGAGGAATAAATTCCAGTGACAACTCTCTGAGACCTGTCCATGAGGTAAGAATGAAACCATTTAAGGACTGTACCAGACAGCCCACAAAAAACCCGCAGGTGCTCCAACAGCACTCCATGGTCTACAGTGTCAAATGCAGCAGAGAGATCAAGAAGGACCAGAATGGTACATGCCTTTCGATCTCTAGCCATTAGGAGGTCACTCAATACCCGGACAAGGGCAGTCTCTGTACTATGCCTTTTCCTTAAAGCCAGACTGGAGAGTATCATAGACATTGTGAGTTATAAGATGATCATCCAATTGCAACGTAACTGCCTTTTCAATAACCTTACCAACAAATGGCAGGTTAGAGATAGGCTGGTAGTTAGCTAGACAATCTGGATCCAAGGAGGATTTTTTAAGGAGTGGTCGAAAGACTGCCTCCTTAAGGGGGGCAGGAAAGACCCCCCTCTCCAAAGACTTCCAGACAATGTCAGCAAGGACTGGGCAGATAACTTCTACACATCCTACTAAGAGAGGTGCAGGGCCCGGATCCAAACTACAACTAGTTGGTCACATTGTTTGGATGATCTTCACAATGTCACCGAACTCCAGCCGGTGAAAATCTGACCAGACAGACCGAGGACATGCCACTTCTCGACGACCACTGCAGTCCCCCATAGGAGAGGTCGGACCGATGCCGGACCTGATGCTGGCAACCTTATCTGCAAAAAAACGAGCAAACTCCTTGCATCTTAGCTGAGAAAAAGCTTCTCTGGGCTGAAGACAGATTGGAATGCACAATCTGTCCACGGTCTGGAAAAGCTGAGCCGGTCGATTTTGTGTAGCAGAAATCTCTCTGGACAGGAATTCTGCCTTCTTACGAGTGATTTCTGATTGATAGCTATCATAATGTGCCATCAACCTAAGCCTGTCAGCATCAAGGCCCGACTTCCGCCAGGCTCTTTCCCGCCTTCGGCCAACTCGCCTTAACTCCTTCAAGGAGCCATCAAACCAAGGGCTTCTTGGACGGAGGGCGAGAGGCAGAACACGAACAGAAGCAATTTTGTCCAGAGCATCTCCCACAGCCTTGTTATAGGCTAATACAAGAGCATCTGGACTCATGCATTCACCCAACAAACTCGATAGATCCAATACCGCCATTAGGTCACTGGGGTTAAAACCCTTAAAGGGCGGTACCGAACCATCTCCATAGGAGCAGACCTATTGGGGGGGCTCTGAAACTGAACCTTATGGTGTGATGGTCAGACCAGCTGACAGGTTCCACCCCCAAGTCAGTGATCTCCATACCCAAAAGAAAGACCAGATCCAGTGAATGACCCCCTATATGGGTCGAGGAGGTAGCCACCTGTGTTAGGCCCAGTGCATTCATCAGCTGGAGGAGATTTTGACCAAAATGCGAGAGTTCATCATCGACCCAGGCACTGAAGTCCCCCAGAACTATCAATCTGGGGAACCTCAATACCAAGTCGACGATGAAGTCTGCTATCTTCTGCAGGAATTCTCCAATCGCTACCTGGTGGACGGTAGATGGAGGAGAATCCCGCAGCCTACACCCCTCCCAGGATATATTCAAAGGATCTGGTACTTCCCAATGGCACATCCACAAGGCCCAGCTCAGTCTTAAACATAATGACCACACCCCCACCCCTACGATCCAACCTTGGACGGTGTATCACCGAGAACCCGGCTGGAGTTGCCAAGGCCAATATAGGGCCTGGATTTTCATCCAGCCAGGTCTCGATGATGCAAGCCAGATCAGTTGATCCAACAAGATCAGCTATAATAGCTGTCTTGTTTTTAATAGATCTGGCATTGCATAACACCGCCAAGGTGGGATGAGCTGTCGGGGAAGACCTCGGCACCTGTCCATTAACATCGGAACCCTTGGGTATGGGGACAAGACAAGAGTAACCTCTATCCTGACCCCATTTCACCCTAGGGCGTCTCCTGGACTCCAAAACCCCAATGCGCTCTCCCCCTTCCTGTCCCCACCAGGCCCAGCTCTCCACCTTCGCCCACGCTTCCTCAGGATGCCCAACGCGCGACACCTAAAATAGGTGTTGGATGACAATGGTGGACATTCAAAGGGATGTAATTCCCTGAGCCTGGTGGGGGAATAACGCCCAACCGTCACTAAACCTCTCCAACACATTTATAATTAAACAAATTAACTAAAAAGAAAACAAAAATATAAAAATCAAAAATAAACCTATCAATATCAAAAACTATAAATAAAATCACTCCACCACTCTCTCTCACAGAGGAGGAACAAATAAAACAAACAATATTACAAATTTAAAAAAGGAAAAATATAAAATAAAACCCCAACCCAAAATATAACCCCAGAATAACAATAAAATACAATAACAAATTAAAGCATCAGTTATTGTCCAATAGGATGCAATGTCCAGTGTCTTCGAAAGTTGCTGAATAATAAACCCGGGCCTTTTGAAAGTCCCTGTGTAAAATCCAGAGCTATATGCCAGGGCTGCTGCCCATCTCTTTTACTGTAGCTCTACATTTTCCATCCAGGTAACTGATAATAGGTTCTGGCTCTTATACCCACTGCCTTTGTGCCACCCTGTAGGCCCAGCCATTAGTTTTCTAAGTTGGTAGTCCGGCTTTATTGTGTTATATTTTTCATATCCTATAACCTTTTTCTATTCCTTTATCCCTTTGGGCTAGAAGTCTATTGCCCTCTCTTTTTTCTTTCTGCTTGCTTCATCTACCAGCAAACAGAACTAAGGAAGGGAGCGGATGGCATTGGTTACTGGCTTGCTCATGTGCGCAATGTCAGCACGTCGGCTCATGGGTGGTGCCACCAT
Source organism: Neoceratodus forsteri (assembly GCA_016271365.2). Classification (NCBI taxonomy): domain Eukaryota; kingdom Metazoa; phylum Chordata; order Ceratodontiformes; family Ceratodontidae; genus Neoceratodus; species Neoceratodus forsteri. The sequence continues at coordinate 18,833,054 of CM057457.1, forward strand.
CCAAGGTAGGTCCCATCCTCACTACAAAAGACTTTGCTCATGCCGGGTCCTGGTGCCTCTAGCTTAGACCCATAAGTGGGAATGAATGGTGATGATATTCAGGAACATCAACAATTTTGGTGAGTATGTAATTTTCCATTTTTGTTCCATCATGCTTTTTTCCCATGGGGTTTGCATGGGATGGTTTATCAGCCCTGTCCCTGCCTCCCCTGACTGGTGCCCACCACACTGACCCAGTGTTGTTCCCCGGAGGCTTCCACCCTGTGGTGGGGCCAGGGAGGGGAGGACCATGCCCCCTTCATTGCTCATGATCCAGATTTTCAGGTGGTCTAACAGTGGCATGGGCTGAGGCAAGGCAGGCAGGGCTTCAGTGGCCTGCACTGCCCCCATTTTCCATCTTCTGGATTCCACAACCCCCTGCCTTAGACAGGCAGAGGTGCATGCCATATGGAGGGCACACACATACCACACCAAACTAGTAGCCCCTCTCTATTATATACTGCCCCAGTCTGAACTACCACTACCAAGCCTTCACCGGGTGGCAGTCAACAGTGGGGCTGACAGAGCCTCCACCACTGAGAGAGGAGAGCAGTCTTCTGAACACTCATCCATCTCCTCCAGACTGACTCCCAGTGACCCAGATCTGCTCCCAAACATGGATTGCCAGTGTGTCGGGTGGTGGTACCACTGCCACGCCAGTGGGCTGGCAGAAAAATAACCTTTTGACTTATGTGCCATTATATAACAAAACATATATATGTGTGTGTGTGTGTTTGTATCTTATCTTCTGGTATATAAGAAAATTGTTAAGAACTTGAAAAGGCCATTTAGCTCAACAAGTCTGTCCAATTTTGATGATCTCAGTCCCATCTTTCTTTTCTTCTAGAATCTTTCTTTTCCAGAAATACACTGAACAGCTTCAAAGACGGTCTTATTGGTACATTGCTGTTATCTTCATGTATTAGAGTTTGCATATACTGTACTGTGCAGTTTATTTTTTGCTAAAAACATCTCCTTTTTTTAGTGCTTGCTCAGCAGATACCTGTGCTGGCTATAGTGGGCAAAAAGTAAACTAGGTAAAATTGATCTAGTCTATCCAGGCAGTTTGAGTCTATCAGTTTAGGTTATCAAGGTATTAAAACTCTCTAGCTGTTAAACATTTATAACCTCCTACTGTATCACCCACATCAGATCTTATCAGTTTCCAGATGGTAATAAAATGGGAATTTCATGGACCTAGTCAAATACATCATGTTACAGAACCCAGAGCTTGAGCTACAGTATGTTCTAAGTATAGAACTGCTGCACTGCACTCTGTGATGTCTGATGTCCTAATATCCTTGGCCTTCCAGTTTTTTTTTCAGCAGATGTAAGGTTTCAAAAGTAGCAAGATCTAACATTTAACAAAGTGGAAGGAACCATTTCTGAGATTGCTGAGTTTGTTATTAAGTGTTATTTATGAAGCTGCAGCACTTTTCCCTACATTATTAACTTGTTTGGCTTATGCAGCAGTGCAACAAACTTTTTTTTCACAAAGCTAGAGCTTCCCTGAATCAATCTATACCATTGATTCATACATATGGATCTAGGGCTGGACACGCTAGGACCCCATGGGACCATTTTCCTCCAGGGAGGGAGCCGATGTTGGCTAATGGTGCTACTCAGCTGCAGCATGTATTCACATGGTGCCACACACAACACAGTAACCATCACTGATTCTGTCACACACATCCGTTCTGTTCTTCCCACCACCACTGAGTGTACACTGTGGCAGCAGCACCTCAGTTCAACCATCATCGAACTTCTACAACATCACCAAGTTTCTTTTCATTGTGTCACCTTTGTTTTCTTATTTTGTAAGTGATGTCTGAATCTGAGAACAACAGCAAGGGGCCCAAAAATGACCCAGTTATGTGTTAATGTTCCTGTGGGAAGTCGATCGTGATGAAGGACCAACATCAGCTTTGCTGCACTTGTCTTAGCATGGAGCATGACATGGATTCTTGAGCCACCTACTTTTCAATGAACTGCCATACTTTCTACTTCTGCTCACTGAAGTTGGATCATCTAATTCCCACCCTGGGGGGCAGGCAGTGTACCTATGTGGCCAAGCTCAGGTGTTTGTGCTCTTTCCCTGGGCCCCTTCCTGCTGCCTCTGGTACCATGGAAGAGCAGGGCTGTCCCCGAACCTGCCTTGCTGAGGTGTTGGAGGACTGGGGGGGTGGGTCTGGTGGACAGCTGGCTCCTTCTTGGCAGCAAGCTGAGCACCCTCAAATCCATTTACCCTAGGCAATGGAAGTCCCCAGTGGTAAGGCCAAAGCTATATGTTCTGTTTACATCAGAGGACACCTCAGAGTCGCGACCTCATGCTGCCCCAGCTCCTGACACCACCTGTAGTGTCAGTGAGCAGGGCGGTGCTAGCTGTGATGTCGAGCCACATCCTGGTGCCATCTGTGGTGCTGGGAGAGGGACCGATAATGGGGCCAGGCAGTGTTCTATTGCAGAGGTTGAGGCTGACCATGCGTCATCTCCATAGCCCTGCATTGCACTGTCTTTAATCTATCCCTGCCCTTCCTTAGGTTCAGACCTCAGAACCGAACACAATTATTTCAGATGCGGTCTCACCTGCGATCTTTTATACAGAGGAAATATCACCTCCTTTCTCCTGCTAGTAATCCCCCACCCTGTGCACCCCAGTATTGTGTTAGCCTTCCTATCTACCATGTTGCACTGAGCCACCTACTTTAGAGGACTGTTAATTAGCACTCCCAGGTCACTGTCTTCCTTTGTGTTATCTACCGGCATCCCATCAATATTATACTATTCCTGAATTTTTCCTCCTATGTACAATAAATCACAGTATACTTTTTGCATAAAATGTTAACTGCACAATACTGGACTGCATCTCCAGTCTCCTCACATCTTGTCTTACAATGCTAATCCCTTTCTTCACTGTTGACCTTCCTCTTTTGTCAGCTTTCCAAGTTCATCACAAAGCAGCCTGCATCATTATTTCTAATGCTTGCCTTTACTATTATTTTACCAGCTTGTTTGTAATATCTTTCACATACTGTAGCCTTTCAGCTATTGAGTCTTATGCCTGATGGAAAGTGTAATGTGCCAAGACTGTTTTAAACTTTAATCCATAAACATTAGTAAGTACTGATATACTATTTCCAGTCTGCATGAATTAAGAAAAAAGCTGCAGAAATTATTGATCTATAATTACTGGGTTGTGTTTTTTTTCCATTGAAAAAGTCACGTATTAAATACCATAATACCTGCGTAGGTATTATGGCATTGAGTGATGCATAACATAGATCCTCTGCAATGTTATATCAGGCAATCCAGACTATTCTAGGCTCCATACGTAAGTGATTGCACTTCCTCTGTGGAAAAAAACACAATGCATTAATTATATAAAACAAAATATGGGGTGCAGTGTGTTTAACTTAAATTTAACACACACCCTCGCTGTTGGATGGCTGCCATAAACCCCTTGGGCTTCGCCCTTGGGTTTATATGCCATCCAACAACTCAGGTGTGTGTTAAATTCGAGTTAGACACACTGCATCCTGTATTTATCCTATATATATTCTTTGTTCCCAGACTTTTTATACTTCATTTTTATTAAGTGAATTGTTGGAATTAGTAGTTACAAACATAACAAATATTTCTTCTGAGGCTTGAAAGTGATATTATTTTATACACTGTAGTTGTTGTTAGAGAAAAAGGAGTCCATTACTATATATCTCTTGAGACCAGTCCCCCAGTTTACCAAAACATCTGTATGCTCCTGATTTTCAAAGCAGCTGTTACTGTCTACACAGTATGACTGCAGAGCTTCACACAATACATACCATAGAAATATAGGAAAGAGAAAGACAAAAAAAGACCTAAACAGTCCATTTAGGCTGTCTCACAGTTCCCTACCTGGAATATTTCTAATGCCAATTATTTCCTTTATGCTCCCCTCTCCTTTCTACATTATTCTTATAATGTCCTTAAATGCATCCAGTTTCTCTTGAACCATGGTATTGTCTCTGCTTCCACTACCTTATCTGAAAATTTGTGTCACCTATCCATCACACTCTCGGTGAAATAGAATTCTGTACATCATTTAATGCAGCATTTCATTTTTAAGTAAAACATCATTACACTACAGGATTATCAGATGGTGGCAGGCTGAGGAAGTGAGAGGAAAGCTGTGCCAGCCACTAATTTAATGGAGGCTGGTGCTCGTGGTGGAGGGAGCGGGCTGGGGGTTCTCGGTTGCTAGGCTGGGTGGGGGTCTGTGTTTTGCCAGGGGTGATGGAGTGAACCACTAAATCTACAGAGAATATACAATACTGTAAATTGGGTGATCAAGGTGAAGGGGACCCACTAGACCACCAGAGAATATACATTAATGTAAACCAGGTGATTGGGGTGGGGAGTGGGGGAACCACTAGACCATCATTGCATATACATTAATGTAAACCAGATGATCGAATTAGACCTTCAGGGCATATATATTAATGTAAACTGGGTAATCAGGGATGGGGGACATTTAGACCACTAGGGCATATAAAATACTATAAACCAGGTGGTTGGGGGTGGGGGGGGAAGCTGGGCACAGGGGCAGATGGCTGCTGTACAGTCACCCTGCCTTCGGGAGGGTGGGATTGTGGACTCAGCTCCCAGTTAATAATGGTTTGTGGTGGCAGTAAACGGTGCCGCTCTGGGGGCTGTTTACTGCACTGCAAACCTTTGAATATGCCACTGTACTGGTATGCATGAGGGACCCCCTAATTTGCATTGGCGCAGTGCTATAGTTAGTGCCTTGGTGCTGCTGAGTTTTGAAAGCAGTCAGGGGGGCCTCTGAATATGTCCCAGTCTGAAGTGCTAGTGTGAACCCACATTTGCGGTGGCTCTAACAACATTTGTGATGGTTCTAATCTTTGATCATTGGGCCCTTTACACAAAGGACCCATGCCCACATATGCAAAGGAGATGAGCTGTCCAAAATGGAGATGCACAGTGCATCTCAGAAAACGCACGGAAGCATGATATTCAAAAGGGAGAGATACGTTGTACATTTCTGAATGCGCAACTGCACAGAAATAATGTATGCGGCACAAAAAAGGGGGTGGGTACATGAATATTCTGAGCATCTGTATATTCAGCCAAAATGTGTGGCACATCAGCCACACACCCCAGAAGTGTGCGGCACAAAGTTAGGCAGACAAAAGGATGGCCTAAATCGGCCATCCACTCACAGGAATGCAGCGGGAATTGCAAATAGCCATCCTGAGACAGCCCTTGGAAGTCCACCAGGATGTGCTCCAGCCACCCATACACATCAATCATGCCAGGATGAGAGTACCCAAAGCCACTAGTCCTGGCACACCATGGGCACCTCACAGAGAGCCATTCCCCACACTGCACCCAGAATGTAGACACCCAGCTGCCACATGCCAGTGCTGTCTGGTGGCCCCCTAGCACACCAGTGGAGCAGATGGCCACACTGCAGCACATGTATTAGGGGCCATGGCCTGCACCCATGTGGCCTGCAGAGCACCACCAGGTAGTGGCATGCACCCAGGGTGATGTCTAGGGCAACGGTGCCCAGGTAGTCTGGTGGTATGAGTGGCAGCCTGGCATGGGCCAGAACTGACCTGTGGCACACACCCATGGTGGTACACCATAGATGCACACAGGTGGGACCCACCCACTTAGGTACCTGGTTACCCTCTGCACACTGCCATTCCTTGCAGTTATCACCATGTTCCTGTCATACAGGGATATGTGAGTACTGCAGGTGACTGTACACTGCATATGGAGCTGGTGTATCACATGCATGTGGTATACTGATCAGATTGTGTCACCCTGTGCCCTCCCCTGTTGCTTGTCCAGGTGGGCCCCCGTACCCCAGTCTGACCCTGTACATGGCTATGGGTAATAGCACTGTACCCAGGCCAATGCAGTCCACTCACCCACTCACACACAAACATTCCATCACACCTACCTGCTAGGCTGCAGTACCTCCTGTTCACCTTTGTGGAGAGTGGTGGGGCAGCCTTGCAAAGCTGGAACTGTGCATGCCTGGGATTTGCAAATGACCTGAATACATTCCGGTAATGAGCTGTGCATGTGGGGAATGGGGTTAGAATGTGCAGTGAGGCCATTTGCATATCCCGGCTGAATATTGCAATTTTGCGCATCGCGCATGTGGCCGCCTATCGTACATTTCCCAATGCTCCGCATAGGGCTCAGGTCAGCTGCTGCACCACGCATCTCCCACTGTGCAATCTTGCATGTTTGGGATATTCAGCCGGACATACATGATTGCATCTCACAGGGCATCTTCTGAATGGAGGAAAGGGAATTGGGGGTAACAGTACGGGGGGTGGGGGGCGGCAGAGTAGCAAGATGGCCACGCTGCTGCTCTGCTCCACAAGACGCCATGCTAAGTTACCGTTCTTTAGTTTTTTAGATTTTAACTCTTTTAAGCTCCATTTGGTAGTTTCTTGAATGAAACTAATGTTATTTTGATTTAGGATTTGCTGCACCAAGTCTGGTAGCTATATTTTTGTCAGTAATTGCTATTCTGACGAACACGCTGCCAGCCTAATATGCACAGCTAGAGTGGCGTGCTAAGAGGCTCAGCTCCATAGTTGTTTTTTAAATTCAAGTTTATTGACAATATTTAGGTACAATGGTTAATTTAAATTAATTAGCATTCCAGTAGATACAATGCGTTCAATGCATTTGTTACAGTCCCGTATACAGTTAGATATAGTCCACATTTAGTATTCAAATTCCGAGGGCTTACATAAATTTATAGTCCTATATACAAGGGACTACAGACATGCTCAGGCAGTGCCTGCTTTCCTCCTAGTCTCCTTCAATCAATGAACTAGGCCTCAATTTCACTCCTCTCCATCTAAGTTGGCTTTCGGATCATCTTCCAGGTCCCACCACAGATGGCCCAGGTCCCATCACTGTTGGCCTTTTTTTTTTTTGGCTCTACTGTATTATATGATTAGCCTCTACTTCCTTGCCTAGCTGTTCACCATAACTCCCATCTAGCCCACCTCCTCAAATGTGTTGGGGTTCTGTTATTAATTTTATATGTGAGTTCCTCCAAGTATGCTATTGTATTCACTATCGATATCCACTCCTCCGTGATGGGGGGGAAGGAGAGAGCCACCTCCTCGTGATGGCCTTGTGTGCTGCGGTAATCAGAATGGACCACAAATACTGTGCGTCTGGACCCCAAACCTCTTCAGGCGGCAGACCCAGGATCAACTCTGGCCACCCTAATCTACTCTGCACTGAGAATATCTCAGTGATTTCTCTTTCAATTTCTTCCCAGTAATCCCGTATTACCTCACAGGTCCAGAAAATGTGGATATGGTCTTCTCGCACCTGAGCGCAGTCCCTCCAGCACCTAACTGGTCCGGGACTTCTTTTACTTATAATTTGGGGTGTGAGAAAATATCTGACCTTCACTCGCCATGCAAATTCTTGCCAATATGGCGATTGAGTTGTCTTGCTGGACAGGAAGAAAATTTTTCCCAATCCGACTCTTCTAACCTCTGTGGAGTATCTTGTGTCCACTTACTTTTGATAGTGATTAAGGCATCCGCCTTCAAGTTCGATAAGGCTTTATAGAGCTGGGAAATCATTCCCCTCTGACTTGTGGCTGTCACTCCTTTCTGTATGACCTCTATCAGGTGTTTAGCCCTGTCTGGGTTAACATCTTTTTTCATTAAGTTAGCTACATAATTTCTGGCTTGTAAATATCTGAAGTGGTCTGAGTTTTGTAAGTTATAACTGTTTTTAAGGGATGCAAAATCTAATATGGTCCCACCCTGACAATACTGAGAGAGGAACCTAAGACCCCGGGTATCCCAGGTCTGGAACCTTTTATCTAGCTGTCCCGGGATAAAGTCTGGGTCCGAAGACAGTCTCCTCAGAGGCCATAGTGAGTTTCTAAGGTTAAATTTCTGCCATAGTCTGTGCAGTGCTCTAGTTGTTTCTCTAACCGATGCCAATTGTGTAGGGGGCTCTCTATTTGGTCTGCGTGCTGTTAGGACGCGGTCCAGAGATTGCGAGTCCTCTCCCTCCTCCTCTCCCTTTTCCATGAGTTTCCATGCCACAAAGGTACTGGGGTTGAGCCAGATCATAGCGTTTTTTAATTGGGCTGCCAAAAAATAGTCTTCTAAATCCGGAAGGGACTGCCCCCCCTGACCCGATGCGTTTGAAGTATCTTTAAGTTAATCCTAGGTTTTTTGGAGTTCCATATGAACCTAGTTATCATTTTATTCCACCTCTGAAAAGTCCCCCTATGTATGTAGAAGGGTATACTTTGGAATAAGTAAAGAAATTTTGGGAGTACATTCATATGCAGCGCTTGTATCTTGGAGTACATTGGAAAATTTAACAGTGACCATCGCTCGAAGTCTTTTTGAAGGATAGATATTAATGGTGAGTAATTCGCCTGGAACAGCTGAGAGAAGTGTTTTGTGATGTAGATTCCCAGATATTTCAGCTTTTTGACCTTCCAATTAACCGGGAAGAGGGATGAGATCTCGGGGTTAGGTTTGAAATTGAAGGTAAGAACTTCTGTCTTATTTTTATTAAGAGTGTAGCCCGCATGATTACCAAATTCTTGGAGTATTGACAAGACCTTTTTTATGGATTGGTTAGGGAGTGTAAGACTGAGGAGGACATCATCCGCATAGAGGGAAATCTTCTTCTGGTATCCCTCCGTCTGCACCCCCACCACCTCCTCCGTCCTCCTCACTATCTCTGCCAATGGCTCAATGTAGAGAGCGAACAGGAGTGGTGATAGTGGGCATCCTTGACGAGTGCCTCTTCCTAGATCAAATCTATCAGAGATTCCTCCATTCACCCTAACGTAAGCCTGGGGTCTATAATAGATCGCTCGGACTACATTTATGAATGTGGGGGGAAGACTCTGTGCTCCAGAACAGCAAACAGAAAGCTCCAAGACACTTTATCAAAAGCTTTTTCAGCGTCTAAGCTCATGAGACACGCTGAGGTTTTTAATCTCTGAATAGCATCTATTAAGTTTATACGCGCTCTACTCGCTGTCTGGGGCCTGGCCGGCCCAGGGCCAGAAACCTGTTTGGTCTAAGTGTATTAGATTAGGTAATATTCTATTTAACCTTGTGGCAATTATTGCTGTAAATATTTTATAATCCGTGTTTAATAAAGAAATGGGGCTGTACGACTTGCAATATGCCGGATCTTTGCCTTCCTTGTGGACCACGGAAATCGTGGCATATTGCCAGGAGGGGGGGATTGGCTCCTCACCCTTCCACACCTCCCCAAAAACCTCTGTCAAAAGAGAGGAGATCTCACCCTCAAAAGCCTTATAGAATTCCGCCCCAAATCCATCATTGCCTGGGCATTTAGCTGCTTTCAGATTTTTTATTATATGTTTTAACTCAGAGGCAGTTATAGGGCTGATGAGTACTTTAGATTCCTGTGGGGAGAGGGGAGGGAGAGGAATCGACTCTAGAAAACTCTTTTTCTCTAGCGGGGAGGTCTTCTCTTGTGTCGAGTATAGTTTAATACAGTAGGCCCTAAAGGCCTTCATTATTTGAGAGGCTTGAGTTATTTCTTTATTGCCGTCCTTCAGTTTTATTTTGGTAATAGTTGCCCTGGCTATGTTTTGCCTAACTTTAAAGGCTAGTAGCTTTGTTCCTTTCGGGCCCCCTTCATAATATTTTTGCTTTAGATAAAACAGGGCTTTCTCAATTTCAGTGTTTTGTATTTTTTGCAGATGTTGTCTGCGTTCTTTAATGCTTTCTGCTCTGCCCAGATCCCATTTAACTTTCTGCTGCCTTTCTAATTCCTGAATTTCGGAATTTAGCTCTAGCTGCTTTTGTGCCATCAGCCTTTTTTTGCGAGTGGCTATTTGAATCAGTTTACCCCATGCCATCGCTTTCAAGGAATCCCACAGTATCTGTGGAGACACCCCCGGAGCCCTATTCTCCTCTATCGATTGTTTGAGGAACTGTTTAAGCTCTTCAATTGTTTCTTTATTTTGGAGCAGAGAAGTGTTCAGTCTCCAAAGAGTTTTTTTCCTAGTGAGGCCAAGGTTTATCTCCACAAACAGTGGAGAGTGATCCGACAAAATCGATGTCTCCACCCACATCGAGGTATAGAGAGGAAGGTCTCTCACAAAGGCAAAAAACATGTCCAGTCTCGAGTATATATGGAATCTCGGGGAGTAACATATAAACTCCCTAGCTAATGGATATTTCTCCCTCCAAACATCCAACAGCCAAATTGCTGGGCGAGCATCGTAAAGGACTTTGCTTTACTTATTTCAGGTCTGGGAATTCGGGATGTGGTGTCCAGTCTTCTGTTGAGGATTATGTTCCAATCTCCACCCATAACTACTATACCCTCCGCTTTCTCTGCCACCAGTTGCAAAAGGGCGGAGTAGAATGAGATCGGAGAGCCCGGGGGAACATAGACGTTAACCAGTGTGATTACCTGCTCTTGCAGTGTTCCTATTATTATTATGAATCTTGCTGCTGGATCTTGAATCACCTCCCTCACCTGCAGGGGGAACCCTGACGAGAGGAGAATCGCCACCCCCCTTTTCCTCCACTTCACCAGGGAGGAGTGAAATATCTGAGGAAAGGCTGGGCACTTCAGTTTCATAGCCTCCTGGGGGGCGAGGTGAGTCTCCTGAAGGAAGGCCACCTCACATCTCCGGGTTCCCAAATATCTCTGGAGTTTCTTCCTCTTAATCGGACTTGTGCAGCCGTTCAAGTTGAAGGAGACTACTCTTGTACAATGATTATTCATCATTACTATTTCTCTGAAGCTTACATTCTGCCCTGCGTGTCACTGTAATGCTACCAATGGACTTTTTAAATTTGTATGTACCTTGCCATATTCTTAACCCAAAGAACTCAAAACAAGAGAACTTTTCCTTTAACTTTAACATGCAATAGTTCAACCATTTAACTTTTCGCTGCTTAATCAATATTTAGCCATAAGCAAACTAATTATATTAACATTTGTGGCAGCAATATTCCTGAGCCACAAAATCTTGTCTGTGTGTTTTGACTTCCAAGGTGTTTCTGAGCATACAACCTCAGTAGGGATTTGGTGCCCATACTGGACCTTTGGGGAGCTCAGTAGTGCAATGAGGTTCCCTCTTGCCTACGTATGGTCTTTATCGTGGCAATCCTCTAGCCAGTCACCTTTCTGGAGTACCTTCATGTCAAATGCCCAATCCCCAGTCCCTAAGTATACACCCTCTCCCCCAGACCAACGGGCGGGAGAGTCCAGCGAAAACTATTTAATCGCCCTCATTCTGCGAGAGAGGTTTCCCCAACCCACCCCCTCCCCATCCTCCCCCTTTCTCCCCTCCACTCCCCGTCTGTCTCCCCTCTCTCTCTCCTTTATTTCCGCATTCCCCCTTCTCATTCTTTGAGGGGGGCCAGGTCCAGTTTTTTTGGTATTTCCAGGGAGCCCACTTTTTTGTTTATTTTATCTTTTATTGCAGGAGAAGGTGCACTAATACGGCTAAACCTATTTTCAGATTTGGTCCTATCTCCTGAGGACCAGGTCTACTTTGGTCAGCATGAGCTCCAGAGATCCGAGCTCTGAGCATGCTCTGGCCTGGGGAGAACTTCACTAACTGGGCCTCCCCACTAGTCTTCACTGTTGGATCTATCGGGGAGAGTCTGACTTTATACCCACAAGGGATACTGGGCTGGGCTCGACTCATGAGAGACCATCTCTTTTACCAGCTACTCCGCCCACCAGGCCCGGGAGGGACCGGGTCATCGGATTTTTATTAGAGCATCTGAGGTTTATGGGATTGCCCATGAGACAAATCCATCAGACTCCTAGAGCCGGAGCCTGGCCGTCCCCTGGGTATCTTCCCTCTTCCCTTCCCCTTTATTTGTACTTGGGCTCCAATAAGTATCTCTTATCCTTCTCCTCCCGACCCTTTTAATGTGTCCACCCCTAACGAACCAAGGGGTCTTCATCTCCCCTTCCCTCCTCTGAATGAAAAAAATAAGTCGGGGTGTTATTAAAATCCCTCTCATCTGATACAGCGTGGAAGCAACCAGTATCCTCTCCCCTTACCCCCCTCCCCAGGCCTCGGTTTTGTGTTTTTGCACTTGTCCTTGATCGAAAATCTTTCCACCCTTTTCTAGTCATTTAATCAAAGTCGCAAGACTGAGCTTCATGGCGTCCACTATAATTCGTTGGGCTCAAGGACACGGCAAAAACCTCTACAGATGCCATTCCCTCCCCATTCCCAAATTCCTGAATGATATTGAGCATAACACTTGTTTAAAGGTTCTTATATTTAACCATTTCCAGTCTGATTTCAGTTATTTGATGTTAGAGATTAATTCACATGTAATGGGTTAGCCGAGAGACCAGCTATATCAAAAAGGCTGGACAAGCTCCTGTCTCCCATTCTCTCAGTGTATCATTGATTCCAGTTTACAAGGAGCTAGACAGCTCTAAAAACCCTCGGGTCAAGTTGGGGGGCACAGGATGGGGACCAGAAGGTCTATAAGGGGTTCCATATCCTCGGGGTCAGCCCCTATATTCGCGCAGCTCAACTTATGCAGGAAACTATTAGTTCCCAATTGTCTACGCGAGTGTCTGGTAGATTACCGAGTGAGCTGCTAGGGAGCGTGTCTAAGTTACCTGGAATTCATTTCTAACATTTAACAGCTCCCGGGGCTCGCAACCAGGACCTCCAATCCCCTTTTCCCCTCTCTCTCTCTTTTTTTTTTTTTTTAAATACTTCCCCCTTTCCTTTTCAGTCTCGGATCCTCGGCAACTCAATATGGAGCAGCTGTTCCCATATATCCAGAAGGGGGTACCCGAATTATCCAATCAATCCCTAGACTATTATTGGAGCTAGCGGTGCACCGATTGTCCTGCTGAAATTGCCCCGTTGCGTTACACTGCTGCAGCGTGTTGGGCTCGAGCTCAGACAACTGGCAACGTGGGCAGGTGTGCCCAGGTGTTCCGTTCCTCCCCCCCCAAGAAACTCGGAAACTCATCACCGGAAGGCCAGTGGTTAAGCAGAAGTCCCGATGGGGAAGGGGACAAGAAGGGACAAACGCTGCCAGTTCCAGGAGTAGGACGTGAGTCAACCCCCCCCACCGCTCAATCCCCAGATCCCATGGCCCGTAACCTCCACCCTTCCCATCCAAACCTGATTGCAATTCAAGTCAGCTCAGAATTGCTCCGGTAGGGTAAATGACCTACAACAGTCCAAGGGGGTATAGAAGTCCGAGAGAGCCAAAAGTCTGACAGTCCCTCCAGCGTTAATTTTCATCGCGATTTATGCATTTTTCCGGAAGTCCCTCTTCTCAAGCACAGGAGTCTTCTTCCAGTTGATGATCAGGAGAGTGTAAATACCACGCCATTTTGTCTACTGATGAAGAGTCCCCATATTTGTGGATCATCTGGGCAATGTCAGCTTGCAGCATTGTCTTGGGGTTGCGCTGTGTGGAGTTCGTCTTCATGGTTCCCTTCTGTGTTATAACCCACGCAGAGGCAATCAGATCCTTCTCCAGTTTTTCCTTCGTCATGGGTGGGACATGGATACCAAGACTTTCAAGGTAGGTCGAGGCCTCTAGGAGATCTTTAAAGGTTCGGTTTCCTTGTTGTGTTAGCACTTTAATTCTGGCAGGATGAAGAATCTGAGCTTTGATGCCTTTCGATCTGAGCTGCTTAATTATGGGCCAAAGCGTTTTTCGCGCCTCTTGGACTGCTGACGTGTGATCATTATCATAGATTATGTTATGATCTAGGTACTTAACAGTTTTTTGTTGCCAAGCCCGTCTCAGAATGTCCTCTTTTCTACTATACGATGCCATTTTGACAATGAAGGAACGAGGTCTCGCCTCCGGATTTCTGGGTCGGGGCACTAGGGAACGGTGGGCCCAGTCTATTTCTAAATCCAGTTCTGGCAGCAGTTTTAACGAACTTCGCAGAAGAGCCTGAATAAAGGTAATATTATCCGTTTCCTTTTCCTCCAAGCCCTCTGGTATTCCGTATATACGGATATTCTGCCTCCTACTTCTCCCCTCCAGGTCATCAGTCTTGGTTGATCTCGGTTCCTATTGCTAGAGGTACATTACCAGGTGGTCCTGCCTATCCGATTGCTCCATAGTTTGTGTTAGGCCAAGTTCCAATTGCTCTGTCTTATGGTCGATTCGGTTGAGATCTGATCGAAGCTCCACGAGCGTGTTGTCAATCTTGGCTACTGTTCAGGCCGTTTGTTTTATCATTTGAATGATGTCTTCTTGCGGAGGATCGATCTGAGGCGAGGCCCGGAGTGGGCCTGAGGCCCCGTCCCCGTCTCCGGCATTTCTTCGATGTCCGCCTGTATCATCTCCAGTAATTTTTGTATGGGAGTAACCAGAAGTTTTCCCGGCTTGTTCCTCTTCTGTTTGGCTGGAGAAGCCATTCTAGGAGGGTTGATTTGTTTGGATTTTCCTGCGAGGGATCGGAGAGCACACTAACTAAGGCACCATTCCAGTCAGTGACGTCACTGGAAGTCAGCTCCACAGTTGTAATATTATGGAGATGCACTTGTTTGCTTGGACACTAGCTGAATTTGGAAAGAGCTCTGAACAGTTTATTTATTAAGAGTGAATAATTTTGTAGTGATTGATCTGATTTTTGCCTATAAGAGCACTGAGTACAAGAGTTCTCACACTTAAAGTATAAATGGCTAAGCTTCCCATTAGCAGTGCTTGTTTATTTATTTTTATTTATTTAGATCTCGGATTAAACACCTTTGAGCTGGCAGCTCTTTTACATAGGTTCCACATCAGTAAGATTACAAATGGTTACAATCAGGAACAATTAACATAAAATAGTGGAGACAAAATACAACAAGCTAGATGGCATTGTACAATGTATGCCAATAAAAGGCTTGATACAGTAATGCAGGCAATCAGAATTCAGTACAATAACAGTGAGATCAGCCCATGAGGCCTTGTCCAGAATAGTTAAGGGAGAGGAGGGTTAGGGTAGGAGGTAGGTACGTGAAGACTGAGACAGAGGAGAGGAGGGGAGAGGGGAAGGAGCTTTGGTGGAGTGTAGGGGATGGGAGGGATTGGTGTTAGAGGGAGGAGGAGGTAAACACCTAGGAGAAGTAAGGGCTAGGTAACTGGGCAGGTTCTAAGTGCTGAATGGTGGAGATAAGAAGGTAGTCAGGAACATTTTTTTTCAAATTATTTTATTGGAAAGGTGTTGCACAGTGAATCACATACAAAGCACTTCAACCAATCCCATTATACAGTACTATGATTGTCACATCATAAGCAGAATACATAACAATTGATCAGAACTGATGTACCGACTAGTTATCACAAATTAAATACTTGAGCAATCTATGAGATATATCAGGGTATAAGTATATACAGTAGGTGAAAAGGAACAGTTATACAGAGATGTAAAGTGGGGTTATTCACAGTTTATATCTTCTCTTACAAAGAGATCTCCCTAAGTGAGGAACACGCTTCGCTCTATAGCGGCCAATTAAGGGCTCCAAGTGTCCAGAAAGGCCTGTCTCCTCCCCATAGCAGAGAGCTGAGCCCTCTCCAAAGACATGCTCAGCTTTAAATTATTAGCCCACTGTTGAATGGTGGGAGGAGGAGAAGGTGACATCCAAGCCTGTGCCACTGTTTTTTGTGCATTGACCAAGGCCAAGGACCACAAAGGGTTATTAGACTTCCCCCCAGATGCCGAGGATCAGCCCTAGCAGTAACTTGAGTGCAGATCTGGTGGAACAATATCCCAGGATGTCACACATTACCTGATACACTCCATACCAAAAGGGAGTTACCTTTGGGCAAGTTGAAGCCATATGCACAAAGTCCCCCTCCCCACAAACACACTTCGAAATTTGCTGGGCTTCTGTGCATCTATTGTTCATCCTGCTAGTCTCCCTCTGCTCACCTCTCTCACTCTGCCCCTCCCTCTCATCTCCCTCTCTGTCCCTTTTCTTCCCTTCCCCCTCCTGCTCTCCCTCCTCAATTCCCCCCCTTCCGCCTCTCTCTCCCACCTCCCCCTGTTACCCCGTATATCCCTTCCCCAGGCTGGTGTGATATTTCCACTCTGCGTCCCCACTCACCCCGACTTCCGTCCTTCTTGTATTCACCCTATAAACCAACCTTTCCTTGCTCTGCTCCTCTCCTATCACTCCCTCTTACTCCTTTTCTCACCCCTCTATTTGTTCTTTCCCTAATCTCCCCCTCTCTCTGCCTTCTATCTCCGAAGCACTTATTTCTGAAACCTGCACTTTATGACAGTCTTATTCTGACTGCCTCCTTGCCTGTTGCCCATTTGCCACTATAACCTTGTTTTTTGTTTACCTTTAAATCTATGTAATTTTGCTATTTTCAAAATCATGTATCAAGCATAGTAATTGTTGTATCAAGCTGTCCCTTGCATTTTACATGTTGAACATTCGGCATTTTGTCTCATTCTACTTGTATTGTTTCTTTTGTTTTCTGACATGGAACCTTTGTAAATGAACTGCTGGTTCAAAGGTAATTTGTAATCCTAGATCTCAGTAAATAAAATAAAAAATAAATAAAATGAATAAATTATGTGGAGCCTTTGGTGTGTAACCTGCTAATTACCTGTACTTACTCTGTAACCAGTTGCATCTGTGTTTCTCACCCTGTAATGTTATTCCGGGTCGCCCCTGAAAAAGGGACCTTCGGAGCTCAGTGGGCCTACCCGGTCATCAAAATTTAATAAATAAAATAAATACATTTTAGGGGTGATATATGCCCTGTATATAAAATGTTGTTGGACTTGTCTAAGTCTGTTGCTCCTGGATCAGTTCTGAAGGTGCTGACTCTCCAGTCTCCAAGTTTCAGCATCAACTGGGGTGAGCAAATCTTTGCTCCATTCTGCCTGAATTCCAGATGCAGTTTGACAATCTTTACCTTGCATAATGTGATAATATGTGGTTAATGGCTTCCTACCTGGCTGAGGCTTAAATAACTCTTCTTCAAAAGGGGAAGGAGGGGCCCAATTATTTACTCCTGACAAGGAATCCCCAAGGTGGTGCCTAATTGTAAGGTATACACAAAAATCCTCTACTGGTATGCCCCACTTTGCATAGATAGATGCAAAATCTAGTGCTATGCCACCCTCATACAACTGAAGTACCGTAGTCAGTCCTCTGCATCTCCACTCTAACAACCTCTGCACCAGTTGGACTGTACTGACTGCCCTGGCTTGGATTGCTGAAATTATTCCAGTGTGCAGAGAAGGACGGCTAACATGTTTGATGTGCTTGTGGGCATCTACCTATACTTTCAAAGTGGTGACCATGAAGGGACTGGCAATCTCAGAAGTAAAGTTAGGCCATAGTGAAGCTGCGCATAAATCCCCCCTTAACGAGCCATTTAAGGTGTCCTCCTCTAATCTAATCCAACTATGCCCAACTTCTGAGTAACCAACCAGGAGAAACACCAGTTGGGCAGCTCAGTAGTACCCTTGAAAGTTAGGAAGACTGGCTCCTCCCATCTTCGGTGGTAGCTGCAGTATGACTTTCTTAATCCTAGCTACCTTACTACGCCAGGGGAATTTATTTATGATTGTGTACAAAAGCCTGAAGTGGGCTTTCTGAACCTTTATGGGCAGTGATTAATGTATATAGAGATATTTCAGTAGGATAGACAATTTAACCACCCCCAGCTCATCCCAGCAGAGAAAATGGAAGGGCCTGCCACCTGTCACAATCCTCAGAAATCTTAGACAATAGGGGTTTGTAATTTAGGGCATACAAAGAGCTAGTTTTGGCAGAAATCGAAATCCCCAAATACTTTATCTTTGTAACTAGCTGAAGGCCCCCCAGGTTTGCTATTAGGTTTGCTCTCTCCAACTTCCCTATCAGCAGCAATTTGCTTTTTGTCCAATGAACTTTATGACCAGATAGCCTCCCGTAATCCCTCATCAACTGGTGTACCCCTAGTATACTCTGTGCAGGATGTTGCAGGTACAAAAGCAGGTCATCAGTGTATAACGCTATTTTATGTTCAGGGCCACCCCCCACTAGACCTCTAATCCCCCTATGTTCTCTAATGGCAGCTGCCAAGGGTTCTAAAGATATTACATATAATACAGGGGGCAGCCCTGCCTAGTGCCATGTCCCAGTAAAAAGGGGGGGAGGTAACTAGATTGTTTACTGCAATTTGGGTTTGTGGATTAGTGTATAAAGTTTTTATCCATGACCTAAAGGACAGCCCAAATCCCACCCTCTTCAGAGTTTCAAAAAGGTACTCCCACTTCACGTGGTCAAAAGCTTTCTCAGCATCTAGCGTTAGGACTGTCACCCCATGTTTATGCACATTCCTACCCCAGCAGTGTACCACATTTAATGTTCTACTGATAATATGCTTTCCCTGGCACCCCTTCACAAAGCCCGAATGATCTGGGTGTATAATGTCAGGAAGCACTGGGTCCAGCCGGGAGGACAAAATGTTTGCTAGGATCTGATAGTCAGCAGTGAGCAAAGATATTGGCCTTTCACACGCACACCAAGATGGATCCTTACCTGGCTTAGGCAACACAGCAATTATAGCAGACTGCATAAAGGAGGGCAGCTTTCCCCTATCCAAACTCTCCCATAACATGTCATATAAGGGGTCCAGCAATGCTGTAGCAAAAGCTTTAAAGAAATCAATAGGTAGTCCATCTGGACCAGGGGCTTCCCCCCTTTCAATGCCCCAACAGTGGCCAGCACTTCCACCCTGGAAACTGGTGCATCCAATTCCTTAGCCACCTCTCTTCCCAATTTTGGAAGGGTGTCTTTTGAGAAGACATGATCCAGCTCCTAAGGAACAGGAGCAACTTCCGAGGTATAAAGGGAGCAGTATAAAGGCACCAAAAGAGTCCCTAATTGCCACTGGGTCTTGCACCATCTTGCCTGACTCATCATGAATCTGACCCACCAAACGTTCCCCCCTCCCTACGACGTAGCTGCCAGGCTAAGAGCTTTCCTCCCTGATCCCCATCATGATAAGCTCCTGTTTGTGATAATAAAATGGCATGCTCTATTCTAGCACTACTTTTTTTTTCCCAATTGTTTAACCAGGTGAGACACACTAAGCTGAAAGCTTGCTTACAGGTGCAACCTGGGAGCACAGGGAAGTTAAGTGACTTGTTCAGGGTCACACAGTATGCAAGTGGGGCTGTGGGATTCAAACCCAGATCTCCAGATTTGCAGCTCAGAGCCTTAAACAACTGCACTATACTGCCTCCCAATATACTTAGCATATTAAAGTGCCACTTCAGCTTCTGAATAACCATATACAATGACCTGGTGGGCTGCTGTTTGTGCACGTCTTCACAGGCCTCAATTTTAATATGGAGGCAGTTGAACTCCTGCTCATTTCATTTTTGGAGTAAGCTGAAAAGGCTATCATTTGCCCCTGATGTATGTCTTTAATGCCTCCCACCTACTTTGATGAGAGGTGTCCCCCCCTTTAATTAAACTGTAAAAATTCCTAGATGGCCTGAAATCATCCAAGCAGACCACTAAAGCAGTAGGTAAGGCTAGAGGGATGTTGGGGTGTATTAGCAGGGGTATTACAAGTCGTAAGAGGGAGGTAATAATCCCTCTTTACAAGACACTGGTTAGGCCCCATCTGGAGTACTGCATGCAGTACTGGAGGCTGCACCTACACAGCGACATTAACAAAATGGAGGCAGTCCAGAGAAGGGCAACCAAACTGGTGCATGGACTGCATCAGAAAACATATGAGGACAGATTAAAGGAGCTCAATATGTATACCCTAGAGCAAAGGAGGGAGAGAGGTGATATGATCAAAACATTCAAACATCTTAAGGGCATTAACAAGATGAAAGAGTCTAACATGTTTCAATATAAAAAATTAGCAGGACAAGAGGACACAGCATGAGATTAAAGGGAGGCTGATTAAGGGGTAATATGAGGAAGTCATTTTTCACAGAAAGGGTGGTGGATGCATGGAACGGCCAACCTCAGGAAGTGGTGGATAAGAATGCAGTGCAGGGCTTCAAACAGGCATGGCATAGGCATAAGAGAGCAATACAGATGAGTATGAATAAATAGGCCATTGACGGAGTAAAGGCCTATGGCGCATTCATAAGGTAGAAAAAATGGGCAGACTGGATGGGCCTTTCGGTCCTTATCTGCCATCAACTTCTATGTGTCTATGCTGTTAATCATAACCCCTATGTAATTTTGATCTTTAAGAAGGAGAGGGTCCAACCTCCACTATCTAGCCATTGATGGTGAGCCTGGAGAAGATTGGCCCATCGAGTGGGAGGGATGATCTGACAAAATGATGGGTGAGTAATGCACTATGTTGACCACTGGGATGAGTGAAGGGCTTAACAACAGCCTGTCTAGATGGGCATATGATTGGTGTGCATAGGAATAGAAACTATAGTCTCTACCAGTGGGGTTAATATGCCTCCACACATCCACCAGACTGAATTCTGATTCCAGCTTTCCCAGGGTTCTTGCATTCCTAGATAAAGGGACAGGGGCTGAGTTAGACCGATCCAGAACCGTATCCCTTACACAATTAAAATCACCCCCCAAGATCCAGGGACCTGACCAACCTGCCATATCCAGAGCTAGCCTCTGGAAAAAGCTGAGGTCATCCACATTAGGGGCATAGATTGATCTCAATGAGAGGGTACCCACCCCAGCAACCTCAGCTCTTACCAGTGCACATCTTCCAGCGGTTATCTGCCTCAATATGTTAACCTGGGTTCCACAAGGGAACCACACTGAGGTGCCTCTTGCCTTAGTGGAAAAAGTTGAAGAGATCCAAGTACCCCCTAATGAGGCACTGGTTTTCTTAGCTTTATCCTGAGACATGTGAGTCTCCCGAATTAAAACCACCTGCCATTTAGACATCTTGACTTCCGTCTGAAATCTTTTCCTCTTAACCACAGATTTTAACCCATTTACATTCCATGTTTCCACTTTAATTGTGTTAGCCATGATCTACATGTATTTGCAGACAATTATCAGCTCGATATACAAACAATAACATACCCACTGTTCTGACCCTGATAGATCCTCCCTGAAGAATGCGCTGGTTGCAACCAGTAAATGTTTGGTTTGTATATCTCAAGTTCACACTACAACATCTTAATTTTCTCCTCTTTAACTTTTCTCCTAATACACACACACCCAAAAACATTGCAAAATGCCAAAGGTGTCCTGCACTCCATTGGAGGCGTGTAGCTTATATTGTCTCATTCAGAGGCAAAGCCCTCTGGCTTCCCCAATGTTCCCCACAAACATAGAACTCCCACAACCAGATTTACCCTTTCACACCCTCTCCAAGTAATCCACAACCCCCCAAGATCTCCCAGCAATCCCCTTGCCACCCACCCATACCCTCTCCAATGCTCTGCTCCACCCCCCCCAAACACTGTTGTGCCTGAGGATTTTCCCCTTGCAAACAACTGGCGAACAATAAGATGGTTAATATAAATCTTATCATCCCTATCAAAAGGTAGGCACACCTTTAACTTTGTAGACATACTGAGGCCCTCACATATACGAACTAAAAAAGTCCAGGGGGAAAGTCAATACTTTTGTTCTGAGAGCTCTTAATCAAAACAACCCTCTGTGTAGTATGAAATAAGCCTTGGCAAGACTGTAACAATTAGAAGTATAAATATAAAAGAACATAACAGAGCCAATAACATTGTTTGCACAGATGGACTTTCAATTCAACCCCAGTATAAGAGCACGGCCCACAACAGCTAGTTCAAACTGAAATGAAAGGAAAGTTTCTCCGAGGCCGCCGGCCATGAAGTTCCTGCCGAGGGCTGTTGAATTTCACAACCACTGAGAAAACAGATGTCTCTTTGGGTCTGAATTTTAGCATTCAGCCCTCTCCCTGCTGCTACCCATGTCCCCAGACATGGTCGGGGAGGAAGCTGGCAAGATAAATTCTGAGGCAATCTAATAAACCACTAGATTAGGCCCAATAAAAAGGAACAAAATTCTCAGGTGTCAAGTTCAAGTTCAAGTTTATTGTTCGACTATAAAAGTCATCAACAAGTACATATACAAACAATACCTTATATAAATACATATACAAACACACATACAGAAAACTATAAAAAAAAATAAACACTATAAATGTAAATTGTTCTATTTAAAATCCAGCCATTGTAATTGCATTACTAATTTTCTTTTTAATCTTGCTTGCCACCTGGAAAAATTTTGCTACTAGAAGAGAGTCTGCATCTTGTGTATTTATTAATACGAGAGTCAGAGTTACAGAGTCTACAATATACCAAGTATTTACAAAGGGACCCAGCCAATACAGTCGCTCTTTATTGTATCAGGCACAATGCCACATAACATGTATTAAGTCTTCGCGTTCTCCAACTATACAACTACAGTTTTCATCTGTAGTTTTTTTATACCTAAATCTGCGAACACTACTATCAAACTGTTCAAATTTATATATGGAAAATATTCTACGCAGAGTAGGATCAGATAAAATATCAAAATAAGGTTTATATCCAAAGTTATAATTATAAAGAGCAAACCATTTAGAGTAGGCAGAGTTTTTAATTAATCCTAGATCTTGTTCTTTCCAATAATTACCTATTTTTTTAGTAACATATTTCTTATATTTGGTACTTAGTTGAATACACTTCCTAACATGCCCCGCAAGAAATTCCAATTTATATTTTTTCAATAATTGAACAATCTTTGTGTACCAAAAACCCTGTCTATATCCCATATTGAACCACTTCCTTTTTACCTCCTCCATACATAAAACCATTACTCTAGTTGTTAAGAGTCTAGTTATCTGGATCCAAAAATTAACTTGTCTAGTATCACATAAAGCATTGATATTAATAATTCCTAATTCAGATCTTATATAGGAAGATGGGCATGACTTCCCCACTCCCAATAGGTTTCTTAAGCTTTTAAACATAGGGGTAGTAAGTTTCTCCATATGGGCAACGTTCCATATTTCTGTACCATATAACAATTGTGTTTCAAGTTTAGATTTAATTACTTGTATCAGGGGCTTAATGCTGGTTCCACCATATCTATAATTAAAATAGACTAAACCCTGTATAGTCTTAGTTGAGTTTTCTACACATCTTTGGAATTGATGATTCCAAAGCCCATTATCACTAAATTCAACCCCTAAATAAACATATGTTTTCACTGCTTCCAATTTATTACCCTGAAGGAACCAAACTCCTTTCTTGTCCCTACCGTTAGGGCTAATAATAAGTACTTTAGTCTTGGATAGATTAATTTTCAATTTCAATTCTCTAGATCTTTCATCAGGTATTTTAATTATCTCTTGAAGCCCCTTCTGCATCTGGGAAAATAAAACTATGTCATCTGCATAAGCAAGAGTTGTGCATGGTTGATCCTGTATTTTTGGAGAGTCTATAGTTTGATTGTTTAATTCTGTTAATAGCCCATCAATATATAATGCAAATATAGTAGGGGCTAAAACACAACCCTGTCTGACCCTTCTATTTATTTCAAAAGGGGCCGAAAGTTGTCCATTCAAGCTTATTCGTACCTGTGCCCAGTTATTCATATAAAGATTATACATAATACTGACCAGTTCTTTATCTATGCCACGATTCAATAAAATATCCCAAAGCTTTTTCCTAGATATGGTGTCAAATGCTGTTGAGTAATCTACAAACATTATATATAGTTTTTGCTTCCTAAGGCGTACGTATTTCTCTACTAGATGGTACAGTATATAAATATTATCCAAAGTTGAAAATCCCTTCCGGAAACCAGATTGGAATGGAGAAAGCCCGCCTGTACCTTGTATAACTTCATTTAATCTTTCAAGAATTATCTTAGAAAAGATTTTTAAATTGTTATCCAATAGATTCTCAGGTGTCTAAAAACACTGTGGAAACTTTAAAACATATTTATTAAATTCAACCGTTTGAGTAAAGCAAAGATCCCATTCAGGAATTAAAAGTAAAAGCAACTGTAATTGTAAATTCTAAACAGTTTAACACAGATACCGTGAAGCTAGGAAGTAATTTTATACAGGACTGCTTTTCGCGGGACCGACCTCCGTGCAAATTCAGGGAACTGATCTCCGATTACATACTGGCCTGCAGCTAGGCCCAAATCAGCTCCTGTACTTGGATTAGGGTCATACTCCCTTTTGCTAAGGAGTCCCAATGAAAGTAAATAAACTAATAATGGCAAAGAGATTAACTTGTTTGTTAAAAGCATCACTTTGATCTGAGGGAGAATGACTGCCACGCCTCTTGGCTTCCTCTTTGACCCATTTCTCCACTGCTTTGGGACATGTAAAGAACTTAGAAGGATGATCTGGCCTGTCTACCCGGAGCTTTGCTGGGTACATGAAAGTGAAGGACCACCCCACGATAAATAACTCCGACTTGACCGTATTGAATTTTTGCCTCTGAAGTTGCAGCTCCCTGCTGTAATCTTGAAATATGTGCACTTTAGAGTTGTTGATAGTAATAGGGCCCTTAGACTTAACACTCTTCAGAACGGTCTTCTTGTCTACATACTGCAAATATTTGATAAGTCAATGGTGAGGCCTCTCTCCCGGCTTCGGTGCAGGGCCTACCCTGTGTGCTCGTTCTACCTCAAACTCCAAGGCTTCTTGGGGTAGTTCCAAGTGTTCCCCTAGCCATTTATGAAGGCCTTTTTCTGGGTTTTGCCCCTTAACCCCCCTCCAGCAAACCCACAATGCACAAATTCGAGCACGAGGAGTGATTCTCTTGATCATCAACCCTGATCGCAAGCTCCTCCAGTGCCTTTTTCATATCATTTCTTTCATTGATGACCACCGATAAGAAATCCTCTAAGCCACTCACCCGATGCTCCAGTTCGGAAATCTGCTTTGTGTGAGATGTGGTGGTTTCAGAGAGACCTGTGACCCCACTTTGTAGGTACGTAATTTGCGCCATTATATTAATAAAGCCTGCTTTCATTTCATGTTGCATTTAAGCTGGTGTGGCAGGGATCCCAGCTAACAATCACTCCAACTCAGACATGCTGCAATCTGCCGTCTTGGCTTTTTGAGCCTGAAGCCTGGTGTGAGCCTTTGATCCCCAGTGGGACTCTTTCGGCAGATCTACAGGTTCAAAATTAAGTTTGGTCTGCTTATTTATGTGCTTGCCAGAGGCCATTTACCTCACACAACCAGCCTATGCCAAATTCTTTTTTTTTTTGTAGCAATGTGAGGCACCTCCAAGTCATTTTCAACACTGTGCCATGTGGAGCTAGGCTAAAACGTGTCCACCATGTTATAGCACTAGCCACACCCCCAGGAACTTTATTTTTTTTTTGTATTATCTTTTTACCTCCTGTGATGCTCCGGCGTCTGCCTCTCCTTTGGGCCCTCCTAGTATCTCCACTCCCTGGCCATCCTCTTCCCGAGCACTGCCCTCATGACACATATCGCAGCCAGCCCTCCCAGTTGTCCCAGAGTAACCCATCTCCGGGCGGGTCCCCCTCCTCCAAAGGGGAAGGCACCAGGGCAGGGAGAACCCCCAGCATTCTATTTTCCTTACTGACTCAGGGTGCTACTGTGGAGGAGCAGGCTCCCGGAGGTTCTGGAGTTGTGGAGAATATGGAGGCCATCATCCAGCGGGTGCCAAAATTGTTTTCCGGCTTTCTTGGTTGTCCCTCTTGCACTCACTGCTGCTTAGTAGTGCCCCTGGTCTCCAATATGGGGCCACTACAGGGCGAGGGCTTCCACCAACCCACCCCAGGAGAGAGTGCAGTCTTCTGGATGCTCAATCCTCTCCTTCCCTAGCCAGCCCCGGCAGTCCAAGTCCGTTCTTGAACCCAGGTCGCTGGCGTGGTTCGAGGTGTGGCATCCAGTGCCTCAGCCCTCTGCACCACTGGGCAGCCGGGAACTTTATTTTTAATGGAAGCAGTCACAATAGGCATTAGCTATTAGGTGGTGGCCGAGATTATGCTTGAAAGACACCAGCGTTGTTATAGGTTAATCTTTATTTTACAGTGAGTTTACTTACCTGCATTTGATGTCTTCTCAGTGAGGAGGAGAGTAATAACTTTGGATATTGTGGAATCTCTGGTGAAAAATGAGTGGAGTAGAACTGAGAGGATTCAAGGGGACAAGACCCTGACTGAGCGGATACTCCACTGATGTTGATGGGCTTATCTTATCCCATCTAAAGGTATGCTAGATCTGCCTGGGGATTGTTTTTTTTTAGTCCTTGTTACATAACTTAGTAAGCTCAATGGAGAGTTTGCTATTTTTTGTTTTACCGATAGTAAACAGACATGTGAAGGACTAGAAAGTTCGGTGCAAGAGAGCCTGAAAGTAGCAGAACTGGAAGTTGAAAATCGGGCGAACTCTCATAGGAGACTGGTCTCCAATATGTTTGTACCCCTGGACAGAGAAAGGGGAACTAGCTGGCTGGTGTTTCTCTCCTTGATGGTCCTCTCCTGGCCTGCCTAAAATTATGTTTTAGAATAAAACGAGGGCTGGTTAGGGGGTTTTCTTCTCCTGTATGAGGTACTGTATTTATGCTGAAAATGTGTTTCTGCGACTCGGCTGAATGAACGTTAATAGCAGGATGCCTGGGCAGAATTTTAAAAATCAGTATCAGGTGGATGGAACTTCTACTGATGAAATTCATGCTCCTGACTTGAATTCATATTTCTGACCTATGTATTTTTTTTTCTTTTACCATGGCATGATTTCCGTGTGTATTTTCTGCTGACAAAAGCCACTGAGGCTAACTGTTTTATTGAAATCTGATAGTCTCTTGAACATGTAACTGAGACCTTTAATCTATGGATTCCATTTATGAAGGCATCGAACTTGAGGTGTACAAAGATGCCTGCTAGATAGAATTTCTTATTTAAATTTGCTGCTATGAAATGAATAAGGAAAATTTAATTCACCTGCCCTTTTGACTATGATATTTATGGGGTCACCTGTGTGACATTATTTGATGCCTCAGGATTATGATATTCTGCTCATTTTGGGGCCTTTTATGTGATGGGTTTATTTATGCAAAGCTAATTTTTATGTTGGCTCGCGCGTGCGCGCCAGCCAACATATTGCAGTAGTAGCAGATTTGGAGGTGCAGTCACTGTGGGCGAATGCAGGACACGCATCAGTAGATGCGTCCCTCATTCTCCAATAAGACAGCATGCAGATGCCATGCCAGCAACATGTCATGAAGTGAGCACATCTGAGAAAAGGTCCACTGCAATGAGAGCCAAGCTTATCATGCAGCGGCACCAGAACTCACCTCCCGACGTGCCCTTGCTGGTGAAGCAATAGCCAATAAACATGGTGGCAGTGACTGCCGCCACCACCTACCACAATGCCAACTTTGGGGTGCCCAATCCCCCTGTCATGCCCCCACCCTGTTCATGTGCCAGCAGAAGGGCCCACTCACGTCGGCATAATAGCCCCACCCATTACAATTCCTTGCTGAGGGTGCCCATTCCCCTCGGCATCATGCACCACCCCCCCAACAGTCTTTCTTTGCTGATGGGGGGCCCAATCCCCATCTGCTTCAGTCCCCCAGTTCCTGCTTCAATCTGCCAATGGGGAGCCCACTCCCTGTCGGCATAATGCCCCCCCATTTGGAGTTTGCTGAGGGGGGTGCCCAATCCCCCTCGGCTCTTGCCCACACCCCACCGTACTCCATATGTGCCAAAGGGGATGCCCAATCCTCTGTCTTTTACAGCCCCCCCAAACAGTTAGGCAGCATGCTGGGAGCACACCCCAGTGTGCCAAATACACCTGTAAAAAAAAAAAACTACCCCGTGATGTTTTATTTATTTTTTAAAACCTGCAAACCAGAAAACGGTCTCTCGTTGACTCTGGTGGCCCTCCCCTAACCCGTGCCCTCACTCTGCGCACTCTGCCTCCCCACAACCCCCCTCACCCCATACTTACCTCCAGAGTCCGGCGCAATGATCTTTGGTGTACCAGGAACATGTCTGCGCGCTTCAAAGCCGACCGTGAACTGAAGAAATGCCGGTAAGCTGTATAATGGCATAAATAGGTTTTTGTCAACTTTGGTGCATATCTCGGGCATTTTGTGGACTTTTGGTATCAAATTTTCAGGATGGGGTATTGGGACCCCTCCTCATGAATTCAGTCACTGTCATGGTGTTATTTGGTCCCGAAAGGTGATTTGCATGTCACTGCACAGAATTTTCTTTGGGACCAATTAACGTAAACAACAGTGCCACTGCTCATGGAGGGCTCAAAAACCCTATGTTGCAAATTTGGTGAAAAAAAAATCCCCAAAATGGCTGTTTTATGAGCATGTGTTGCACAGTTTTCATGCAAGCTCATAACTTCATGAATTTGTAATATTTTCATTCCAGATTTTCAAAATTGGCATTTGACCTCACCTCCTTATGCTATCAATTTACATATCCTGGCCAAAATGTGTTTTCGCATGTCTGGCACAGAACAGTGCGGTCGCTGTGCGAAATCTGTTTTCGGGACAGTTTGAGAAAATAACGGTGACACTGTTCATGAGCAGAGGTCCTAAAATGCCTATGTTGAAAGTTTGGTGACGACAGTCCATAAAATTACTGTGTTACAAGCGTGCGTTGCGCAGTTTCCACGCACCCTTGTAACTTTGCAAATTTGCAATATTTTCATGCCAGATTTTCAACACTGACATTTTTTCACACCTCCTTATGAACAGTAGAGCTGTCATTTTTCATATCCTGCCCAAAATGTGTTTTCACACCTGTGGCGTACAATGGCGTGGTCGCTGTCGGAAATCAACTTTTTGGACAGATTAACTAAATCACAGTGCCACTGTTCATGAGGGGAGGTCCAAAAAATCCTATGTTGAAAATGTGGTTAAAAAATTCCCCCAAATAATTGGGTTATGGACCTGTGTTGCGTTTCTATGCATGCTTATGACTTCACCAATTTTTCATATTTCCACTCCAGATTTTCAACGCTGCCATTTTTTTACACCTCCTCATAAACAATACAGTTGTCATTTTCACATCCTGCCCAAAATGTGTTTCCGTACCTATGGCACAGTCGCTGTACAAAAGCACCTTTCGGCTAACAAACTGATAGTGCCGCTCTTCATCAGGTGGGGTCACAAAAAGCCCATGTTGAGAATTTGGAGTGAAAATACCAACTATGGCATTGGGGTTTCCAGCTGTAACACCCCACCCTGTAGAGACTGACTGGCGTCAGGGGTGTGACTTGGGATCATCAGCTGTAATGTTCCCACCATTCCGCACCCAACCCCACCCTATAGCCAATGGCAGGCATCGAGGTGTGCCTTGGAGTGTTTGGCCCCAAAGTTCACCCCATTCTTATTTATTTATTTTATTTATTGACATTTTTCACCAGGAGGACACAATGAACATCAAGTTGCTTGTCTCACGGTGTGACCTTAGAGGAGGGATTACATAGGGTTGTGAAGGATGATCAGTTACAATAGTATGTGGGTAGTACAAACAATACAACATTGTAAGATTGTGCAACAGTTGGGACACAGGGTATTGTACAATGAACAGTAATGGAACACTGGGTAAATTACAATACATGTCCAAAATCATACAAAAGAACATATGAACATACAAAACAGTAAATATTGCGATACAGCCATTTATAGTGCAGGAGTGTACCAGGAGCAGGCTCAAGGTAGTACTCAAGTGTTGTTGGAGTAAAAAGGATGGGATTACATTGTGCAGACTGGTTACCCAGAAGAACAGGTGGGGGGGGGGAGAGGCAAGAACTGAATATGAGGAGAAAGGATAGCCACTTCCTGATTTCCCCCTTTAGGATGTTGAGAACCCTGCTTGGGGGGGGGGTCATGGTAGGAAGGCAGAAACTGGGGATAGGTATTAAGGTGGGTTAAAGCAGGAACAGCTGAGGAAAGGTAATTGTGTAGGGCAGAGGTAAAGGAGTAGTTGGAGGAGGAGTGTTGTACTGGGGAGGGAATTCTAGATTTTAGGAAACAATGGGCAAACCAGTCTGACCGATGAGGGTGGAGCGGCAAGGGACCGTCAAGGTGCGGGCATCATTTGATCTGAGAGAGTTGGTGGGGGGAGGTGGAGTGGAGAGAGAGGATGAGAGATAGGAGGGGAGCCCCCCGAAACAGAATTTGTAGGTTAGTTTGGCACAGTGAGAGATGCGTCTGTGAGATAGTGGAAGGAAGGTAAGAGAGCACTAGAGTTCACAGTGGTGGAAGCGGGAAGGGGAGTTGATAGCAAAGCAGCAGAAGGAGTCAAAGCGAGTGTCCAACTTGGTCAGGGAAGATTTGGGAGCAGCACCATAGACTACGTCACAGTAGTCAAAGATGGGGAGTATCATCTTCTGGACAATTTCGTGCCTCACAGTCAGCGGGATGCAACTACGATTCCTGTACAGAGCACCAAGCTTGGGGTGCAGTTTCTTCAGGATATCATCGATATGCACAGAGAAGTTGAGGTGGTGGTCCAGTCAGATTTCCAGATATCTAAATGAGGAGGTGTCCTCCAAGATGGTCCCACCAAGGGTGTGGAAGGTGGATAGGGCTGGGAGCCCAGACAGTCTCTGCCTGGTGCCAGAGGTCATTGAGACTGTCTTCTTGGCATTTAGAAAAGCTGGTGAGAAGCAAACCAGAGTTGAACTTAATTGAAGTCATGCTGTAGGCTGGTTTGCACAGCAGCAGGGTTTTTGCTGGAACTGTGGGAAGATCATTAAGGAAAATGGAGATGAGTAGGGGACCAAGCACTGAGCCCTGAGGGACACCAGTGTTGATGGGGAATGGAGGGGGAAATGGAATCAAGGATTATCACCGACTGAGTCCTGCCAGTGAGATAGGATTTAACCCAGTTGGTGGCTGATGGAGCAAGGCCAGCTAAGAAGAGTGAATCAAGAAACAGGGCATGGGAAACAGTGTCAAAAGCTTTGGCTAGGTCAACAAAGATGGACGAGGTGATCAGGCCGTCATACATCCCTGAAAGGACAGAGTCAGTAAGCCTGAGGAGGGAGGTGGTTGTTGAGTTATTCTTCCGAAAACCAGATTGGAAGGGGGTGAAGAAGGAGGAATCAGAAAGGAAGGGTGATAGTTGAAAGAGAACTAA
This sequence comes from Neoceratodus forsteri, assembly GCA_016271365.2. NCBI lineage: Eukaryota > Metazoa > Chordata > Ceratodontiformes > Ceratodontidae > Neoceratodus > Neoceratodus forsteri. The sequence goes on from CM057457.1 coordinate 18,864,195, forward strand.
ATGTTCTTGAAGTTGGCAAGGAAAGAGGGAAATAGGGTGATAGTTGCCAGGAGTGGCTGTGTCACCACCCTTGGGGAGAGGAAGGATTACAGTGTGTTTCCCAGGATGAGGGTACTTGGGCAGAAATAAAGGACAGGTTAAGGATTAGGGAGATAGGATAAGCTATTGCAAGAGCAGAAAGGTAAAGAAGTTTAGGATCGAGCTCATCTGGTGAGGAGCCTTTAGAGGAATTGAGGGATAGGAGAGCATTAAGAGCTTTGTCAGCAGAGACAGTAAAAAAAGAGAAACGGGGGAAGGGTAGGCACTGGCTGAGGCAAAGGACTGAAGTTAGTAGGTGGCAGTGGGGAGAGGGAATTTAGAAGAGACTTGGCGCACGAGGTGTAGTAGGCAGTAATTCAATTGGCCACAGAGCCAGGGTTGGAAACTAGGGAGTTATTTATTTTGAGAACTAGAGGGGAGGGGGAGAGGGGGGAAAGAATAGAGCATGAACTACCCTCCAGGATTTAGATGGAGACTTAGTGTTGGTCAGGAATGAGGAGTTGAAATAATTAGACTTGGCCAGTCTAGTAGCTTTAGTACATGAATTGCATAGCATTCTGTACTTGGCGTACTCGTTTGGATATTTAGTAGATTTGTGTTTTCTCCATGCCTGATCACGCTCCCTGAAGCAGGTCAGTAGTTCAGGAGTGATCCAGGAGAGTTGAAGCCCATGGACTCTGGTCCATCTGAAAGGAGCAAAGGCATTCCAGGTGGCAATCAATTTATCCTTAAAATAGCCAAGTGCATGGTTGACAGACATGGCATTGGAGAGGGGGGGCCCAGTCGCTGGAAGCGAGTGCAAAGCTGATTGGAGTAAGGTCTAAGGATTTCAAGGACCAGAGCTGTATGATTTTAGGGCGAGGTTTGGGGCGATGAACCTTACGTACAATGAAAATGGGGTTGTGGTCATTAAGGGCATTCTCCTATACTGCACCCACCTAAGCATATTTCCTTATGGAATGGGGTAAGTATAAAGCCCAAAGACCCCAATGCACACCATGATGCTTGTCAGTGTCTACAGGGTAGGGTGAGGTAAAATAGAATGAGCGTTATAGCTGATGACCCAAAGGCACACCCCAATGCCTTTCAGTCTCTGCAGGGTGGGGGAAGGGTTGGCGTCAGTTCAATACTTCACTGCCATTCCTATTATGCGTCTCTAACTCCTGCACTACCAATGGCAATGCCAGCGAGACAACATTTGGCATTGATAAATGCTTGTTTATTGTCTAAATTACCTCTCTAAACTATACATTACCATTCAGGATTCCCTGCATGGAGCTGCAGTGACATACGGGTCACCCTGCATGGGGTGGAATCTATGATACAGTATGTTCATGTTGTAAATCTGAACAAGAGAGGGTTTTATTAGGATTACTGTAGTTTTATTGGAGTCTAGTTTCAGGATGGGCCTCTTTAGTGATTGCTCACTGGTATTTTATCAGTAGCAGCTGGACTCCAGTGCTTGTAGAGTGGAGATGTTGATACTCTAATTAGCATACTACAGGAATGACATGGAGGACCCTGGGTTAAATGGAGCCCAATAATGGTGCTGAAATAAGCTTTATATCTGACAGTAAGCTGGAGCTTTTTGCTAATGTCTTGCTCAGGAACTGGTCTGTGATTTCTGATCTGTATGTTTAGTTCTAAGGTATGTCACCTGATTTTGGATATTTGAGCTGTTCTATGCTGATATGTGGACCCTACTGGGCTAACAATGAAATAGGTAACTTTAACAAGAACCCTTTATCTATAAATATATTGAAATAATGCATATTTAAAATACAAAGTGTTTAAGTATTAATTATTCTAATCCAGCCTTTACTGAGCTTTACAATTTAAGGATGTGTATGTTTTGTATTTTGTTTTTTTAATTGATGGTATTAGAGCAGGAAAAACAAATGGACCCCTGATTTAATGGAGTTTTAACTTTGTTTAAATTATATTTACTTTTTGCTAAATCTATGGTATAGTTGGCATATAATGAAGTTTTATATAACTGTTTTTAGGATTTTATACTGCTTTAGCACGACTGTAGGAATATGGAATAATCACAATGCTCTTAAATGATATGATGTCTAATTCAGATGTGCTAAGGAACATACTGGTGGAACATTGTGAAAAATCTTTAGTTGTTTTTGTGTTTTATGTTTTGTAATGGCCTTTTGGCCAAATAAATAAACTATTGAATTGAAACTGTATCTTCTGAATATACCATCATTTTGTGCCAGTGCATCTTTGTTGCGCGGCGCAGGCACTTGCGTGATGCAGCCTGGGAATTTTGAATATGGTGCCCCGAATGTTTAAATGTTAGCATCATTGCAAATGTGGGTAGTGACCAGTGCTAATCTGGGTTTATACTATCACTCTGAGCTGGGCCATATTCAGAGGCCCCCTGAGTGCTTCCCACACCTGGTAGTGCCAAGGTGCTAATTATACCACTGTGCCTATGCAAATTAGGGGGTTCCCTCATGAATATGTGTATGCACCTCATGACACTTTAAAATAAATATGAGTTTAAAATCAGCAACAGAACTAAGGAAGACTCGGGACTCTGTTGTTAATGCTAAGTAATAGTATGGGGGACTGAAAAGGCATTATTGGGGTCTGAAAAAAGACAAGGCAGTTGCCAGTACTGGGACAGAGAATCACCAGGGTAGGCTGCATTAGGCCTCATGGGTGGCCAGGGATTGGCAAAAAGGCTCCAATAGGCTTTGTATGGGGCCATGAATCAGTGGTTTTGGTCAAAGAAAAAAATTAAACATTCTGGAAGTGATCCTGTAGTGACCCCTGTGTGGTAACTGCAGCTTCATTGGAGTCCTAAGAGGGAATAACATCCCCATTTGTGTTTCGCCCCATTTTCACCACTGGCCAGTAGTGTTGATGTTGGGTTTTCAGGGACTGAGAATACCAGTGGTGACCCCATTGGGAGCAGGAAATGCCATAGTCCATTCATCAGGGTAATCTGTTAATGTGTCGACTCATTACTAGCACGGTGATTATGTTGCCGGGTTGTTGCCGCAGACTTTGTTGGCTACCTTGATTTGTTGTCGGGCTGTGGTTTCAGCTCCAGCAGCTTCACAGCACCATGATGCTGGGGGGCACCTGAGTGTTGCCCTTTGTCCACTGTGCCAAGACCTGGAGTTTGTTATATTTACTGTGGGGGATGTGGGGAATGAAGCCCCCTGCATCAGGGTATGTGGAAGGTGGATCTCCCCTCAATATTGCACTGTGGTTCTTTTTGTCATGTAGCAATACAGCTCCCAGGCAATGGATTGTCAGGGCACTGTAGGTGCTGTTGGCGCATTGGTTGCACAGTATTTTATATTGCTCACTTCCACGTTGCTGTGTCATGGGTGAACTGTCCATCAGAAGATCAGAGGAACAGTAAGGAGAAAGAATTTAACCATTTGGCAGCCAGCTAGTTCCATGCATAATCCTTTTCTTAAAATCTCTAGAAGTTGGTGGTAGTGTAACAGATACCTGAACCATTACAAAAAGATAAATATAAATGTGAAGTTTTATTAAGATTTCTTGATGCTTTTCGACTTCTTGCTTGAATATTATTTACCAATATTTTAACGAGGCAGGTAAGGGGCAAAGCAGTTCTGAACTGTTATGCTGTCCTGAATATCATCATGGCTCAGAGCTCTACACAGCCCAGCAGGGAACTACTGCTATATCTCCCTCCTTCCTGCAGTGACCATTGTCCATGAACATGTGGGTTTCTCCCAGTTCTCTCATTCCTGGAATCCCCTTCCTTTTCACCCTATTCCAATCTGATTTCCCATCCCATTCCACCACATCCTCCCTCCTCAGGCTTACCGATTCCATCCTGCAGGGGACAGATGGATAATGACAGCAAAAAGGCACATATTCTGAACAAAGATTTTTGTTCAGTATTTATTGTGGAAGAAGGCAGGCCACTTCCAGATTGTGGGATCAAGGCCTGAGAAGTGCAAGGAAGTTGAACAGGGGTTGGAACAGTATTAGAGGAAAGCGTGATCAAGGGACTCAGGGCCCTGCAAGTAAATAAACCACCGACAGCTGATGGCCAACACCTTAGTATGTTGAGAAAGGTGAGTCAGACACTAGCCTATCACTGTCTAATGTGTTAACTCCTCTCTGGAAACAGGAGCCATGCTAATGGACTGAAGCTGAAGGATAGCTAATGAGGTGCCAACTTTTGTTTATATACTGTAGTGCCTAATTCCAGAGATTCTGGGTGCTTCACAATAACACAATCTAACAAAGCATTAGTAAGGACAATACACAATTAAAAATCAAAACACAAATAAAATAGGTCATAAACAATTAACTACATGACAAGATTAAAACCTTTTAACCACATTGGGGAAAACCTCAGGGTGCAATTGAACTACAGCAGATTAATTAGTGTCAGCAGCTTGCATGAACAGAAATACCCATTTTAAAATGCCTCAACTGAGGGCAGATTCCTTAAGTAAGATGTTACAGGTAGTGTATTCCACAATAGTGGTGACACCATCAAGAATGCTTTAACTGAGCCGGCCTGGTGACACTGAGGGTTAAGGTGCTGGACACCACACCTCGTGCCACACTGGCGACCCGGGTTTGGGGACGGACTCAGGGAGCCGGGGGTTGGTGGGGGAGGGAGAGGATTGAGCATCCAGAGGACTTCTCTCCTCTCTCTGGGAGGGTTCCTGGGGCTGCTCAGTGTCCTAGCGGCCCTCGACGGAGATCAGGGGCACTGCAGGATCACCAGCCAGACTAAGGGGCAGAAGTGTGGCAGATGTCAGCAGAAAAGCCGTGCGCAGACATCATTGCATGCTGCACCCCCGAGGGAAACAACCACATAGAAAATCCCCATCCTTGGGGATAGGCGATGGCACCATCACCCGTAGCCACACTCCTACTGCCGGGCATGAGCTGAGCCCAGCCTGGCCTGCCAGATTCTAGATAGAGTGCCCTGGGCGGATAGGGCAGCCCTACCTTGGGGGGCTCAGAGCTGGGGGGATTGCTGGGCTGGTGCCAGGAACTGGAGGTGTTTCAGGCAAGGAGGTAGAGCTGGGGGCAGGTGGATGCCTGAGAGAGTTCCTCGAAGGATGGTGCTAAAAGAGAATATACAAAAAAAAAAAAAAAAAAAGAATGCTTTAACTCCTGATTGCCTCAATTGGTATCTCAGGACTCACAAAAGGTTGCCCTTGGTGGAGCAGAGAGGACAACCAGATACATATAAGGCTAAGAGAGCTTTCAAGTAGCTTGGACCCAGTTCACGTAGGGCTTTGTGTGTTAACAATGCTATCTTCAGAGTGGTGTATCACCTCAGTAGAAGCCACTGTAGGCTGTGGAACACATAACAGAAATTATCCATGCTTGATGCCACCATGATCAATCTCACTGCTGCATTCCAGCTGAAGACAATGCACAAACTTCCTAGACAACCCTAGGTACAGGAGGTACAGGGTTGTGCAGAGATGAGTATACAGCTGACAAAGGCACACACAATGGTCATCATATCCTCATGTGCTAGATAGTGCTTAATCTGGAAGATCTGGAAAAACGAACTGCAGACCACTACTAACACAGGATGTTCTAGTGTCAGCCTGTGGTCCACAATGACTCCCAGATTCTTCACCATGTCCACAGTTGACAGTGTGTTGCCATCAAACATTGGCCAAGCTGGAAAACCATGCTGCACTGCTGACCTCAGAGGGCCTCGGTCCACCAGAAGAAACTTTGTTTTGCCCAGATTATGACTAAACAGCTGAAGGCCATCTAGTGTAAGATTTCTTGTAGGCAGTGACTTAGCCTGACAAACCATTCTTACCTTTCAGAAGTAAAAGGCAGGTGCAGTTGAGCATCAACAGCATAATAGCTAAAACTTACACTGTACTGTCTAGTGACTTGTTTCAAGGAAAACATGTACACCATGAAAGGCATGGGGAATAGGCTAAAACCCTAAGAAATGTCCCTGCTGTCCACTACTGGACATGATGCATATGAGCCCATCAGCATCTGCTGCGATCTTCCAGACAAAAAGGATTTGAACCATTGCAAAGCTGTTCTGGTGAGTCCAACATATTCTTCAAGCAATTCAAGTAATGGGCTGGCCTGGTGGTGCAGAGGGATGAGGTGATGGTTGCCTTACCTCACTCTATGCCCAAGACCTGGGTTTGGGAATGACCTCAGGTCATCGGAGTGCTGGTGGGTGGGGGGAGGAGCAGGACTGAGCAAGCTGGTAGCTGGTAGGCAGCTCTCCTCTCCTGGGAGTGGTGGGGGTGGGTTGTCACCCCCCCCATAGTTCTGCTGCCACCAGGTGGAGGTCTGGTAGGTAGCATTGGTGGAGGGGGAGGCAGTGATATGGGTGGGTGGAAGGAGCTGAGCTGGTGCCACGGTGTGTGTGTGTGTGCCTCCATGCACATGCATGGTCATGTGCCAGGGCCTTGGGTTGGGAGAAAACCAGTGGTAAAATCCTATGTGTCCCCATCGCCAGTAGCAGTTGCAGTAGTAGTAGTAGTAATAATAATTTATTGTTCATCCATAAAAAGTAATGGACATTACAACGTATAAAATATTAACAATAGAATACAATCTTCCACATCAACGCTTTAAGCATCATACAAGGTAAAAATACACACACAACAAATAAGCTGTCTGTTTGCATAGCACAAATATTACTTATATGACAAATTCATTGAGGATTAAATGTGTGAAAGTGTTTTCTTTTATGCTTTATCACTTCATGAAAAAATGTTGCTGCCATCTGTGCATCCTCCACAATCAAAGGATGAAGAAGAATGAATAATGGGTTGAAATCTAAACTTGCATATTTTAAAAGAAAGTTGTTTAGAATTAAGTTATGAGAGGATTTTTACAAGGGACATTCTATCGTAATGTGAGAAATATTTTCAAAAAAACCCTTGTTACAGCTACAGTTTTCTGGATAAAGGCTATCTGATGAGATTTTATTAAAATAGACATATTTGAAGCATATTAAACTCCGTAGCAACTCATCTAGACACCCTAAAAACCATTACCTCGGGTGGAGAGCTCCACATCCTAGGTGATTTCAATTTAAACTGGCTCACTAGTGCTAGCACCAAACTCCGACACCATGTAGTTAGTTTAAATCTGACTCAACTTATCACTGAGCCCACGTGGCTAAACCACAAAACTCAAAACCACTCTCTGCTCGACTTAGCCCTCACTTCTCACCCACACAGGATTATAACCTCAGGCCTCCCACCGGACTCTCTGAGCGATCACCATATGATATATATATACGTGAAATATTCGAAGCTAAGTCACCCCCTCTGAAAACTCTCCTTATTAGATCATATAAATCCCTTAACCTAGATGGTCTCCTACTTGACCTAGCAAACTTGGATTGGTCCTACATCCCCAGGGCCCCTTCCATGGATCACGCCCTGGACTTCTTTAAGTCAAAATTTCTTGCCGTCTGGGGTTATTATGCACCACCCAGAAAGGTTAGAGTAAGGGGAGCTCATCTGCCTTGGATCACTGCTGACCTAATGGAGCACCTCTGTGTCAGAGATCAGGCGTGGAAAGCCTATAAGACATCAGGGATGCATGTCGCTCACCTACACTATCGTACGCTTAGAAATGCCTGCACCGGGCTTATCCTGCAGGCTAAAGCTCACTACTTCATGTCATCCCTCCAAAAAAATTTAAACCATCCAGCCAAGTTCTGGAGGTCTATAAAATCACTTTTCTCCCCTCCCGCCCAGCCACCCACTCCTGCCCTAAATGTGGGTGGCTCCATCATAACTGAACCACTAGCAGTTGCTACGACCTTCAACACAATGTTTACTAGCAGTGGGTCCCCTCATTACTCAAACCCCTCACCTGCTACACACGACACGTCATCCTCTTCCCCACCCATGCCAACCCCTCACCCAACTTTCTCCTTCTCCCTGGTTACCCCACCAGAAGTACTCAAAGCCCTGCTTGCCCTAAATCTCTCCAAGGGCAGATGCACCACAGGCATCGACGCCAAAATGCTCTACCTCTTTGCACCTGCTATCACCATGCCTCTAGTGTCTCTTTTCAACCTCTCCTTCACCTCTACCACTATACCTTCAGAATGGAAGCATGCCACTGTTATCCCACTCCTGAAAAGTGGTGACCCATCCTCCCCCAGCAACTACCGTCCAATCTCCCTTCTACCCACCCTAGCCAAGATCCAGGAACATCTCGTCCTCTCGCAACTCACCACCTTCCTTGACTCCTCCTCCTTCTTCACCCCTTACCAGTCTGGCTTTAGAAAATCCCACTCCACTGTCATGTCCCTCCTCAGACTCACAGATTCCATCCTCACAGGCATGGATAAAAGTCATATCACATCTGCCATTTTCATCGACATAGCCAAGACTTTTTACACTGTCTCACATACCCTCCTTCTGTCGAAACTCTCTAAGGCAGGCCTCTCCAGTGCAGCTACACACTGGTTTAACTTATACCTGGATGGCAGGTCCCAATCGGTAAAAATTGGTGCCTCCACCTCAAATCCCTCCCTGTCTCTATTAGTCTCCCCCAAGGCTCTGTCCTCTGTCCTATCTTATTCTTCATTTTTCTCAATGACCTTCCATCGATCTGCCTGCATGCTGACATTCACATGTACGCTGATGATATAGTCCTGTATGCCTCAGGACACTCCCCGGTGGAAGTTGCATCCAAGATCTAGCAAGACTTCACAGAAGTCCAGCACTGGTTTCACCAAAATCAACTTATTCTAAATGCCAAAAAAACGATCTCCGTGACTTTTGGCACGAGACAAAGACTCTCCCACCTCCCTGCCTTCCCCATTCTCAAAACACTTGATGGGACCCCTCTAGAAGTCTGCACCTCTGACAGATACTTAGGGGTCTGGCTAGATCAACACCTAGACTTTTCTATGTACATTGAAGCAACCCACAAAAAACTACACCCTAGGCTGGGGGCACTATACTGGAACCGCAGCTGCATCCATCTGCCTGCCTGCAAAGAGATAGTACAGAAAATGATCCTCCCTATTTTCAACTACGGGGATGTAGTCCATAGTTCTGCCCCTAAATCCACCCTGGCTAGACTGAATTCTCTTTTTAACTCCTTCTGCCGCTTTGCACTGGATTGTTCTCCCTCCACTCATCACTGTGACCTCTACAGCTACCTTAACCTACCCTCACTCATCACTATGTGCCTTTACCACTGTAACAGACTCAGCCAAATTCTGGACCCAGTTACTGCCCTCCTACCTAGCCTCTACCCTAACAGCTCAAACACCATCAACATACTCACACAGAAATTTCAACTCCCGTCTACTACAAATCCCACACATGGCTACCTCTGCTGGACAGTTGGCTTTCAGAGTCCATCTACCAAAACTATGGAACTCTCTGCTAGCTGTCATCTGGCTCTTCCCCGACAACAAATCTCCCTTCTAAAAGGGCAAGTCCCCACAAGCTGCTCATGTCAAATTGACGTGCACTAGCATGGCCCATGTCAATTGGTGTGCACATGAAAGGGCCAACCCCCCAATGCAATCTATGTTGTCCACTCAAATGCTTAACCACCAAATTTTGCTTGCCATTACCTTTTCTACATATTCTGCCTACTATTATGCTGTGCACTCTCTGTTTCTTGCCTCCTGTACATACTACTTCTAGATTTGTATCACTGTTAATTATAAAACCTTATACATACTGTATGTAACCTATGTAAATTTTTGCTGTTCTATAATTTCTGTATGTTTACTTGTATGTACTTATCCCGCTCCCTCTACCCCCAGGACGCATCTGGAATCAAGCGGTAGTCGGCTCAGTATGTCTTTCCTGGTAAAACTTTTAAATAAATAAATAAATAAAATATTATTTCAAATCTTGCCCAGTTAATGAATTTCCTGTATTTAGGAGTCAGAGGAAGAGTTAAATAACTCCCTATAAGAGAATCAATTTTATTTCCTCCGAACCACATAGCTTGTCTGTGCTTCTTTACCAGGTCCATTTGTTTTGATTGGCCAATTGCAGTTAACTTCTTTTTGAAGATATCCTTAAACAAGGAAGAAATTGAAATGCCCTTTCCAAAATCTAACAATAGATGTTCCAAGGATGCTCTGGTTATAATTTCTTTAAGGGTTTTTAACCATGGAGATATAAAGTTTTGTTCAGACCAGCTAATTTTCTCTTTCAAGCAGGATAAGGGAAGGGCATTAATTGGATTGTTCATAATTCTAAGCCAATAACTGGCCATGCAAACTTCTACTAGCATAGCAATAGGCACTCTGCCAAGTTTGGCCCTAACAGTAACATTAGATGTTGATAAAGGAACCTGTAGCAATGATTTGTAATACAGGGATAAAGGAACTTCCAGTAAAGCTGAGTGTGTAGACCCCCAGACTTCAGCTCCATACAATAGAATAGGGTTAATTTTTGCTTCACCAGCTGAAAGGGTTGGGACAACCATGTGCTCACCATATTTAGAATTAAAACGCAATAAGACTTTAGCTGCTAATTTAGCCTTAAAGACTTGTTCTTTCCAATGGGATGACCAAAGGCCATTCAAGGTAAATTTGACACCTAAAATCTACATAAGAAGAGACAACTTCAATCAGATCCTTATTCAAAAATATCCTTGGTGGTGAACTATTAGAATTTTGTGGACTAAATATCAAAATTTTAGTTTTTTGAAAATTGATTTTTAATTTTAACTTATCACATTTGTTTTTAAGTTGGTTTATTTTATTTTGAAGTTCCTGTCTAGAAAGTGCTAGGAGTATTAGGTTGTCTGCATATGCTAGAATATGAATTACGTTATTGTTGATTTTGGGGGAGTCTAAATTAACTGAATCATCAAAATACAAAAGGGAATCAATATAGATGCTGAATAAGAGGGGTGTTAATAAGCATCCTTGCTTAACCCCCACTGAGGTTCTAAAGTACTCTGAAATATTACCACAATTAACATACCTGACCGCTGTTATTGTATTCAGATGTAAAAGGTAAATGGGAATCAATAGATTCAATGGGAGCCCTCTGCATATCAATATTTCCCAAAGTTTTTCTCTTATTACTGAGTCGAAGGCAGCTGTGAAATCGACAAATGAAACATAGCTTCATTTTCCGATATTATTTATACTTTTCCACTAAGTGGGCCAGAATGAAAATATTATCAATAGTCAAAAAATTATGTCAAAAACCTGCTTGGGATATAGATAAGAGAGAGACTGTTTCTATCCAATTCTGCATTTTTTGTAACAGTATTCTTGCGAATATTTTACCACTGATGTCCATCAAACTGACTGGATGATAATTAATCGGAAGATGGTATTGCCCCTTTTTGTGGATTGGTACAATATTTTTTTGTCCACGGGGACAAATCTCTTTCAAACAGATGTTGAAAAAATTAGTGAAAGAAATGACCCAATAATTTAAATGAGCTTTATAAAGTTCTCCTGGGATGGAATCAGGACCTGGGACCTTATTATTTGAAAGTTTTATTTTAGCTGACTCAACATCAGAATAGAAACTCGTGCCACCTGCCGTTCTACTTTCATTTTCCCCCACGCACAGAACCTAAAACCCCCTTCACAAAATCTTTTGTTGTTTTATCATTAAAAAAATAGAAATCTTCTCCTTATCTGGGTGGGTTTTCAACTGCTGGGTAGGGTGGTTTTCTATTTTTTTTAAATAAGATATTAAACTGAAGAATTATTGGGAAGAAAAAACAGCATTTTTTAATTTTATTTATTTCAGACACTATACTATACAAAATAACACATGGACAATAATGCACAACTCAGCTGTGCTTTCATCTTTGAATTTTGATGTCATCGGGGACCTCTTGAGCTTTGATTTTGAGGTCCCTATTATGTCATTAAATCCCCTCAATGTAAACACAACCTTGTTATTCATGGTTGCCCATGCAAGGCCTAATTCTGCAGGCTTCTTTGTATGTTCATATGGACTGGGGGAGTGGGGGGATAAATAGTAGTAGTAGGGCAGTGGAAAGGGGCTCAAGATGCAATGGGAACTTCTACCACAGAGGAAAAGGAAGCCTCAGGAGTCTGTGGAGAGGGGGAAGGGTTCAGCAGGGGTCCGGGGGGGGGGTACACCCATGGTGATACCATTAAGGAATCATTTTGAAGTACAGAGTGTGGAAGGAGATAAGGCAGAGTAATCTAGGTGGCACACAGGTGAAGGAGGGGCAGATTTTCTATGGGGGGTTCAGGAGAGGCTGCAGTGGATGCAAGGGGGGAAAGGGATGAGATAAGGGAAAGGAGGAGGTGAGGTGTCCGAGGGAATAGGGAGAAGGGTGAAGTAGAGACAGGGTGACAGAATCAGTGGGGGCAGGGAAGGTGGGGGTAGATGAGAAGGCGGAAGGAATGATTAGCAAATGGAGGGTATAACAGGAGGAGGAGGGAGGAAGGAGGGAGGGAGGGGCAGTAGGGAGTGTGGAATAGGAAAAAGTAGCTTCAGCAGGCTGGGGGGAAGGGATGGGTGGTAGTAGGGTCATAATACTGGGGGATTCAGTAGTGAAGGGGGAAGAGTTTGTGTAGATATAGGGAGTACAGCAAGGTAGAAGGGTGGTGTGCCTCCTGGGTATGACAGCAGAACACACATGCCTGCTGGTAGGCCCACTCTCACAAGGGATAGGGGAAAAGCTACATGTTGTAGTACACCTGTGATGGGATAGCCCCATACATATTTGTACTGTTCAGATATGATATATATACTGTATATATATAATTGGCTGTGTTTCAGAATTAAGCCACTGGCCCTTTAAGCATTCAATAAAAAAAAAAAACATGGGAGAAGATTTAAAAACAGTGCTGAATCTAGCTGTCAGACAGGTTTACATATCAAAGAACTGGAAGCCTGGAACTGGCTTAAATGAATCATTTAAAACTTCATGTGTGTTTGAATGTTCAGACCTCACAACCAGGTGAATGGTCACATGGAGTCTAGTGTCCTTTTGTACTCTATGTTGTGAGTTTCCTGAGATAAAAGGGCAGAAATGTGTTTTACCAGAAACTGTTCAGCAGGGTGTCAACATGCTAAACTAAGCTCATTAGAACACAGCGGGGGATTAGGATTGTGGACAAAGACCACATTTTGAAGGATTTTCTGGTATTTTATACTCTGGATAAATTAGGATGGAGGGAGAGAGTCACCTCCAGGAAAAAGGGTGAACTGCTGAAACAACCCAGCCTGAAATAGCCGACCAATCAAAAGGGTAGGATGGAATGACTTCACTTGAGGTACAAAAAGGGAATGCAACCAGAAAACAGTGTTTTTTTGGTATAATTTTTCCAAGTATAAGCTTTACGTAGTTCTGCTGTGAAAAGAACTACTGATATTGAGGAGAACTTTGTCTCACTGAAGAAAGAGAGAAACATTCTTGGGAAAAGAGCTTTTCTCTGAAAAACCCTGAATTTTGCCAAAGAAGAAAATTCAGAGACTGACGTATTATCTTGCTGAAACTTTTGAGAACTCTTATCAGGAAACTTGAAGAAGTTTTCTGGCTGATGGGACTTTTCATACCTTGGACTCCAAACATCAATAAGGTAGCACATTTTAATATTCATAGTGTGTAGGTTTATTGTTTAATTCCACATTTTTTTAACATCTGCAACCCAATACCCTAAATTGTGTAGAATATTTTTACATGTTTTCTTTCCTTTTAAGTAAACTTTTTATGAGTTTCCTTATCAACTCTGCCTGGGAATAATTTGTGTGGTATTACATTTTAAAGGAAAAGGTTTTGTCAGACTGGTGCCTCATAGTGGAACTGCTCGTCTACTACGAATATTAAAAAAAACAAAGGCTCATTGGACAGAAGGAGAGGAAGCTCTCCTTCTTGACAGTCAAAGTCACAGGGTTTATCAAAGGGGGAGGGGTCTCCTGGGAGTAGGGGATCCAGCTGTGCCTAGGGGTGGGCCTGTGATACACCTAGGTACCAATGATCTAGCAGGATGGGAGGTAAGGACAGCACAGGATTAGTTTAGGGTGGTGGAGCAGGCTTGTGGGGGGGCAAGGTCGGTAGCCTTCTCAGAAGTGCTTCCAATGCTTAGGACCAACACAGCTAGGAAATGCGCTCTCAAGGTTTACTGATGCCCTAGCAACCATTCGAGGTGATTACACCATGGTTATCACCTGTATATTAGGCATTATCCTCTATTTTATGACAACTCCATAACTTTTGTCATTTTCCATGATAATTCCTGATTTGGTATTTTCCATAACAGCCCCAGGAGTTTTGTCATTTTTCATGACAACACTGTAATTTTTTGTATTTTAATGTCAACAACATAGTTTTAGGTGTTTTCAAATGACAGAATCATAATTTTGTGACTCACCAGCACAATGTGCTTGGCGCCCAGTTGGACCCAGTGTGGGATTTTGGGCTTGTCCATGAGCCCCAGTCTCCTAGTTGGCAGCACAGTTCCACTGGACTAACATTGACTTTTTTAAAACAGTTAAATCCTTTGCTGATAAGCTGTATAAAAATATGTCTAAATAGAGGTAAATTGTTCAACACACAATAGATCAATGACTTTTACTATAATTTCTATAATTTCTGTCATTTTGACCATGACAATACTGTGATTTTCTCCAAAAGTCTGTTGACAAGTATAGTCTTAGATATGATTTTCTGTGTGACATACGGTAAAGCAAACTACAGTCACTGAAGGCACAGTATGTCCATACCTACAGATATATAATTTCCAATCACTACTGATATGATCTTCTGTGTGATGTCACTGATGCAGAGAAGAACCTTAAGGTCAAGTGGCACAGAATTACTATCCGCTAGGCTACCTTCATTACTACTGTACTGTATGCCAGATACTGTATACCTCATTATGAGTAAAAAAAATACATTTCAGTTTTTCTAATATAACTTTTTTTAGCACAGTGCCAGCTCACTACAGCAGGAGGAACCTGGCCAGCTGCAATGTCTGCCATCCACTGCCTACTTCAGTGTCTGTTAGCAGCAGTGAGGAATATCATTTTTAACAGGTGCCTAAAACTTCAGTATCACTACTTCACACTTGTGCTATGCTGCCAAAACATAGTTCAACACTGAGTTTACAAATAATTAGCAATTAGCACCTTTTATTCAGCAAAATGAAACTACCTGCTCTCCCCAACAATGATTAAAGTACTACACAGTGCAAAACCAAAGATTTGCCCCAAAATGTAAAGGTTAGGATCATAAATCATGCCTGCACTATGCTGTACTTGAACAACTTCTACTTTCTCTGATTTTTTTTAATTATTATTTTTCTATTATTGAAAAACAAATATAGAACAACCAGTGCAAGGTATATTGCAGTATGATGAAAATGATTCCATGTAGCATACATTTATACATTCAGCTATGGTAGTTGTGAGCCCTGAACTAAGTCTGTCCAAAATCCATACCAGTGTTGTTATTACTCTTAGGTTTTGTGATACACTTGTTATAAAATATGGTATATAATAAACATAGAAACATAGAAACACAGAAAAATAGAAGTTGATGTCAGATAAGGACCGCAAGGCCCATCCAGTCTGCCTATTTTTTTTACCTTATAAATGTGCCGTAGGCCTGTACTCTGTCAATGGCCTATCTATTCATGCTCATCTTTATTGCTCCCTTATGCTTGTCCCATGCCTGTTTGAAGCCCTGCACTGTATTCATATCCAACACTTCCTGAGGCAGGCCGTTCCATGCATCTACCACCCTTTCTATGAAAAAGAACTTCCTCACATTCCCCCTTAGTTGGCCTCCCTCTAATCTCATGCTGTATCCTCTTGTCCTGCTATTTCTCTTATATTGAAACATGTAAGACTCTTTCACCTTATTAATGCCCCTAAGATGTTTGAATGTTTCGATCATATCACCTCTCTTCCTACTTTGCTCTAGGGTATACATATTGAGCTCCGTTAATCTTTCCTCATATATTTTCTGATGCAGTCCATGCACCATTTTGGTTGCCCTTCTCTGGTCTGCCTCCATTTTGTTAATGTCCTTGTGCAGGTGTGTCCTTCAGTACTGCACGCAGTACTCCAGATGGGGCCTAACTAGTGTCTTGTAAAGAGGGATTATTACCTCCCTATTATGACTTGTGATACCCCTACTAATACACTCCAACAACCCTCTAGCCTTACCTACTGCTTTAGTGGCCTGCTTGGATGATTTCAGGTCATCCGTGATGATGATGCCTAAGTCTCTTTCTTCCCTTGTGATTGCTGGCAACTCCTCTCCCAACCTATAGGTGGCTTCAGGGTTTCTCTTCCCTATGTGCATGATCTTGCACTTCTTTGCGTTAAACCCCAGTTGCCACTCTTCCAACCATTTTGCCAGTTTATCCAGATCTCTTCTCATTCTGCCCACCCCATCTGGATCATCTACTCTGGTGCAGATCTTGGTATCATCTGCAGACAGATAAACCTTACCCTCCAGTCCCTCTGCAATGTCACTGATGAAGATATTGAAGAGGACAGGCCCTAGGACTGATCCCTGAGGTATCCCACTTGTGACTTGCATCTCTTCTGACTGTATACCATTTACTACCACTCTCTGTTTTCTGCCTGCCAACCAGTTTGCCACCCAGTTGACCAGCATCTGACCCAGCATGAGCCTACTCAGCTTATTAATCAATCTTCTATGTGGAACAGTATCAAAAGCTTTGCTGAAGTCATGGTAGGCGACATCAACTGCTCCCGCTTGGTCAACCACTCTGGTTACCCAGTCAAAGAAATCTATGAGATTAGTTTGACAGGACCTTCCTGTTGTAAAACGTTTTCCTTCTCGGCAATGACAGCAAGCTTACTTAGGACGGCATTCAGCAAAAGTAACGTCCATGCCAGTTCGGGCCCACCACCAGTATCAAACGCAGGGGGAAACATAAGTAAAGGCCTGAAAGTAGCTGCACTGAACATCTGCAGCCTCATAGCAAAGTTTGACCTACTCCAAGCGTAGATGTCCCACCATGTACCTGAAATTCTCTGTCTGACAGAGACCTGGCTGTCAAACAAGATAAAAGACAATGAAGTGATGTTCCTGGGATATCAACCATTCAGGAAAGACAGGTGTGGCAAGAGAGGCGGAGGAGTCCTTATCTATACCAGGGATTACCTATGATGCTCAGTCCTCCCTGTTACCAGGGTCGAGGATGATCATGAACTACTAGCAATAAAAGCACAGGTCAGATGGCATGGCAAATCTCTAATCTTAGCCTCGGTTTATCTTCCACCCACTAAAGCCAGGGATGGCCTCTCAAAAATGCTGGATACAATTGCTACTCTTCCTAAGGGCACAGAGCTTCTCATAACAGGTGACTTTAACATCAACTGGGAGGGCAGGGAATCCACGCCTTTCAAGGACATGGTCGCTACTTCCAACCTGACTCAACCCGTAGACAGCCCAACAAGGCGGAACCACAAAACAGGAAAAGACACCCTCCTCGATTGGCCCCTCTCGAGTTCCCCTTCTCGGATCTCTGAGCTTAAGGTCCTGCCTGACACCTTAAGTGATCACTCCCTAGTCACTTTCACATGGTCAAACAAATTGAGCAAGCCCCCGCCTATCATAATTAATAGTAGGGTCTTGGTGAAGGACAAGCTTGGGGACCTCTCCTTTGCCTCTCCCAGCATGATGGGTCCCCCATCGATCATGCGCCTAATATTGACTAGGCCCTAAGTTTCTTTATAGCAGGCTTCAACAACATTTGTGATATCTTTGCACCACTGAGGAAAAGAAAAATTCAGGGTTAAGTTAATGGCTGGATCCTCGCCCAGATGAAGGAAAGGGACAACCTCTGGGAAAAAGCCAGGTCCTCTCACACCAAACACAACTTTCAGTGTTATACAGCTACAAGAAACCGCTGCATCAACCTTATCTGCCAAGCAAAGGCCAATTTCCACAAGGAGCAGCTTAATAAAACTTGGGACAATGGGAAGAGTTTTTGGGAGAACATCTTAAACCTTCTTGGGAAGGATGAGAAGAAGATCCCCTGCTCACTCAAAATCAACAATGCCACGATTATTGACCCACGGCACATCATGGATTCTCTCAACACAGCATTTACTGACCTGACTGAAGTGCTACACCCGACTACCTGCACCCTGCTGGGGAACAAACCAACTGCACGCCTCAAGGTGGCTCAACTCCTGTCTTCTACTTCAAAAAAGTGTCAGTGAAGGAGGCTTACAAACACATAAAAAAAATACTAGGCAAGACCAGAATGGGGAGTGATGGAGTTGATATGAAACTCCTATCCCTAACACTGGATGTCACCATTGTGACAGTTACAAAACTATTCAACAAATCGCTGGTTCTTGCACAATTCCCTGGGATCTGGAAATAGGCTCTCATGACGCCGGTGTACGAGAACGGTGATATGACATGCACCACCAATTATAGGCTGATATCCATCCTCTCTCCCCTATCTAAAGCCCTGGAAAATATTGTGGCCACCCAACTCACAGATTACCTCAACAAATACAACCTATTATGTCCCAACCAACATGGCTTCAGGCAGAATCATAGTACTTCCACTGCCTTGCTGGACTACACTGACTACTTGCACAAGGCACTAGACGAAGGAAAACCGGTGGGGTCAGTCTTCATAGACCTCACCAAAGCCTTCGACACTGTCAATCACTCTCTCCTCCTGACTCAACTACAGAACCTGGAAGTTGCAACCACTGCTGTCTGCTGGGTCAAGGACTAACTAACACACAGAAGCTGACGTGTAAAAATTGGGCACACAGTATCTAGCTCCAACAAGGTATCTTTAGGGGTCCCACAGAGGTCAATACTGGGGCCCTTATGATTCAGCCTCTTCCTTAATAATCTTCCTGAAGCCTGTGACACTAAACTGATACTTTACACAGACGATGCTGTACTTCTCACCAGCAGTTCATCAATAGTCGCCCTCCACTCTGAGCTGCAGGCATCCTTCTACAAGCTGGAAGACTGGTTCTGTAGCCATAAACTTCTATTAAACTACAAAAAGACCAAGGTGATGCTCACAGCCAGCCCACAGCACAAAAAGAAACTCCCTACCCTCACCATCTCCAATAAAGTCAGTGAGCTGCTAGAACAAGTTCACTCCTTCAAGTACCTGGGGGTCACCATTGATGACTCCCTCACCTTCACCAAACACATCGGCACAGTGGTAAAGGCAGTGAACACCAAGCTGAGTGTACTCTATGGGCATAAAAAATATCTCACTCCAGAGGCCCTTCGTCTCTCAGTCTCCAGCTCCATCCTTTCTACCATTGACTATGGATTGGTGGTTTACGGCGCAGCAACAGACACTGCACTAAAAAGGATTCACGTTGCCCTCAACAAGGCAAGTAGGCTCACAATGGCTGCAGATCGAAATACCCACACCTGCTCCTTATATGAGCAGACCAATTGTCTGCCACTAATGAACAGAATTATATTCCAGACATGTCTCCTCGGGAAAAAGGCGCTAATGGGTAAACCCCCCTCATGCATTTCTAGCATCCTAACACCAAGTGCTACCAGCTATATCACCAGAGGCAGGATGGCTCAATGAAATCCCAGTGCACATTCTAAACTCTCAATGCATCTCGCAATTCAAAAATGGCCTAAGGCAACACCTTCTAACTAGGACAGTTTGTGACTGCCACTAGGACTCTAACACCCATAATGCCCACCCATCCACACTCTCCTTCCCCTTCCTTTTATCCCCATTCTTCCCCCTTGCCCTATCTCTGTCTTCCTCTCCTCCTGTGCCTTCCCCCACTGGATCAACCTTATAACCAACCTACTACCACTACCTCCCAACCTCCTAGACAAAGCCACTACTTTTGGCTGCCCACTCTCCCCCCATCAGTCTCCCCTCTCCCTCACCTTAACTCCTCCTCGGACTCTCACACTAGGTGTCACACCTCTTTATCTCCTTCGCTACATACAGACACTGTCCTTTACCCTAGTTGAATGCTCTTTATGCTGTACTATCACCATTGGTAGTATGAATGGCATTATAACCTTATTGTATACTAGCTACCTACTATTCGAGTATTGTATATAAACTTTTTGTTATTGTTGTCATTGTCACTGTTTGGCGTGGAACCTTTGTAAAAGAGCTCTGAGCGCAAAGGTATGATCCGAATCCCTAAATAAATAAATAAAAAAAAGAAAACATGCTGTCTTGGATCCTGTGCTCCTATGGATTCCAGGTGTTGCACTGTCCTTTCCTTAAGGAGTGCCTCCATAATCTTTCCCACTATTGAGGTAAGACTGACTGATCTGTAGTTCCCTGCCTCCTCCCTGCTACCACTCTTGTGGAGCAGAATCACATGAGCCCTTCTCCAGTCTTCTGGGTCCTCTCCTGTGCTCACAGACTCACTAAACAGTTCTGATAATGGCTCTGCTAGTTCCACCCTTAGCTCCTTTAGTACCCTGGGATTTATGCCATCAGGTCCCATTGCCTTGTCCACTCTGAGATTAGTGAGATCTTGTAGAGTCCTTTCTTTTTTGAAGGGACTAGAGCACACCTCCCACCCCCCTGTGTCCATGGTGCTGAGCTGTGGGCCCTGTCCTACCTTTTCCTCATTAAATACTGAGCAGAAGTATCTATTTAGGATAGATGATTTTCCTTGGTCCTCCTCACACTCCCCCTTATCCTCTTTGATCTTAGTAATACCCCCTCTGGACTTTTTCCTTTCACTTATGTATCTATAGAAAGTATTGTCACCTTCTTTTACTGTTTGTACTAGTGTTTTCTCAGTTTGGGCCTTTGCCTGCTTGACTGCCTTCCCTGCGTCTCTTAGGGAAGTTTGGTATGCCTCTTTATCTTTGTCTTTCTGGATTTCCTTACATTTCCTGAAGGCCAGCCTTTTGGCTCTGACTTTTTCTGCTACTGTTCTTGAGAACCAAAGTGGTTTCCTTTTTCTTTTGCTCTTGCTTTTCTCTCTAACACAATGGGATGTTGTTTCAAGTATTGTACCCTTAATGCTTGCCCACTTTGCCTGTACCCCCTCACCTGTATTTCTTCTTGCCAGGGCTAGCTTAACTCTGTTGGCCATCTTATCAAAGTCAGCTACTCTAAAGTCCTATATGTTTGCCTTGGAATGGGATGATTTAGTTCTAGTGGCCAAATTGAACCATACCATGTGATGATCACTGGTCCCCAGATGACCTTCTACCTGGAGATCTGTGATCCTTTCCCCATTAGTCAGTACTAGATCTAGGATAACCCTGTCTCTTGTGGGTTGTTCTACCAGTTGTTTGAGGCCCTTCTCCGCAGGGAATCCACTATGTGTCTAGTTCTGGCCGATGTTCCTGCTGTTATTGACCAATCTGTATCTGGCATGTTGAAGTCTCCCATTATCAGAACCTCCCCTTTAGCAGTCATGTTTTGTATATCTTCTAACAGTAATGTGTCTATGTCCTCCCTCTCGTCTGGAGACCTGTAGACAACCCCCAGTTCATATGGCAGTCCCATTTCCTGTTTCCAGGGTGACCCACCGTTCTTCTGGCTCCTTATGTGTATTCTGAATTTCTGTAGCTTTGATATTTTCATTGACATAAAAGGCCACTCCACCCCCCCCCCCTTTTGAACCTCGGTCTCTTCTGAACAGTACATAGCCAGGTACTGAAGTCTCTCAAGTGTGGTTACTGGTGAACCATGTCTCGCTAATGGCTACTATGCCCAGTTTAGCCTCTATCATTGTTGCCTGCAGGTCAGGGATCTTGTTTCCAAGACTGTGAGCATTTGTGTACATGATTTTCCATTGGCCAGATTGATGTGTTAGTTGTTGGGCGAGGTCCGGCGTTTCCCCTGTGCGTCTTATGGGAAGCCAGACCTTTTTCCTTACCTGGTGATGTAAATAAACTACAAACATGCTGAACTCCTGTTTGATCACTAGCTGAGGGGAGGGAGGGGTGTTCTTCCCATTTAGGGTTGCCACCTTTGGATAAGGCAAAAACCAGATCCTAAGCTCCGCCTCTAGCCCCACCCCTTTTCATGACTCATCATGCACTGTTCCTTCAATAAAAGGCAACACTTAAAGCAGCAGTGAAATAAAAATGTTAAGATACTATACTGTGCCTGTTAAAGTTACTTTCCAAGTTTCTTCCTAATTAATTATGTATTTATTAACATTGGTTAACCAGATAAACATACAGAGATAAAAGAAATCTCATTTACAGACATGATCTGGGGGAGTATGGGAAATACTGTAAATAGCATACAACAGTATACATACTTTACATATTTTGCTACCTCCATTTCCTGTTCTTTCCACAATACTATTTCAAAGCCAAAGAAGTGATCATACTTTTTTCTTGTGGGACAAAATAATTTAAAACATTTAAAAATGCCTAAATTCTGTTAGAGATGAAAATGTTTACCAGCAAATGAAAGTGGAGGACAACTGGCTCTGTTGCTGTTACAAAAGGTGGGAGCAGCTTTGCTGCTATGCCACTTTAAGATGCAGTGGAAAAATTAGCTTAAGTAAGTGCTAATGGTGTTAATGGCTGTAACTTTACACCTCCCAGGGTGACTGCATTCACAAACAAAAGGCTACACTGACAACAGAACTTGTTTGTAACCTGGACATGTAGCTGAAACAATGAGTGATATGACAAAATTTGTTTCAAAAGTATGTGAGCACTCAAAATGGCTCAAAAACCTGACCAGCACAGAGCAAAACCGGATTACCTGATAGGGACCCTGAAAACCTGATCACCAGGTAAAAAACCTGACAGGTGGCAACCCTATTCCCATTTGACGTATAGGGTGCTGCACCCCGAATAAATGCATCAAGTCTGTTCATTGTCTTCACTGCTGTTAGATGTAGTTGTCTCCCTCTGAAACATTATGTTTGTTTTTACAGGTAATTTCTTGATCCTGTATTACAGACTTGCTAAGAAATCCCAAACTGCTTGCTGAATAATACAATATTACATTTCATGAAACAACATGTTGTTGAACAAATCTATTTGACTGATTTTATGTGTCAGTTTTTCCATTTCATAAATCTGCTGCATTAAAATTTTCCATTGTTCAATTGTGTGTGTGGGGCGGGGGGGGTTGCAGCAATTGTTCAGTAGTCGTCTTCTTGGCTGCTGTCAGGACTATACTCAAAAGGTATTTCCGGTGCTTATTAAACCTACCTAATGGGAAATGGAGAAGTAGAGCTAGGGCTGGGGTTAACCTAGGGAAATTAGTGAAATTTTGTTGCATCTCACTTTCAGCTATGTTCCAGTAGTGTCTCATGACTGGACAGAGCCAGAATATGCAGTATGCAGGTGGCTGTTGCTACCTCCCCACGTGGCTCTCCAGCATGCTGCTGTAATCCCTGTTCCAGTTTTCGCTACAATAACAGGGGTCCATAAGATCCTAATCAAGGTTTTCCATATGAAGTATCACCACTACAGAGACAATGAGGTCTTATGCTGCTGTAAAAAAAATATGCTGTTACTGCTTGTAAGGTGGATATTTTTTTTTTACTTGCTTTGTACTCTGTCTTGGGCAGCCCTCTATATCTCACTGACCTCGAAGCCCTGTCCCCTGCTCACAGTGCACCTTCATTCTTCTTCCATGGCTGACCCCTGTGGTGGAGCAGTGGAATCCCTCAATCCGTCGAACACAAATCCATTAAGGAGATGCCTGCCATTCGCGGGAGTGGCTCCTGTGGGGGTCAGCATCATCCAGCCACGCCCAGGACAATTTTCTCCTCCTTTTCACTCTCTACCACCCCTCCCAGAGGTGGAGCAATGTAGATGCTGGCAATGGCTGAGGTGTGCATGCTTCTGCCCACAGCACACCAGCTGACCACTCCGCCCCCATCCCCTATGTACGGGACCCAGGCGCTTCAACACCCAGCCACCGCTAGGTGTCAGAAATGCACTGGCTTTTGTGTCCCTCCCTCCCCGGGAGAGGAGAACTGTTCTCCAGATGCTCAATCCTCTCCCACCCTGGCCAACCCCTGGAGACCCACTTGCACCACAAACATGGGTCACCGCCAGTATGGCAGGAGGCAAGGCATGATGCCTCCGCCCTCCTCCATGCCACTGGGCTGGCTTTGTGAGCTGGATATTTAACTCAGTGGATCATTTCTGTTCCATAGTAGTGTGAGTCACAGGCAATGTGTAAGACAAGGCTTTATATCCCAATGAAATAAAATATTTTGTGTTACCCCTAGCTTGGAATTTTGTAGTAATACAAAAATGGGATGTGGTGGATTCATCCATTTATCAGGTCTCCATCTAGAATTTAAAGTGTCAAGCCTGTAAAAATCTAAAATAGTCTTCAATGGGTAACCCATACTGCTGCCTTAACTGTGCAAAACAGTGGGGTATATTCTCATCCACAAATTGATTGAGGTGGGTTAAATCTCGTCTATCCCACCATGTGAAACTAGGATGACGGCAGCATCATATGCCAATGCCTCTACTGGGTCCAGGTAGTAATAATAATAATAATAAAATTTATTTAATTAAGTGCCTTTCAGAATTTCAAGGCGCTATACATAAAACGTAAGAACACCAGCATCAATAAATACAATGAACAGAACAACAAGTATACAAGTAAAATGATCAATTACAATAAAACAGGGAATGCCTTATCCCACAGAAAAGCCTTTAAGGCCCCTTTAAAACTGTCCACCATTGTGCTCTCTCTGAGCTGACGGGGCAGAGAATTCCAGAGGGAAGGAGCCGCGAAACCAAAGGCATGGGCTCCCGAGGACTTCAAATTAACCCTCGGAATCTCCAGCAACCCCTTGTCAGCTGAGCGAAGCTGTCTCAGAGGGGTGTAGGCCACCAGAAGCTCTTTCAAGTAGTCAGGACCAAACCCGTATAGGACTTTGTAGGTCAAACGACCCACTTTAAACGTGATCCACCACTGTATTGGCAGCCAGTGCAGAGTGCGCAGCACTGGGGTAATATGAGACCTTCTAGAAGCCCCAGTCAATAAACATGCTGCTGCATTCTGCACTAGCTGCAGGTGGCGAATATCAACCCCAGCAAGCCCTAGGTACAGGGAGTTACAGTAATCAAGATGAGATGTCACAAAGGCGTGGACCAAAACCGGCAAATCATCAGGTGGAACCAGGTGCCTAATCCTGGCGATGTTTCTAAGATGAAAAAATGCGGTCCTGACAACTGCAGACACCTGATAACGAAGGGTCAAACCAGTGTCAAGCTTCACACCCAGGTTACGCACCCGTTCAGAGGTAGGGATCTGGTCCACCCCTAGAATTAATCCAGAGGGAGACCCCACCCCTAAGCCCTCAACCCTGCGACCGGGGTCCACCACCATAACCTTGGTCTTACCTGGATTCAACTTTAAACCACTGGTATTCATCCAGTCTTGGATATCTGAGAGGCAGTTGTTCAGCACCGAGATAGCACTAGCCTGGTCAGGTGCAAAAGACAGGTAGAGCTGGGTATCATCAGCATAGCAGGTAAATGAGAGCAATCCTGCACCCCACCCCAGCTACCACAGTACACTCAAATGATCTGGCCTCCTCAACTGGAACTCCAGTTAGGCCCAATTCGGTCTTAAAACAGATCTCCACCCCCCCCCACGATCCAATCTCGGGCGATGTATAACCGAGAACCCGGCAGGAACAGCAGCCTCTAAAAACGGGGCTGCATTCCCATCGAACCAGGTCTCGGTAATGCAAGCCAGATCTGCCCTTGCGACAAAGTCTGCAATAAGACCAGTCTTATTGAAGACATATCTGGCATTGCACAACAGCGCCTGGGTTGGACGAGGTTGACGAGTTGTCCCAGCCACTTGCCCTCCAGAACCGGAGGTGCCCTTGGGTATGGGAACCAGAATGGGACAACCATGCTCCAGAGGCCATTTCGCCCTAGGGCATCTTCGAGGCCTAACCACCCCTATGGGAGAGCACTGCTCACTCCGCTGTCCACAACCCCCCACGGCCCCCCAATTCCTCCTCCCCCTTCACGCAATCCCTAATGCCCTACAGCGATGGTAAAAGTGGGCTGGCAAGGAGGACAGGAAAAAGGGGCGGAGTGCATGGAGAGCGGAGGCCGAATAACGAACAACAGGTGGAACTGGCCAGCACATCAGGCTGCACAAGATTTTAAAACAACAAATAAAATAAATGAAACACACCACCGTCTACCACTAAAATAAAAAATAAAAATAAACCGAAATTCTAATACAACAACTATTAAATACAATTAAACTATTTTATATCCACAGGCCCTCTCACGGCCAGGGGACAATAAAATAATAAAGCAAAACTAGTAAAAGAATAATAACATAAAATAAATAAATGAAAGGAATAATTTAAAAACCACCCTCCGGGACTCTCTCACTGAACCGGAGAGGTGGAATATAAGATGGAAACGTGCACTCTCACTGCTAAATTATCCCTCAAAAATAACTAAACAACACTTATCCTATAAAATACAAAATAAAATAACATCAGCAAATAAAAATCAAAATACGATAGACCATCATTCATCATCCACCTAAGCTGGATAGAAAATAAAAACCACCAGCAGGCCTCAGGAACCCGCCAGTCCAAAAGGATCAGTGGCCCACTACTTCTACTCCAAGGGAGGACAGACCCCCGGCCAGCCACCCCAGGAGTATAGAGGAGGGAAAATTAAGGACCGGCCTTCCAGCCGACCCCACTCCCCTCCACTGTGTGAGACACCAACCCAGGACCACCAGAACAATGCAAGCCAACTGATAAACAAAGTCAATTTCTCAGAAATATTTATATAAACAATAAATATATCCACAGTCACTTATCTTGCAGAGTCTCTTCGGGTCACTTCTTAGCACACTGGAAGATCCAACAATACAGGCCCCAAGTCCTTAATACATCCAGTAAGTCAAAATTCCAAACAGAGTTCGAGGTTTAAGAGTTCTAATTTCCAAGGAGAGCCACACATCGAGCTGCAAGTTCCAGCCAGTTAATTTAAGAGGCAACTACCGGGCTATAATGGTGACCCACCACTATGACTCCAGGCTAAATCAGCCCCCCGACTGACTCCACTGGGAGTCTAGGGAATAGGGTCAACAAGCCAGCCCTCCGACAGGCCCCAATCCCAGCCCCTGTGTAGGTCACCAACCCTCTAGTGCCTCAAAGAACCAACGAGACAGGCTAAACAAGTCAGGCCACAATCAAAACGGGTCACAGAGAAGAGAAAATGTAGCACATCACTCCAAATGAATAGGCTAGAAAATCCCATAGAGTCTCCATAGACTGGACAGTTCAAAAGGGCACCCAGGATCCTTAGAAAGTTTATTCCTTAGAAAGTTTATTCCTAGTGAGTCCCGTCTCTTCCAGGTCCCATAGACGATAAGCCACTCCTCAAAAAATACCAGGAACAATCGGGCCAAGGAGACGAGCACCGCATAAAGCACAACATCAAAAAGCAGCCGCCAAACCACCAGACTGCCAAAAAGCAGCCAAGTCCCAAAAACAGACGGAGGCGTCAAGCCACGCAATGACCCAAGATCCCAAAATCAGGACAAAAACATCAAGCTGCAAACACGAAAAACGCGGCGAGACACCACAGCAAATAAGCAAGTGCCGAGAGGCGAGAAACAGAACAAAGTTCAAACGCCCGGCGCTCAGTAGCTTCTCCACGGTCCGGGTTAAAATCCAAAATACAAAGCGCTCCACAGACAGAATAATGCCGAATGATGCCAGATAATACAA
This sequence comes from Neoceratodus forsteri, assembly GCA_016271365.2. Lineage (NCBI taxonomy): Eukaryota > Metazoa > Chordata > Ceratodontiformes > Ceratodontidae > Neoceratodus > Neoceratodus forsteri. Next base: position 18,891,890 of record CM057457.1, read on the forward strand.
AAACTAAAAACTCAAATCCAAAACGAAAAAACGCAAAGCAGCAAAGCATCAGTCCGACGGCTAGCCCAGCGTGGCCGCCATCTTGAATCATCTCAGGAAGTTCATAAGGTAGATACTATAATTTTTGTGCTGCCAGATCTTGACCCATGAAACAGTACTGGTCAGGTGAAAATGTTATCTGATGTGTCGGGTAACAATGAGGGAGGAGTAGAGAGAATATGATCTTGGTAAAGGGATCATTTAGGTCCTTGATATCTGAGTCCTTTCAGTGAGCAGTATAATTTGGGTCCAACCACATATATGTCACAGATCAGCTGCCTGGTAATAATGATAAAGAACTGCCAATTATTGCCCCCCCCCTTTGCTTTGAGAGTTGCAGTTTTTGATAGACTATCTGATGCCTTTTCCTGCCCAAATAAATTTAGAGATCATTTTGTCCCACTGGTGAAAATTAACTAAGTCTACACAAATTGGTAGAGTTTGTATTAAACATAACAATCTGGGGAGGACATTATTATGGATGGCCTCAATTCTTTTTTTTTGTAGACTGTATTTATTCTCTCTCTCTGCAGCTAGGGGACTTACCCCATCAGTCAGTTACACAGTCGGTCAACTGATCCATGGATCCAGCCTCCGCTGCAACCACCAAGGCGAGGAGGACCATAGCTTGCCCCCTAAGGAGGGGTCCCCCATCAGGTGGGGGACCGGGAGAGGAGACCGCATCACCCTGTAGCCCTCGCCCTAGCTGTCGGACTTTGTTTGACCCCTGGATCAGGTCATCTGTCGGCAGCTTCATGCTGCTGCAGGGAGGGGTTTCATGCTGTAGTTCCCCAGGGATTGGATGTGCAATGGCGACCAGCGTGAACGTGCATGCACCCGTGCATGTTCACAGGTTGTCTGCCGCTCCCTAACCCCAAGTTCAGGCTCGCTGAGCACTGCTTCTCCCATTTTCCACTGGGGACTGCTAGTGCAGTGAGCTAAGCCCTTAACCCCCCCCCCCAGGAGAGGAGAGCAGTCCTCCAGATACTCAATTCTCTCCTTCCACTGTTGACCCCCGACAACCCAAGTCCGTTCCCGAACCTCTGTCGCCGGTGTGGCATGAGGTGTGGCATCCAGCACCTCAACCCTCAGGGCCACCAGGCTGGCCAGATGACCTCAATTCTATTACTGAAGGACTATAGGCGGATGGACCTTAATGTGATATCAGCTTGTATAGCAGCTGTGAGAGGAGGGTAACTGAATCAATATAGGTTGGTCAAGTCCTGTGTAATCTGTATGCCAAGGTACTAAATCAAAGTCTGGTTCCATGTAAAATTATAGACTTTTTGAAATGAGTAGGGTGGGTCATAATTGAAATGTAGGACCATTACCTTATCTACATTTAATTTATAGCCTGAAAGGGCTCCCTATTCTTGTAGGGCAGTCCAAAGGTATGGGAGTGATTTGGTGGGTCCCGTCAAATAAATCAGAAGATCATCTATATAAAACGCAAGTTTATGTAGAACACCCCAGTACAAGAGGCCTGTAATATCTGGATTCTAATGGAGTGCCTGTGCCAGGGGTTCTATGGTAAGTGCAAATAAGTGGGGAGACAACAGGCATCCCTGCCTAGTGCCCCTCATCAAATGAATTCTTTGGGATAATGAACCCATTCACCCACACCACAGCCTGCAGGGTTTGATATAAGGCCATTACTAGGGAGCTAAATTCAGGCATGAAGTCAAAGCGATTAAAAGTGTAGTAGAGGAATTTCCAGGAGACCCTGCTGAATGTGATTTTGGCATTCAGGCCCAACAACAAAGCTGGCTGCCAAGTCCTGAATGTGTATTGCAACAATGACAGAGTCTGTTTTCTACTGTATTGGGTTTGTTGTTGCATGATAAAATCTGTTTGATCTCTGTATATTATATGAGGTAGGATTTTTTTTCCAGGCACTTTGCCAAGATGAAAGTGAACAGTTTGAAATCAATGTTTAAAATGGAAACTGGGCAGTACATTTCCAGTTTAGTCAGGTCTTTCTGTGGCTTAAGGATGGCTGAGATGGTGGCATATTGCCATGATGGAGGAGGGGATCTACCAGCATGTATTTCCTGAAATGCTTTCAGAAGAGGGGCAGTAAAAGGTAATTCTCTAGACCCTCTGGCCCAGATATTGAAACTGCGCCAGGCTGTGGCGCAAGCTTGGGCGCAGCGCATCTTGGCTGCGCAGGGGTGTAGACTGGACGATATTCAACGGAGCTGCACCATGGCACAGCATCGTTGAATATCGCACCCTGGCCACCCCCTGCCAGTGCATCCCAGCATGCCACTGGCCCTCCCTACCACCTTTGTGCACTGCCTTGATACCTTAAGGTCATCAGAGATGATAACCCCTAGGACCCTTTCCTCCTTGGTGACAGTCAGCTCCTCCCCCCAACCTGTAGCTCTCCCCAGGGTTCACTCTACCCAGGTGCATTATTTTGCACTTTTTTTTGCATTGAACCTCAGTTGCCACATCTCCAACCAACTTTCAAGCTTCTCCAGGTCCCTCTTCATTTTCTGCACCCCTTCTGGAGTATCCACCCTGTTGCAGATCTTGGTGTCATCTGCAAACAAGCAGACCTTTCCTTCCAGACCCTCTGCAATGTCACTAATGAAGACATTGAACAGGACTGGTCCCAGTACTGATCCCTGCGGTACCCCGCTGGTCATCTCCCTCTCCCCAGATTGTACCCCATTTACCACCATCCTCTGTCTCCTGTCTGTTAACCAGTTCCTAACCCAGTTCACTGCCTTATCTCCCATGCCCAGACTACCCAGCTTGCTAACCAGCCTTCTATGTGTGACTCCCTGTGTTGCCTCAGATCCTGGGCACCCCTGGATTCCAGGTGTGCCACTATCCTTTCTTTCAGCAGTGTCTCCATGATCTTTCCCACCACTGAGGTGAGGCTAACTGGCCTGTAGTTCTCCTCCTCCCTACTGCCACTTTTGTGCAGTTGGACCACATGTGCCCTCCTCCAGTCCTCTGGAACCACACCCGTGTTGAGTGACTCTGTTAACAGGGCTGCCGGAAGCACTATCAGTTCCCTTTGCAGCTCACTTAATATCCTTGGGTGGATGCCGTCTAGCCCCATGGCCTTATCCACCTTCAGCTTTGTGAGTTCTTCCAGAACTCTTTCCACTGTGAATGGACTGGTGTCCACCTCCCCCCATTGCCTCTGCTACCCATCTGTGGTCCTTGACCCTCCCCCTCCCTAGTGAATACTGAGCAGAAGTATTTGCTCAGTATTTCTGCCTTGTCCAGATGCCACCTCCTTACACTCTCCCTCCTCCCCTTTGAGCCTCACAACCACCCATGTTTTCTTCTTTCACTGATGTACCTATAAAATGCCTTTTTCCCTTTTTCCACAGACTGTGCTAAACCCTCCTCTGTCTATGCCTTAGCTCTCCTAACAGCCTTCCCTAATTCCCTTAGACATTCAAGGTACACCTCCCTGTCCTCCTCCCTTTGGGTCTTCTTATATTTCCTGAAACTCAGTCTTTTAGCCCTGACTTTGCCCCCTACCTCCTTAGAGAACCATAGTGGTTTCCTTCTTCTTTCCCTTTGACCACTATCTTAATGCACTGGTTTGTTATTCCCACTATGGCTCCTTTCACTTTTTCTCATTGTTCTTCCACCCCTCTATTACCTCTCCCTTTCCCAGGACAGCTTGTACACAGCTACCCATTTCAGTGAAATCCACCCTCCTAAAATCTAATACGTTTGCCCTTGTGTGGCATATTTGAGCCCACGTTGTCATGCTGAACCACACCGTGTGGTGGTCACTGAACCCCAGCTGCCCTTCAACCTGTATTTCTTCAACTCTGTTCCCATTGGTCCATACCAGATCCAGAATTGGCTTGTCCCTGGTTGGTTCATGCACCAGCAGCCTGAGTCCAACTCCCTGCAGGGATTCTAGGATGGCTGTGCTTCTGGCTGAAGCAGCCAACTGGGTGGTCCAATCTACGTCAGGCATATTGAAATCCCCCAGTAGCAGGATTTTGCCTTTAGCAGTAGGTCTTTTCCATCTCAAAGTGATAATTCTGAAGCACTGCTGTGGCTACTCCCATATGTCCGCCTCGTAATTAAATGGAGGCAACCACCAATTTAAACCCAAGTTTCAGTAACTTTTTTTGATCAAGTTGAGATAAAGGGGTCTTTTGTAGCAACAAAAGACCTGTTTTTTGCCTTTTGAGAGGAGCTAGAATTTTTGACCTTTTAATGGGACTAGTTGGCCCATTTACATTTTGGTATATAATTGTAAATTTCAATGGTACTGTCATTGTCAGTGAATATAGCCATTTGAACTGGTTTCAGAAGTGATGCATTCCCTCCCCCTGCAATTCCAAAGAGAACACACCAGTGTTCCAGGACCAAAGTACTGCAGCTAAATTGAATAATATTCACTTGTACCACACTATTAAGAATCGTAACAGTGAACATGAGTTGAACTTGTCGGAATGAAAACAACTTGCATATAGCAAAAACAGTGCTGGCCCTAGCTATTCTGGGGCCTTGTGCAAACCTCCTTGCTGGGACCCCATATCAGAAATTGTGAAGCCACCAAGTAGCATCCTCAGCCCTATCATGGACCCTGTAGCTTCATTTTTAGTTAGTTTTTGTCATTTTTGCACTTTACTCAAATTAGTATATATAGGACCAGGAAGAAGGAGGCCAACTGGACAGCTGAGTTTTTTGGGGGGCCACTCTGCTCTTGGGGCCCTGTGAAAATGCACAGTTTGCAACCCCCTAAGGCCAGCTCTGAACAAAAAGCATTAATTTTCAAAACTAATTTGTGAAACTAATATCTGTGACTTCCACCTTGGTGATTTGCCATCTTGCAGGTCTACGTGTTCTGGAGAGAGTTTCAGATGGCAGTGCAGTACTCTCCAGATGGGAGGAAAGCTGTGGGGTCTGAGTTACCATAGGTGTCCCCGACAATTGTGTCATAGGTGGTGATGTCCCTGCCAGAAAGGACCAAACTGAGAAACAAAACTACTCCCAAGAAGAGCTGATCCATCCCACTACAACAACCTGGGAAGTCTGAATTCTCTGACGTTGAGCCCAAAAGTACCCCCCCCCCCATTTGTGCTGGACTAATTAATGAAATCAACAAACACTAACAACATAATAATAACGTGATGCCTCAGTCTGGAATTATTATCTAGGATGGGCTGGGCACTAGTTTGAACAGCTAAGAAACAGAGTTCAGAATTTACTGTGTAACAAGATGAGGCCTGTCACTGTGCATCTATGCTAAGGTGAGCTGGAGTAGTCCTCTAAATGAAATGCTCCCCTGAGTGTCCTTATGTAACAGCCACAGAGTTCATACTATAGGTGAGTGTCTTTAGAGTACAGCCAGTGTTGATAATTTAAAATTGGGGGAGACAGATGTTTGGACTAGCCCTGCCCAGGTGCTTCCAATAACTCACAAAGGTGACTTTGCTTTTAAAGTGCCAATCTACATCGTAAAACCATAAAAGTTCTATCCTTCTGGTTTGGGCATATCCACAGGATAACCCTCTGCCTCATCAAGTACCCTAAATGATGGCTCCCAGGCTTGCAATGTCTCTGTTGCTGTGGCACTGCACATAGCATGATGTGCCCAAGTTGCTATGTGCCTGCCTCTGCATCTTAACTAACTACAGAAGAAAAAATATGAGAGAAGGGAAGCCTTCCTGCCAGGTGTACCCTTGCCTTCTGCTAGCTTCTAGCTTGTCCCCGTTGTAAAAACTGAGTGACATGTTCCCATACTCCATGGACGAAAATGCAAAGGAGGGAGATAGTAGCTGGATGGCGCCATTACAAAGTATGTTGGAACCATAGCACAATCATACTGTTAAAAGACACTACCTGGAAAGCCAGATCACCATAATAAGCAAGATAGGAGGTAGTGGAGACCCCACCCTCGACCCCACAGGACAGACAATGAAATAGTGAGTCAATTAAACATTCAGGTTAGTAGCACCTAGGCTGCAGTGAGTCCCCCCGCCATTCCCCCACCAGAAGGCTGCACAGCAATTATTATCTGTAGTTTATTTCTTAGTGCTGAATCATGACGTTGTGGTCTGGTTCAATGCTGGTACAGCTGTGTCTGCTTTTAAGAGGGCAATGAGTTGTTGCAGCATCAGTTGAGAATGCTGCTTGCACATTGTCTTATCTGTGACTTACTTCCATCTTGGAGCTTGCTAGGGTTTACTGAGAGGAGTAGGCTGGGACACAGTGGAGGCTAGAGTGAGATGTAAGTTGTGTTATTGCAATTCCTGGCCACTTCTTCCACCAATTCAAATGTCCATTGACTATCTGGAAATTGTACTTGGAGCTCAGTGGGGTATGGTATCCTAAGTTTCGTAGTCCTAAATTTAGTGATGCCGGAGAGTCTTAAGTTAAGGTATGTATGCTCTGCTGTGCCGCAGAATGATTGGTGGATAATTAATGATCAAAAAGATTTTGGTGCCTTTATACTGAACAGCTTTCTGTTGCCAAGCCCTATGTAGTAGATCCTGATTTATGGTATATATTAGAAGGTAGAGAATTATGGAGCAGGGGCAAGTGATCAGATCTTTTTTTTTATTTAATGTACTTTATTAAAATTTTCATATGACAAACATCCGACAAAAATACCATTACAACTTATATACATTTTTTTTTTTTTTTAGTATTTGGTAACCGGGTAAGGCCCACTAGGCACAAGTGCCTGTTTTCAGGGGCGACATGGGAGCACTGTTAACAGTTAACAAGTACAAATCAAAATTCATAACAACCCCCCCCCCCTCCACTGAACCCCTTTCCCTGTCATATGTGGTAAAACCATCCCTCCACCACTCAGGATTGCAAGAAGAGAAAAAAAAGGTAGAACTTATGATAGATTCAGTTACATGGGTTAAGAAGGACACCACAGTGGAGGGCAAGAAGTAAGAATAAATACTAAACAGGTAATAATGTATATAAGGGCTCTCACTGTTTCTGGAAGTGCATAGGGTGCCCATGCAGATTTACAATAGATTGTTACATATTTAATGCTAAAATGATTTCTTTGTGCCATTCCACCAGAGTCAGAGTTGAAGCCTGTTCCTAATGATGTAATATAATTAACTTGTGATGTACCTCCTCCTGGTAACAAAGACATTATCCTGATACAGGCCAACTATGCATATCTCAGGAGTGAAAGTGTCTTATAAATCAGGGAGTGAGTCTAGATAGTTCTTCATGGCTGTCCAGAAGGGCTGGATTTGAGAACATGAATTTGAGAGTCGAAGCTGAAGCCTGTTCCCAATGATGTAATATAATTAACTTGGTGATGGCAGCTATTAAGGGGATATACCCCTTCCAGGGTCCAAAGACATTATCCTGATAGAGGCCAACTATACATATCTCAGAAGTGAAAGTGTCTTGTAGACCAGGGAGTGGGTTTAGATATTCCTTAATGGCCATCCAGAAAGGTTGTATTCAAGAAAACTCCCATAAAATGTGATAGAGAGTACCATCATCTGAATTAAAATGGAGGGAGGCATTGGATTCTCTCAGTCCTATTCTGTGCATTCTACTAGGATTAAGGGGTTATCCCTACATTCTACTAGGAGTATAGTATAAGTTGTGCAGAATCTCAGTCAGATCATTTTGGGTTGAGGCAGAGGGCCTTGTGTTCCCATTGGATTTCGATCACATAGTCAGATGGTAAAGAGAGCACATGGGGAAGCATGCTGTTCAGAAAGTATCTAATATTGGGAACTTCACTGCCCTCTGGTACTCCATAGACACAGGGTTATTTCTCCATGATCAGCTTTCTAAATCAGTTAACTTTTCTTGTAGTTGCTGCTGAGATTCGAGAAGACGTACCACCATTTCTTCTGGGACTGTTGTTTTCATTTCAGTTATAGTGGGTTGTTGGTCCATCTTTGTGATTTTGCTTCGAAATTGATGTCTTTTTCATCAAGCGAATTGAAAGAACTGGACATCACTGCCTAAAAGGTGTGAAGTTTGCGCATGATAGTATCTAGTTTTTTCCCTTTTTTTTGCTTGATTTATGTGCCTTGGCTGGCAATGTGTGTTTCAATCAGGGCTGGCTGTAGGCTACAGAGGCCTCACTCTCTGATCTAGAACTGAGGGATCTACCAGCATCCTCCATGAATGTCATTGTTTTTTGTTGTCCAAACTTCTTCATGCAAGTCTACAGTATATCCTCTCTACTGCAATGTTTTTTGATAACAGAAAGTTAATCTGAGAGGATTTTAGGGGGTGAAATGAGCTGAGCTCTAGAGCTGGTCACCCATCTAGCTTGATGTCATCAGAAGTCCCCTTAACTACTCTGTTGATTTCTTCCTCCAGTGTTTTTCTGCAGCTTGGTTCACTGAGCTTGAAAAAAAAGCTGTTTTCACTCTGCTACTCCAGTTCCAAATGGCAAAGTTGGTGCTACTGACCACTATCAATATCAACTCTTTACTGATCAACATAAAACATCTTTACCACAGAGTACAAATGGTCTAGTAAAAATATGAGATAAAGTAAAAGACGTAAATACAAACAGACAGTTACAGCATACTAGGACTTATGCATCTCTATCTCTCAATCACCTTTAAATAGTTTTCAAGTCTATAGATTGTTCAGATTTAGAATTCAATAGCCTGTTTAAAGGTCTTTTACTAGAGTTGTCAGTATTCAAAAGGTGAGCAGCCAAGTAGCTATTTCTTTAATAAGTAAAGAAAGGGCATTTTAAAACAACATGTTTCAAGTCATCCATTACCTGATGTCCGCAAGAACACCAGGAAAGGAGAGTTTCATTTTTGGAATAATGTTCAGCAAGAATTTACTGTTGTATAATTCGAGCTGATAAATTGTGAATAGTCTTCTGACGTTTGGTATCTAAGGTAACATTAGGTAAAATTCTAACGCATGTGATTTTTTTATGCTTTGACATCCATTTACATGAGTTCTGTGCTGATAAAATTTATCTCCCTGCTATCAAGAAAGTCTAGAATGAGTAGCAGTCCTGCCATGGATGGGAGCATCCCTTTAGCCAATGTCTCTGATAAATCCTGTACATAGTCTGTCTCCCTGGTTGCATGAGCTGATCCATCATCTTGAGGAGGTAAACCAGTTCTAGTAGGCTTTTTGTTTTGGCAGCCATGTTGTCAGCTTGAGTGCTTATAGAATGTGATGCAGGAATGGGTCTTGATTCATTTGGTCCAGCCACTGGCACAGTAAGAAGGGCACCTCAATCGGTATTGCTTGGACTTCCTTAAAAAAAAAAGTTGACCCAGTTTGGCAGTGGCAATAGCACTGGGCATAGAACTTGATTATTTTAATAGCAATTGGTGTGCAGAATTCAGAATATTCACTAATGGGTTCATATTTGTAGGCCCACATAACTCACAATTGTATCAAGTTGAAGATTTCAGCTTTGCATTAGTCACCTGAAGTGCACTTTCAACTAAAAGATCTCCATATTTAAAATGTAAAATACGTATTGCCCCATTTGTTGTTTTGTTTGGTTTTGTAAATATAGAATGTGCTAATTCCATCTTTTGGATGAGACGTTAAACCGAAGTCCCGTCTGCCTGTTCTGGTGGTTGTTCAGGTAGACGTTAAATATCCCATGGCACTTCTCAAAAAAGAGTGGGAGAATTTCCCTGGTGTCCTGGCCAAATTTCCCCCATTCACTAAAGATACCACCAACAGCTTAATCTGGTTCAATTTCAGTGGATTACTATCTGTATCCCCCCCCCCCCCCGATCGCCCCTGAAAAAGATCTTCTAGTCTTAGTGGGCCTACCAGGTCAACAAAATTCAATAAGTAAATCATTCCATTGAAAAGTTGCTAGAAAAACAAATACCCAGAGAGTGAAAGTATTTCACCTTTGTCAATTTTGCGTTATTTTAAAACAAAGATGAGTTTTTGGCATCTGTCCTGACCACCATGATTTAAGATTTTGCACTGTTAACTCTAAACTTCTTATCATTACATATTTTTTTTAAATAGCAAGTTTCCTTTGTAATTCGACTTTTGAAACCAAAATACTGCTAAGTGTAAGGTCATCTGCACAAGTCAGATGACTGCAAATATTAGACATGATTTTGGGGTCATGAAAATCTAACCCAAGTTTGATTGAGATACATATTAAAAAAGGTAGGAGCCAAAAGGCACCCTTGCATGATGCTCAGCTTTTTTTAAATCTTTTGTGAAAAGGTAGCTTTATTGGAGTATCTCACGTCTGCCAAAGTTTGGGAGAAAATGACATTCACAATAGAAAGGAGGTGGGGAGGGGTCCCTTCCTCTCCATCTCCTTCCATAATAACACACAGCTAACCATGCTGAAGGTCTTAGAAAAGTTTATGAATGCAATGTATAAAGATGAACTCTTAATCTGTAACTATTTTTCCATTATATGGGAGAGAATAAAGAAGCTGTTGACCATGGACCTATTCTGGTAGAAGCCAGATTGTGCTTGTAATGGAGTATTGCTTTTCATTAGCTAGTTGTTTAAATTAATAACAATTATGCTAGAGAAAGTTTTCTGTATGTTATCAAGCAGGCTTATTGGTTTGTACATACAGGGATTCTGGGGTGAACCTTTATTTTTATGGCTGCATGGGTGGAGACATCTGATGTATTGCTATGATGTAGAAGAGATAAGGGACTCTGGAAGCGTGTGACTAGATTCTTCTGATTTCTCCTTCCACAGTGTTGTGGTCAGTTGTCTTGTGTTGGTTATCCATCACCCCTCCCTTCCATGGCTGCACTAGCCCCCCCAAGCACACTATTTTTTTGCTGCCCGTCACTTTGTCTTCACTTCCGCAGTTGCAGAATCCTGCCGTGCCCAAGATGTCCACCATGACCTCACTGCACATGCATGAGTATTGCGGCACATTCACTGTGGTCATGGCAGCCATCTTGGGTATGGCAGGCTCTTTAGAACCGTGCAAGTATGGCATCAGCCTTGAAGGGAGCTCTGAGTACTGTTTGGCTTGGGCTCACTGCTCTCAAGCAGCCGTGTTGGCTCTGACCAGAGTTTGTTATAAATAAGTATTATGATAGTGCCTTTCAAGAATAAAGATGAAATTCTTACACCAAAAGTTGTGGTGAATAAATGGGACCAAAGTGGAAGTCACAAATCAGAATTGACTTTAAAAATATTTATAGGCATTGAATTGGGAGAACTGGTGCCTCACAAGATTTTTGTGCATTGAAGACCATCAAAATCTCATCTCAGAGCTGACACCATACTGTATCTGCTGTATATTTATCCTGGAAACACATCCAAAGGGCTATCATGCTCCTTCTTATGACACACTTATAACCCAGAATCCCCTGGTTCCTTGCGCTCCATTCTAGAAATAGAACCCCGGCTTACCCAGGTGAAGAGCCCACAATATCCATACTGTCTCCATCAAAAGGTGTTAAAACCTGGAAGTGCACAGACGTGTCAAAAGAGTATCCAAGTGATTCTACTTTAAAGGGGGTTTAAAAAGTGATCCAGCCTTGTTTGTACTCAGTGATGGGACTGTAAAGCATGCTACAAACCTGCAACTGCATTTATTTGCCTCTCTACCAATAAAGATTACAAAGAAGGTCTGGGTGATGACAAAGAAAGCATGGCTAAGTTCTTATGGAATAAAACTAAGCCCCAGCTGCCCTGGTAATTGTTGCTTATGGACTGGACATCAGGAGGACTTGTGGTCCTGTGTTTACAATAATATTATAATGCTTATCAAATCCAACACCTCCAGGCTTTCCTAAGACAGGAGGGGGCTCTGGGATGGGTGACACTGGAAGGGGAGGAAAGCTTGAGAGAGAGGGTTTTCAACACAATTGGTGCCACCTCAGCCAAAAGCATCCAGAACTCTTATTCACAAATGTTGATCACAGTCTGGTCACAGGTGCTGAACAAAAGACTAATACCAATATTTTGTCAGAACACTCTATAAGGGCAGCTGCAGGCTTCGTACTTGGGAGGATGGACCCCACATATAAAAGATGGGACAGACAGTGTCTTAGTAGAATAGAACACATGTTTATAGGGGGAGTTCTGAAACCTTTTGCCACACTACAAATACAATATCACCTCCCAGCCAGAAATTGTTAATATAATAACTGGCTATGGCCAATATCAACTCGTTTTCTCGCTTCTTAAAAAGTCATATCAACTCGCAGGTTGATATGAAAAAAGTCATATCAACCTGCAAGTTGATACGACTTCCACATCCTTGCGGCGAGAATCATAAAAATAATCAGCTGACAGGCAGCGCGAGACAGTCCCGTAACGGAAAAAACAAACAAACACACAGGCAGTTTCTTTACTGTAAAAGCAGCACAAATAAAGCAGAGGCTCCCCATCTAAAGTGACAAGACAATGGAGAACCGTTTCATTACCTCTAGCTCTAGTGACAGGGAAAAATTCATAAACGAGCAAGCAAACCAGAACACAATTCTCAAGACAGCCAGTGATCTCAGAATTTTTAAAAGCTATCTTGCTCACAGTGAAGACTGTCGAGAAGTCCACATCATCCCACCTGCAGAATTAGATATAATTATCGCCGATTTCATATTTTGTGTAAAAAAATCAGACGGATCAGAGTATGAGCCTGGCAGCATAAGGGGTATCATAGCAAGCACTGATCGGCACTTACAGTGTAACAAATACACCACCTCAATTTTCCAGGGCATAGAAACTGACTTTCCAGAAACAAAAAAAACACTGAAAGTGAAATCAAAATTTTTAAAGAAACTTGATAAAGGAAACAGACCCCTAAAAGCCCAGCCACTGTCCGAGGAGGACATCAATCTACTATATTCCACAGGTACCATTTCTTTAAGCAACCCAGTGTCACTACTGAATTTTCTATTTTTTCACATTGGTATGCATTTTGCTCTACGTACAAAAGAGCAGTATGATTTAGCATGGGGCGCATAGTAGAGAGTAGAGATACTGAAGGTAACAGGTATCTAGATATAGGGAGCGGCAAACCAAAACACGCACAGGTGAAAACCCCAGAGATGTCAGGCCAGTGAATCCCCGCTTGTATGAAAATCACAGCAACCCAGAAAGAGACCCACTTTTAGCCTATGATAAATATAAGCTGAATAGACCTGTGGCAATGCAAACAAATGATGCCCCATTCTACTTAGCTCCTAATGTAAATCAAAAACCAGGTGTCTCTCTCTCTGGTACAGAAGCATGAGAATAGGAATGAACAAACTGCAGCAAATGATGCAAAAAATGAAACTTTCAGCTGGGCTCCCTGATGAGAAACGTAGTACTAATCACAGTACACGAAAAACCAGCATTCAGCGACTCATTGATGCTGACATTCCACCACGAAGTCCAACAGATTTCAGGGCATAAAAATATACAGAGTCTAAATAATTACTCTGTGTTAAGTGAAAAAAAGCAGAGACACATCTCCAGTCTATTAAACCAAGACCAAGAAAGTACCTCATGTGTTGTTGAAAAGCAAAAAGATTTGACTCCTGATCCTAACAGAAATAGGCAGCAAAATGTGTCTTCAATTTCCAACCTCCCCCTCGACGAGCGCACACGAAGCCTGCAGACCTTGTTTGGGAAAAAATGTGTGTTTCACCAGGGAATATCCATAAATATATATAACAACTCCATGGCACCACCAAGAAAATGTGCATGTGTGCGCTGGTTGAGTCAGATTCTGAATAACAGGTACACAAAGTAGAACTGTATAAAATGAATGCAAATATGCTTAACTGCAAAAAACAAAGCAAGAAAATGTCTCTCAGAAACAGGTAATTTTACCACTATCCCTTTCTCTATTGACAGGTTGCATGGTCTTTCACCTCTGAACTGAAGAAGCAACGGTCGACTATTTCCACAAGGCACAAGTTATTAATAGTTTTTAAAAATGTAGCTAAATACGTAAAACAAAATAGATTCAGTTAAAGGTTATAACTTTTTCCCTGCTAATCGTGTAGATTTAATAATGTTTAGCAGTGTAATGAACTGTGACCTTTCCATCGCATAAAAAAAATCCCAATTCTTCTGCTAGATGAAACCTAGAAATGAAGACAACAAAGGTACCGAGTTTAAATGTTATACAATTCTGTTCAAGTGTCGTTTAGAAGGCTATGTCCTGAAGTAATAAACACTGCATTTCAAGTTATGTGGGGGCAGTGTGTGTTTTGTTGTACTGATGCTTTTTAAAACCATAGACTGATAGTAATCATAGCCTGTTATTATATAAAATAAAACATATGCAGGGTGCTTAATATGGAGTTTTTTTACACACCCTCGATGTGTGATAAAAAAAAACTCTTGAGCTACGTTCTCGAGGTTTTTTTATTATCACACATCTTGGGTGTGTAAAAAAACTCCATATCAACCACCTGCATATGCATTATTCTATATGTTGTTCACAGGCAAGAAGTTATCTGGCATTTGAGACACAGAAGAAGATGTTACAAGAGTATCTAGAACTGCTCTGCCAGCTCACAGGGACTTATTGGGGAGGAACCGCACCTTATCTCATGCTTCTATAAAGTTTGTGCATGACCCCAATTAAGCTTTAGAACTGCTATTCAGACCAGGTGGGAGCAGGAAGCAGGTATCTCCATGACAGAGAAAAGAATGGGAGATTTGTTGGGGGCTTAACTAAGAAAACGACAGCCTCCAATTCTTGGAGGGAGCATCAGTGAACGATTTTGAATAGATTTTTTAAAACACCAGTGATAACTGCCCACTTTGGATCTTCCCACACACTGAAGAAATTGTCAACTAAGGGAACACCATGAGCACATATTTTGGAGTTGCCCCTCCTTTGAGAAAAACGAGCTGGAAGCAATGTTGGGTAGTAATGCATTACTGTAATCTGATTACATTGTCATGTAACTTGGGCTGGCAGTATAGCCTAGAGGTTTGAGTAACGAGCTGTGAACGAGCTTGATACATCCAGCAGATCAGACATTGGTTTGATTCTCACAACCTCCATTTGCATACTGTGTGACTCTGAGCAAGTCACTTAACCGCCCAGTGCTCCCAGGTTGCCCCTGAAAACAGGCACTTTTGCCTAGTGGGCCTTATCCGGTTACCAAAGACTTAAAAACAAAAAAACAAAACAGTAATGGATTACTTGAAAGAAAATGTAATCTTGGGACTTTATAAGATTACATTTTCTTTCAAGTAATGCGTTACTGTAACACAATTTACTATATTACTTTGTTTTTTGTAGGACTCTGACTCAGGCCAACCACATCCCTCTGGCTCATGGCTGTGACACAAAATTAGTGTAATAGGCATGTACTGTGCAGCTTTTCCCTTACATTCTGTTTAAGTACTCTCATAGAAAAACAAAGCTGATTCTGTCACTTCCCTTGGCGGCCACAAGAGCTCTAGAACCTTTTGGGGGGAGGGTGGCTATTGATCAGTTAAACAGTCCATCAGAAATTGGCTGGCAGCAGTGTTTGGATGAGGATTACAGCTGGACCCAAAAAGGCATCTCTGCCAAATATGCCTCCTGCAAGTTTATAGTATCTGATTATCTGATGGTTCATCTGTTCCTACCCCCATATCAAGATCCAGTGAATACCCTACGTGCTCCCCCTGAACATTTATGGAAATAAAATTCTATTGTGCATGTAGAAGTGGCTTTTTAAAAATAGTTATATAGGCATGGAGAGCGCACCGGCACTGAAGAAGATGGCAACCTGAACTGTGATCTCCTCAGCACATCGTCTTGCTCTAAAGTGATCTGCTCAGTCAAACTCAAAAACCTATTTAAAGTTTATTAGTTTTCATGTTCTCTTATCCTAAGCTATAGAAATTTAATTCTTTTATCAAAATCAGCTTAGTTTTCATGGAGTCATAGATTATTTAAAAATGTATTCAGTTAACTCTGATGGCGACTAGGTTGAGTAGTGCAAACGGCACCAGCAACAGTCTCAGTTACGACAGCTTTCTGATAGAAAAAAACTGCCACCAATTCAGGAGGTAAAGTAGAAAACTCTTCCACAAAAGAATTACTCTGTCAAATTAAGAATGAAATATCAAAGATAAAAATCAGCATGTCTTCATCACAGTCAAGTATGTCAGAATTAAAAGACAGAACTGACATGGCTGAAGAGAGGATTATGCTAGCTGAAGATACCTTAATCAAACTAAAAGATGCAACTGAAATACATTTCAGGCAAATAGGCACTCTCTTCTAAACTGCTACCTCTTCATCAGCAGATGATAGCCTGAGAGAAATGAAATAAATGTTTACTCAAATGATGGCACAGATGAATAAAGTTGAGCTTGCTTCCCAGAACACTGCTGCCAGCATCATTGCTCTTTCCCACCAGACAAATGTGGAAGAGCAGCAGATTGTGGACGCTGTGCCCCACACTGAGAGGACCTTAACATATAGCAGGGAACAGGATTGCACCATTAATTTGCTATGGAGTAGAGTGGAAGATTTGGAAAATTTCAGTCAGAGGAATAACTTCTGCTTTGTGGGCTTCCTTGAAGGATGTGAGGGACCAGGCACTAGCCATTTTCTTCAAAAAGTGCTCCCGGAGATTCTGGGCAGTAAATAGGCAGGCCCCATCAAAACTGACAGAATCCACCATTGTCTTGTGCCAAAGCTGCTGAGGGCACCAAACCAAGGCTGTTCCTTGCCTGCTTCCTCTGATTCACAGACCTGGAGGAGCTCGTGAGAGCAGTCACGGAGAAACAGCACCTTTCGTGCTAGGGGTACTGGATCCAAATTTTTGCTGATTTTTTGGCTGTGTTGTCTGAATGGTTTCATGCCTTTATGGTGACTTGAAGAGCCTGTCTGGATTTGGGACTTCATTACTTCTTGCAGTATCCTACTACTTTTTGCCTCTTGATCAATGGGATACAGAACTCTTTCAATGCACCTGAGGCTGCCGAGGACTTCATCTCTAAGCATTTTCCCCATAGCAATACTGAGAAATACAAATTGCAATGCTGCAGGCAGAGAGACCATAACAGACTGCAGCAAATGGATACCATTGCACTGCATGATACAGGCCACATGGTCCCCCACTATCAGGGCCC
The DNA here is from genome assembly GCA_016271365.2 of Neoceratodus forsteri. NCBI lineage: Eukaryota > Metazoa > Chordata > Ceratodontiformes > Ceratodontidae > Neoceratodus > Neoceratodus forsteri. The sequence goes on from CM057457.1 coordinate 18,908,928, forward strand.
TCCACTCCCCTTGCCTTCCCTGTATGATGATCCTTGGCTCCCGGAACCCAAATCCAAGAGGAAGAACAAGAAAAAGAAAGTGGAGGGGGTTAGAAGGCAAGACCGCTCTCCCCACTTCAGGTTCTATAGCTGAAGCTGTAAACCAAGGACTCTTCCTGCTCTGCTGGTGCTAATGCTGGGCCCAGCTCTCTTGCCACATTGAAGGACTCACCCAGAGACTTCCCTCATCTGCTACTGGCTGCTGTTTTGGTACCCTTAGCTCCCCCAAAGGCTTCCACTACTTTCTGCCTGGCTGAAACAGCTGCTTGCACTGCCCTCCCATCCAGTGGTAGTGATGCATGAATGTATAATTAATAAGGGGCCCCTTTATTGCCTGTGTATCCCTATGAGAGAGATCAGGCAATTAAGCCATGTATCTCTTAAAGTGGCAGGCCTGTTTTATTGGTCTTATGTTCTATGGTAACGTATTATGTGCCACCACTATATGTTAATTGTATGGTTCTCCTTTTCCTTTCTTTTGCTTCTATAAGTGTCTGGTAGGTTTTCCCAGACTGCTGTTTGGACCCCAACTCATTTGGTCTGCAGGACTGGGAGGTCTGCGGTATTCAGGTGAGCAACTTTCCCTTGCAGGTACTGAGCAGAAATATGGAGCTTTTATTAAACCTCCCCACCTCTGTCATGGGGGCCCTTGCATTGGCCAGAGGTCCACTCTTTTCCATGATGGTCACTGATTCCCTTATTATCTGCCCCAATTTAGATGCTAATTTTCTTACAATATGCTGCACTGCTACCGTACAGCCATATTAGCAAGGTGGCTGCACAATTTGCAAGGTTGTGGCTCAGTGTTCTTACCTCTTCAGCCCAACCTATAGCCCATGGTTTTGCTCCCTTCATTACCATGGTTTTGGGTGTATTTCCCTGCTGGGTTGTTTAAGCAATTCTTGCTTTGATCACTGACCCCCTCATGGTTCACAGTGAGTACAGCTCTGGGTAGCTCTTTTTTATTACTGGTCTTTATAGACCCCAGCTTGCTTGGAAGGTATTGTGGTAGCAGCACGCCCTCGCTTGTGATGCAGAACCCACAAGTGTAAACATATGTCTATGCACCTACAGGGCAGCACTCCTGATCAGCTTACCTTTGCACATTTGCTGAGAGTTCCCAGGGGTTTGCTTATAAGTGATTGATAAAATATGTTTTCCTATGAATTCAGATTTTCACTATAGATAGGTTTCATGGCTCATGTGATAGGAGGATCAGATCTGGCCTTAGTAAGGCATGGATTACCTGTTTATTGCCAACCCTCCAGAAAGTGCTACTGGCACATTTGCCCATATGAGGCCTATACTTACAGAGACAATGTCTCTGTATGGTCTGTTGGGGGGGATAGTTATAGGATATGTATATGCTGATGTATTAGGTTTTGTATATAGTTACTTTTTGTACTTATTTTTGGTACATGTTGTTATAGGTTTAAGCTGGCTCCATGTGATAACGGCTAATAAAAAATGTTGAAAGTCAAAATGGTGAATCCAACTAGGTGACTTCATTAATTGCACCCTAAAATTATAGCAACCGTCATATTAAACAATTCTGTCACTGAATACCACTGCAAAAACATGGCTACAGGCATACATACTTATCAATGAACTTGCAGTGCATACTATGAGGGTCATTCACAACTTTGTGAATGAATGACTTAATTCACAAAGTTGTGACTGACTCTTACAGTATGCACTGCAAGCTCATTGGCTAACAGTGTGGAATAATGAGCTCGCAGCATGTACTGTAAACTGTCGTTCGGTGGGCAGCCACAGAGATATGTGGGTGGGTATGCTGACCACCTGTCATCGAGGCACAGGTCAGGAAGCACAGGAATACCAGGAGCAGTTGTAGAATTCACCAAAGATATGTATTTACAGTAGCAGCAACATTAAGAAAATAAACTTGTTCATAATAACTATGTACAGAGGAGAAATTAAAGTTTTTTCTTTCAGTCTTTGTGTCCCTTTTTCTCATAATCTTTCTTGCAGTTGCAGCTTAGCTCTTATAAGTGCTTTCAACCCCCATCCCTAGCAAGCATCCTGTTTTTGCATATTTTAGGGTAGGAGCTGCTAGAAAAACATTGTGCCTGAGCTGAGAGGGCCCATTTGCACTGCTTTTGCAAAAGGCTTAAACATTTGCCCTCAAGTAACCTCTGGAGTTTTCCATTAGCTTTTTACAATCATCTCATATTATAATTATATACATTTCAACAGTACCACTATATATTTTCTAAACAAAAGGGATCCCAATATCAGTTACATTTCCATACAATAATTTGCACATATTTTTATATTACGCAGATATGAAAGGGAGAAAAAACAGACAGCAAGAAAGGACTGAGGCATAGTGAGAGGCAAAGAGTTGCGAGATTGCTGGGGTGATCAAGTCCAAGGTCTCACAGAAAAATATGGTTGTGCAACCAGACAGACAAATAGACAGGAAAGGACAGATCCTTGCATTTTAAGCACTTTCTCCAGTAACTGGGACAGGGTCCTATTCCACCTTGTTACATATACCCCCTCCTTAAGAGGAAACCTGTTTTATCAAACAGGTTTGCAAAACTTTTTATTAATTGTCTACTAACATTTGCTGCTTTCAGATACTAAGCACACATACATCATCTCGCTTTTGTTTTGTTATAACAGTACAGCAAACAATACAGTTCAAACCCATACATTTGTTTTTCAACCTCCAGAATCCTCAGTTCCTGAGCCATATCTTGACAGAAATCAGTATTGCTATTCTCTTTACTAGATTTGTGTATCACAGTGAATTTAAATAGCTGTAGTGCCAGGTACCACCTTGCGATTCTGGAATTTTTATCTTTCATCTGGTTAAGTCAACAGAGTGTATTGTGATCTGTTACAAGAACAAAGTCAGCTCCTTGCAAATAAAACTTAAGGGACTCTATGGCCCACTTTGCTGCTAAACATTTCTTTTCGATAGTGGAGTAGCTTTTCTCTCTGTCATGCAATTTCCTTCTTATGTACAGAATAGGATGTTCTGTACCATCTACATTTTGATTCAGCACTATACCTAGGCCAACCTCTGATGCATCTGTTTGTAGCAAAAATGGTTTCTCAAAGTCCAGGCTTCTTAAAACAGGGGCTGAATATAATGCAGCCTTTATGGCTTGAAAAGCCTCATCACACTCTGGGGTCCATTTCACATTATTTGAGTACTGTTTTTTCATGAGTTCAGTGAGGGGAGTAGCTAAGTCAGCAAAGTTGGGAACAAATCAACCATAATAACCAGCCAGCCCTAAAAATGACCTGACATGTTTCTTTGTTTTAGGGACATGGCTGTTAGCTACAGCTTCTATTTTAGAAACCTCTGGCTTAACTTCTCCATTTCCCAACACATAGCCCAAATATCTGGCTTCCTGCATGCCCAATGCACATTTGGTAGGATTAATAGTCAGACCTGCATTTTTGATAGCTTGGATAACTGCTTGTAGGTGTTCCAGGTGGCTTTTCCAGTCTGGAATGTACACCATGACATCATCCAGGTATGCAGGACAATAACCAGTGTGAGGGGATAAAATGACATCCATGTACCGTTGGAATGTAGCTGGCACACCATGTAAACCAAATAGCATGGTGCTGAACTGATAGAATACTATAGGGGTGGCAAATGCAGTTTTGTCTCTGGATTCTTTAGCTAAAGGTATTTGCCAGTACCCCTTAGTGAAATTGAGGGTACTGCTATATTTTGCACTCCCTATTCTGTCCACCAAATCATCTATTCTGGGCATAGGATAACTGTCAAATTCTGACACTTGATGAAGTTTCCTAAAATCAAGGCAGATTCTAACACCCCCTTCTTTTTTGTTTACAATTACCATGGGAGAGGACCAAGCACCCTCAACTCCTCTATGATACCCAGTTCTTTCATTTTTTGTATTTCCTTAACCACATCAGTTCTTAACCGCTCTCGCAACCTGTATGTCTTTTGCCAAATAGGGACGAGCATTCCTTGTCACTATTACGTGCTCAACCCCTTTTGCTCAGCCTGGTACTGTGGTAAAAGTACTGTTAAATTTCTTTAGCACATTACAAATGTCTGCAGTTTGTTCTGAGTTTAAGGAAACATTCACCTTTACAGCATCGACATATACAGTTTGTTCCAGTCTATCATAAACTACATCAATATCTTCCTTATCAGTTTCTGGTAAAACTAGCAAAGCAGTTTTTGGCATTTTTTCAACTCATTTCTTGAGGAGGTTAGCGTGGTATATCTTAATAATAATCCATCTTTCGGATGAGACGTTAAACCGAGGTCCCATCTGCCTGGATTGGTGGTAGTTCAGGTGGATGTTAAAGATCCCATGGCACTTATCGAATAGAGTAGGGGAATTTCCCCGGTGTCCTGGCCAAATTTCCCTCATTCACTAAAAAAAAATACCACCAACAGCTTAATCTGGTTCAAGGTCAGTTGGCATTCATCTGTATCCCCCTCCCCCGGGTGGTGCCTGAAAATAGGCAGGATTTGTCTAGTGCACTTACCCGGTCAACAAAAGCTAAATAAAATAAAATAGAATTTGTCCTGTCAGGGGTCTCAAGCTCATACTTAACAGCGTCAGTACATCTAAGAACCTTATATGGCCCTTATAACTTCATTAACAGTTTATTTTCTGTTGTGGGCAACAGCAGCAAAACCTTTTCACCTGGCTCAAAAACGTTTTCTTTTACCCCGTGGTCATAATATACCTTTTGCTGATTTTGGGCCTCTTCCTGATTACTAAGGGCAATTTCAACATATTTTGCCAGCTTCTTTTTTAGGGCCCACATATAAGAAGATATAGATTGTTTTTGAGTGGGGTTATCTTCTCATGTTTCTTTTATCACATCCAGTGGCCCTCTTGGCTGCCTACCATACAGCATTTCAAATTGTGAAAACCTTGTTGATGCCTGTGGCACTTCTCTGTAAGCAAAAAGTTGGTAAGGCAAGTATTGGTCCCAATCTTTCCCTTCTCCTTTTACAAACCTTTTTAACATGCATTTTAAGGTTTGGTTAAAACGCTCAACAAGACTGTCTGTCTGAGGGTGATGGGGGAGGTTCTTATGGCAGTGATACCTAATAGTCTGTTCAGCTCCTTAAGTAATGCAGCACCAAAATTACCGCCCTGATCAGTAATAATTTCTTTAGGTATGCCCTCTCTGTTGAAAATTTTGGCAAGCTCTGCTGCAACTTTTGGGGCTGTAACAGTACGCATTGGAACCGCTTCTGGGTATCGAGTAGCATAGTCGCATACTACCAGGATAAATCTATTACCCTTTTTACTTTTGTCTAAAGGACCAACCACATCCATTGCAATTCTCTCAAAAGGCACATCTATCAAGGGTAGGGGCACCAGGGGCACCTTGTCTTTTTTAGTGACTAGGGCTACATTTTGACACTCAGCACAGGAATTACAATAGGAAGCAACATTTTCATGAATTCCAGGCCAGTAAAATCTACACAGCAATCTGGCAAGGCTGTGATCCCTCCCTGAGTGACCAGCCATAGGACTATCATGTGCTGTTTGTCACAATTCTGTTCTATACTTCTGTGGTATAACCAATTGTTCTGTCTGTTCCTGTGTCTGAGATTTAACCCAAACTCTGTACAGTAACTCATTACATTTTTTAAACATTGGTCCACCCTGTTTTGGTTTCACCCCCAGCTGCTTAAAATAACCCTGGAGAGAAACATTGTTAACTTGTTCTGAAAGAAAATCACAATCAGTTATCAATTTAGTTTCAGCATTTTCACATGTTAACCCTTCATGTCCATCAGTCATTTGCTGCCACATTTTCTTCATGCATTGTCTTTCTTTCTTGGATTTCCAGATCTTGGAGCTGTGCTCAAACAAGTCTGAATCAAAATCTTTGAAAGGAAAAGTGTCCCCACCATCTGAAATTTTCTTTGCCTGAGCTCTTGTCACCACTGCTGCTGAAACATAAGGATTTACTCCCTCTTTGATCAACTAGGTAAATCCTGGGAAATCATTTCTAATAATTACAGGTACAGGTAACTTAGGTACTACCCCCACTTTCATTTGGTGCAACACACCCTTAATGGTCAGAGTCACTTGGGTGGTGGGATAGTATCGAGTGTCCCCGTGGATGCAGATGACACCAATACCTGGTTCTTTAGCACAGTATTTTCCCAGCACTTTGACATGCACTAGGGTGAGTCTATTTCCCGAATCAATTAGTCCCTTTATAGTCTTATCCCCCACCTTTGCATCTATTAAGTAGTTGCCCCAATTTGCCAAGGACACATCTGCTCCAGTGCCACTCTCCTTACTATGGCAGTTTCTTGCAAAATGGCCTGGCTTATTACAGTTATAGCAGATAATGTCTTTGGGCCCAGATTTGTTACCACCACCAGAGTTCTTATCAGGCTTGGGGCGTAAGTAGGAAAAAGAGTGTCTTACCAGTGCTTGGCTGTTATCTCACTGCTGTGGTGTCTGTCTGGCCATTTGGTAGTCCTCTGCCAAAGAAACAGCATTTTCCCCACTCTCTGGTTGGTGTTCCTTTACCCACAGGTGCACATCTGTAGGCAAGATGTTGATGAATTGCTCCATGGCAAATGTGTTGATGATCTGTGAGACTATTTTGCTCTCTGGTTGGATCCATTTTATCAGGAGTTCCCTGAGTCGGGGGAAGGCTTCTCAAGGATTGTTGACTGAGTTGTGCCTCAGAGATTGAAATCTCTACCTGTAGGTCTCTCCGGAGCTGTCATACCTTTTCAGGATTTCACTTTTCACCAGGTCATAGTTTTCTGACTGGGCAGTGTCCATATTGCTGTAGACAAGTTGGGCTTTCCCTGTCAGGAAGGGTACCAGTTGATTGCCCATTGCCGCTTTGGCCATTGGCAGGCTATGGCAACTCTTTCAAAGGTTGTCAGGTATGCCTCAATATCATCTGAGGGACACAACTTTGTAAGTTTAATGGCTTTTAAGTTGCTTGCATTTTGTTGCTCATCTGGATCTGTGCCAGATCCTCTGCCTTCGATAGCTTGCAAGGCATCCAGCCATCGCTGCTCCCATTGCTGTATCTCTTCTCTCATCTGCTGCTTCTGTCACTGCATCTCTTCTTTTCTCTGTGCTTCTAAATGTTGAAGATCTTTTTCTCTTTGCTTCTCTGTCTCTTTTTGTTGTATAGCCCTCCATTTGAAAAAGTCCATCAGGCTTTCAGGTTCTGTCACTGCCTGTTCTTTTTACATAACTTGTGCTGGCTGTACAATCTCAGACTGGACTTCTGCCTCTGCTAGTTTGGCTGCCATTCTCCTGGTCACCACTCCTGGACTTGCTGCTGCAGAATCCATACTTTCCTTGTGCTCCCTTGGTACTAGGTCCAGTTCCCACGCCAAAAACTCCTGTCTTAGGGTATGCACAGCGCAAATCACACTTAGGCTGACACCATCTGTTGTCAAGGCACAGATCAGGAAGCACAGGAAACCAGGAGCAGTTGTACAATTAACCAAAAATATTTATTTACAGTAGCAGTAACAAAGAAAATAAACTTGTGCATAATAACTATGTACAGAGGAGAAATGAAATTGTTTTTTCTTTCGGTCTCTGTGTCCCTTTTTCTCCTAATCTTTCTTGCAGTTGCAGCTTAGCTCTTATAAGTGCTTTGGACCCCCATCCTTAGCAAGCATCCTGTTTTTGTATATCTCAGGACAGGAGCTGCTAGAACACATTGTGCCTGAGATGAGAGGCCCCATTTGCACAGCTTTTGCAAAAGACTTAAACATTTGCACTAAAGTAATCTCTGGAGTTTTCCATTAGCTTGTTACAATAATTTCAAATTATAATAATATACATTTCAACAGTAACACTATATATTTTCTAAACAAAAGGGATCCCATATCAGTTACATTTCCATACAATGATTTGCACATATTTTTATATTAGCAGATATGCAAGGGAGGAAAAACAGACAGCAAGAGAGGACTAAGGGACAGCAAGAGGCAAAGAACTGCTAGATTGTTGGGGTGATCAAGTCCGAGGTCTCACAGGAAACTATGGTTGTGCAACCAGACAGACAAAAAGACAGGAAAGGACAGATCCTTGCATTTCAAACACTTTCTCTAACAACTGGGACAGGGTCCTATTCCACCCTGTCACATCACTGATGACCGGGGAGGGGGAGCTGGGTGGCCTGGGGGTCCTGTGTGGATATGGGACCACTAGACTACCAGGGACCATTATTGGTCTTTATTTCAGTGATCGAGGTTACATGAGGGAAGGGGGATACCACTGGACCACCAGGGATACTGAAAACATATTTCTATGGCAATCAGGGTTACAGGAGGTAAGGGGGATCCACTAGACTCCTAGGGCTTCTACTGGAATAGTATTACCGGCGATTGGGGTTACTGTCAGGGAGGGGGTACCACTAGACTACCAGGGACTATTGTGGGTGCTTGTGCACAGTGTTAGGGGGGCTGCCACCCACAGCCAGCAGCTGCTGTGTTGTGCCCTGCACTACAGTGGCCCACCTGTGGGTGGCTGGCAGTTGAGCCATTTTGTAAGGGCTCAACATTGAGCACAGGTATGCGGCACATCTCTGGGTTGTGCTGGCAGATGCACCGCACATCCCAGGCTGAATATCAGGATGTGCCACATATGCATGGGCATGCCTCCTGTAGATGTGCTGCATACATTATCTTTATGCCCCGGTGCATTGGAAATTGCGCTGCACAATTCCCCCTTTTGAATATTGACCTGGGGTGCATTTCTGGGGTTGCACTGGCACAACTCAGATGTACCAGGTGCACCCCATTCGAATATCTCCACACAAATTTTTAACATAGCCTTTGTGACAGAAATGGGAAGGAAAGAGTTAATGGTTTGGATTGTCTAGCTGGTGTTTTTTTAGCAGTTTGGAAAAAAACCACACACAGGCTAAAATCCACTATCCAGCAACATCCACACGCTGGAATTTTCAGTCCTCCCTAGCTGCTAGATAAAAGCTGGGTCATAAATCTTAAGCGGACATCTCCACACGCACAGTCCTGCAGACACATACACAGGTCAGTTTGAACGGATTGGGTCATTCAAATATAAACTGAAGGTTAAAATGGAATATAATTGGTCACTGATAGGTGTTCACTCTGACTGGGACAATTAAATACATACATGTTAGTTGGTTGGTGCATTCAAAGGGGGAATAGGCATTACCTATTCCCAGGAGAATATATAAGACGCTGAAAGACAATGAAGAGTGTTCCTCATACTTTGGAAGCTGGAAGGGGAAACATAAGCTGACAGCCTACCCTTTTAGCTACATTATGTCTGTGGGAGCTGGAAGTTAGCACAGGGCCCAGTGTCTCTTGTAAGGACAGGAAGGGGGTAAGTTTAGTACTAGCATATTTCAGTAATAGCCTTCTTCTTTTGCCATCTGTTATTTAAAACATTTGTTTACTTTTCCTGTATGAGTGTTATTCTCTTGTGTTGTAAATATATATCCTGTAAATGCTCAGTGCACTTTCTGTTAAGTAAAAAGCTATTTATTTGCTCAACAGTTATTACTGTGATGTCATTTTTCTAAAGTAATATTTGGTTTCCATTGGCTGAGGTAAACTCTGTGTAGCATCCGCCACCCGAGAGAGACACACTACCAGACTTTAACTTGTGCAACTGCACATTTGATTATTCAAGTTTGTAAGCCTGAAGGTGGTGCCGGAAGAGAGTCCAGCATGTGGCAGTGAATACCTGAGGACAGACACCTCTCTAAAAGTTGTTTCAGCCCAGAGGGAGAGGTGGGTTGTCACAGCCTTCTTATGACTCCACCTCATGAACAAGGTAGAGAAAATGTTCATCTCCTGCCCCAAAGGTGATTTCACACAGGGACCATGAAATCACCTTTCAGGATGTAAAAAAACATTTCAGACAGGATTTGAAAAATGACAGCTGTCACACTCATGAGGTGCTGTAAAGATATGGCTATGTTGTGAATTTTGGGGAAAATATTGAAAATGATCAAAGTTATGAGCATGCATTCGCAAAATTCAATGTAGCCTCATAACTTTGTTCTTTTGTAATATTTTTACACCAGATTTTCAACATAGCCTTCTTATGACCCCACCTCATGAACATGGGAAGAGAATTTTCAACTCCTGCCTGAAAGGTGATTTCATGAAGGGACTGCGAAATCACCTTTTGGGACAGATCTACCTAATGGAAGCGCAATTGTTCATGAGGTAGGCTCCCAAAGAAGGCATGTTGAAAATCTGGCCCAAAAATATGCAAAAATGCCCAAGTTATGCCACTAAGTTCAAAATCCTACTGAAATTCATTGAACCACATACTTGTTTCTTCAGTTCATGATCCAGCATTGAAGAGTGAAGATGTGTTTGTGGTCTGGAGAAGATTATGGCATTAGACCCCTGAAGAGCAAGTAAGGGCTTGAGGAGGGGGTGGGGTGGGTACTGAGTGGGAGGGTCAGGTGGGGGGTAGTTATAGCCGCAAAATACATCGATGGATGTTTTTCTTTTTGCAGGGTTTTATAAAACAATGCATGGAGGATTCCTCATTGGGGCACTGGGGGACTGGGCACCCTCAGTGTCACTCTTATGTTTCCCCACCGCCGTGGAGTGGTGAGTGCTGAGAGGGAGGGTTAGGTGGGGGTCCCTGAGGAAGACCCATGTGACTGTGTTGATACATAGTGGTGTTAGCTTTGGCATCAGCCATGCTTTCACTATGATTCTTCAATAAAAAGTGTTGAAACTCAGCATTTTTGGTGTGTGCCCAGCTCCTTTTAGTTATTTATTTGTGATGGGTGATAGCCCTGGTCACTACCCCCATGGACAAGCTGTACTGGGGAACCATTATGCCCCTAATGTGGATGACCCTACCTTCTTTCACATGCTTAACCAGGAGCTCTTAGAGCTGAGCACTAATCAGTCACCTATGTTGATGGGAGGGGACTTCATTCTGTCATTAAATGCCCAAATAGATCATAATGGTATTTCCCTTGAACCGCATTACAAGGTGGTGCAGGCTATCAACACTCTATTGTAGGAGCACCTCCTGGTGGATGCCTGCAGGGCACACCATCCCTGGGTTTGGGATTATACCTGCTTTTCTGCCTGCACAGCACATCTAGCAGGCTTGATCTCTGGCTTATATCCCAGAGCATGCTTCAGTACCTTACACAAGCAGTTATCCATCCCATTATCATCTTGGTCCATGCACCCCTGGAGATTAACTTACTATGGGGGGCCCCCCCAGGCTAAATCCTCATCCTGGAGGCTGGATCCCTTATTGATAGAGGGCAAAGGATTCATCGAGTTAGGCAGACAAGCTGCCACAGAATATTGGGAATTGAATGATAATGGCAAGGTCTCAGACTCCACTCTGTGAGGGGCCTTTAAGGCAACCATGCATGGGAAAATAATTACGTATGCCAGCCACAGGCACAGCCTATGGGAACGTGAACAAGCTCAGTTGGAGAGTAAGCTTTACCAGTTTACCAGGATCAGGTCACGAGGGCACCCCACAAGAAGCCCAGCCCTCCCCAGGAGAAACCGCTGAAAGGACCCCCACCCCCCGAAGCTCCCAGGTACAACTGCATCACCTAAGCAGCAGAGCAGGGTTTTGGTGCTATTTTCAAATTGAGTGAACAAAGCCAACCGCAAAGACTGAAACAGAGACTCCTCGGCTTCTCTGTGCTGTCGGCAGACGTCTGCTGATAGTTTTATTATTTAAAAGAAACTTCGTGTTATGCACTATAATCTTGCTTTTTCAAGTGGTTTCCTTAAGAACCCAGTAATCACCCTGCTTATTTTCTGGGTTGTTCCCAGGGACTTTAAATGATGAATGTACAGCTTACCTTAATTAACTAAAGTATTGAATAGCAAGCTGGTCCCTAATGCGCTGAACCACAGCTCATTTTACCTGTGCTGCCCCAGAGATTTTCTTAAAGGCAATTTGGAGCTGAAATAATTTGTGGAAAGTGTTGGGCACAAATGTTTATGGTACAGTATAGCGAGTAGTCATGATAGAGCACATTTCAGAGTAAAATGCCAGGTACACGCAGCTTGTCCCTGCACTATCCCCAGGCACTACTGGTTTACTGACTGCACCCGCTAGAGTTACAGCTAAGTTAAAAAAAAAAAAAAAATAATAAGCTATAGAGTTGTGTGCAACTGTTGCGATTTTACAGCTAAGGTACTACAGTTATAGAGTTTGTGCAGTTGCTGCGTCAGTGATATACCAGGAACACGCAGCTCCAATCCTGTCTGTCCCAAGGCACTCTTTAAATTGCTGGCTGCACTCTGCTCATATCCAGAGCTCAATTACAACCCCCGCCTACCATAGGTTTTCTATTTTCCACAAGCCTTACGCTATTCAGGCTGACCATACTGAAAGCAGACCCCCTGCCCCCCATTGTATCTAATTTCGGACCCCTGGATTAGACAGCACTCAATCTGAAATAAAATACCCCAAGTCTGCAGCTGAACCCAGTCCAATAAGCGGCCACACTTACCTGAAAGCTGAATTGCTCCTCCCAGTGCATTTGCTATAAAATCTCTCCCTCTCTCTGCAGTTTACTGGCATCGGGTTGTGAGGGCACCCCCACCAGAAGCCCAGCCCTCCCCAGGAGAAACCGCTGAAAGGACCCCCACCCCCGAAGCTCCCAGGTATGACCGCACCACCTAAGCAGCAGAGCGTGGTTTTGGCACCATTTTCAAATTGAGTGAACAAAGCCAATTGCAAAGACTGTAACAGAGACTCCTCAGCTTCTCTGTGTTTCTGCCCCGCCGGCGCTGTGTGCCGGCTCCCCACCACCCCCACCACCGCCCTTGGTGAGCTCCTACCTTTATAGGCAGAGTCACGTGGTCTCAAAAACCTTTCAGCCTATTTTACCATTTGCAGCTTATCAGCTGCTTCCACCAGAGGTCGCATCATTTGAATATTCACTCTCCTCCCTTCACTTTAGCCGAGATGCTGCGTCTTACACTCTTGCTCCTCCTCACAATGGCCACTATGTCATCCCTGCCCCCAGCTGACCTACCAAGCAGAAACCCCCCCATGACTGCCCCTCAACTTACAACAGAGCCCTACCATGATGCCTCTCACCTCCCACCTGCCCATGCCCAGGCTCACATACACCACTGGCACATTAGTGCCACCATCCTGCCTCCATCCTTCCACCCGGGGCTCTCTGTTCTGAACACCCCAGCCAGACGCTGCCCACAGCTTGTTGTCCACACCCCAACATCCCGCCCTAAACACACCTGGCTAAAAATAAAACACCTTATCTCCCTACTTCTGCTTATGTCTGGGGACATAGAGGCAAACCCTGGTCCCAACACTTCATACACCAACACCCCATTCTCTTTCCCCAAAGGACTCAGGATCCTGCACCTTTACACCTGCAGTTTACTATCTAAAATATCTCTGCTGCAGCCTATTGCATTAACACAGCGCCCTGATATCCTGGTTATTTCTGAAACCTTGCTAAAACCCCAGCATACTGATGCAGAAGTATCCATACCTGGATACACCATCATCAGACATGACCACCCTGGAAAAAGAAGAGTTGGAGGAACTGCTATGTATATCACCAACAGTCGTCAGTTCTCAATTGTGCAAATTCTCTCACTCCCAGCCCACATCGACTCCCTACTAATCAAACTCTCTCTTCCATGCGCCACCCCTATGTTTGTGGCCGGCACCTGCTGCCCCCCAATACACCCCCAACGGACATCCTTACCCACCTAGTCACCTTACAGTCCCTAGCCGCAGGTGGCGAACTCCACGTCACCGGCGACTTTAACATCAACTGGCTAGCCAGTGATAAAGCACACCTCAAGACCAAAATCAAGGCCCTGAACCTCACTCAACTTATAGCTGACCCCACCAGGCTAAATCACAAGACACAAAACCACTCACTGTTGGACTGGGCTTTCACCTCCCACCCACATAGGGTTCTATGTGCAGGCCTGCTCCCTGACTCCCTAAGTGATCAACACATGATTTTTCTGATCAGGAAGGTGCACAGGCCCACTGCCCCCCCAAGATGTTGCGCACCAGGTCACATAACTCCCTGGACCTAGGATCACGCCTGTCGGACCTAGGGCACATAAACTGGTCCTTTATCTCCTTGGCTTCATCCATTGATGCAGTGCTCAATGAGTTCAAGTCCAAATTCCTACATGCCTGGGATAAACATGCCCCCCTGCGCACAAAAAGAGTCAGAGGGGCACACCTTCCTGGATCACAGCTGAAATAAACAGGGCTTGTCCTCAAGGGACCATGCCTGGAAAGCCCACAAGAAACTAGGCACCCCGGCTTCCTCACATATAGAGCCCTTTGCAACTCATGCACACACATCATCCCAGGCAAAAATAATTATTTTCTATCAGCATTTAGTGCAAACATTAACCACCCTACAGACTTCGAAATCACTCAAATCCCTGCTCTCCACCCCACTCAACCCCACCCCGACACTAATAATCCAGGGCACCTCATCACTGACCCTGTGGGTAGCTGAGCCTCAACACCCACTTCTTCAGCTGTGCCGACACACTCCTATCATCCCTCCCGTGCCCGGCCCAAACTGTCCCCCCAAGAAAACCAGCGCATACCCACTAGTCCAACAGTTCTCCTTCTGCCCTGTAATCCAAGCTGAAGTCTTCAGATCCCTACAAGCCCTAAACCCCAACAAAGGCAAATGCCCTACATCCCTGGATGCTAAGATGCTTTTCTTGTCCGCCCCAGCCATTGCCGCCCCTCTCGCCACACTTTTCAACCTCTCCTTCACTCTGGGCAAGATACCCACAGAGTGGAAAATGGCCACCGTCATACCTCTTCCCAAAGGGGGTGAACCCCTCCTCCCCTGGCAACTATCACCCCATCTCCCTACTCCCGATTCTGGCCAAATTGCAAGAACACCTTGTCCTCTCCCAACTCACACCCCACCTGGACGCCTCCTCTTTCTTCACCCCTTTCCAATCAGGCTTTCGAAAATCTCACTCTACCATCACTTCCATTCTGTGAGTCACTGGCGACATACTCACTGGTATGGACAATGGACACATCACATCTGCCATCTTTATTTACCTAGCCAAAGCCTTCTACACCATCTCCCACTCCCTGCTCCTCTCCAAACTCACCGAAGCCAGGCTGTCCATTCCAGCCACTGCATGGTTCCATGACTACCTAGTCGGTGGACTCTAAGCAGTTAAAGTCACCTCGCACACCTCAAACCCTCTGCCCATTACCACTGGCATCCCCCAAGGTTCAGTCTTGGGCCCACTGCTTTTTTCCATATTTCTAAATGACCTCCCATCAGCTTGCTGCCACTCCTCCATCCAGATGTATGCGGATGACACAGTCCTGTATGCTTCTGGCCCAACAACAAGCAGCATGGCAACTCTCCTTCAGGAGGATTTCAACACCATCCAGGAATGGTTCCAGTCAAACCACTTATTCCTAAACCCTAAGAAAACTGTGTCACTAACTTTCGGCTCCCATCAAAGACTCTCCCACCAAACCCCCTGCCCTCCTTTCAAAACCTTGGATGGGACCCCTCTGGACCAATGCTCCAGCTTTAGATACCTAGGAGTCTGGCTTGACCAGCACCTTGATTTTGCTATTCATATCGACTCCCTACATAAGAGGCTACTCCCCAAACTTGGTGCTTTATACAGAAACAAAAGCTGCCTCCCCTCTCCTACAAGGCAGGCTATAGTCCAAAAGATGATACTACCTGTACTTGACTACGGTGACATAGTGTACTCTATCACTCCCTCATCCACCCTGGCCAGCCTCGACACCTTATTCCACTCATTCTGTCGCTTCATCCTCAACTGCCCACAATCCACCCACCACTGCTCACTATACAGCTCCCTAGCCCTGCCGTCCCTCCAAGATCGAAGACTAATCCATTGCACCAGGTTCGCAGCCAAATTCTGGTCCCTCTCCCTACCCCCTTACCTGGCCTCTACCCTTGCCCAACAACCTCCACCAGCTTACTCCCTCAGATGCACCAACCCCAGGCTGCCCCACGTCCCCTTCATGCGCACAACCAAAGGTCAGGCCACCTTTTCCTACTGGATTCCACAGATCTGGAATGCCCTGCCAGCTACCATAAGACACGCACCTAACCCCAGCCATCACAACCAGCTACTCAGCACACATTTCTCCTCCAGCTGCTCCTGTTTTTAACTACCAATGTACTATGCTGTTTATGTAGCTAAAACGCTTCTTCTAATGTTGAATTCATGTATCTCAAACATTCCTCTGTTGTATCTATCTGCCTGCCTGTAGCTATTCTGCCATATGTCGGTAAGGCAGCTAGCCATACCTCTCACTGTTGAATTGTCTCTGTCTCAAATACTGTGTTTGTATTGGGTCTTGGCCCCGAGGTCGCATCTGGAATCAAGCATCATTGCTCAGTATGCCTTCCTGGTTAAACTCATAAATAAATAAATAAATAATCTTAAGAGTCTGGAAAGTAAGCAGATATGCTCCACTGTCCCCCCCCCGGGTCTACTGGCTTGCCTCATTAGCACTGGAACCAAACTAAATGATCTCCTCTACTAGGAAAGCGGAACTGATGTTGTGAAGATTCCATCACTCCTTTTTGGAGGAAGGGGAGAAATCTAGCAGGTTGCTCACAAATAGATTAAAATGCTGACAAGCTGTTAGAGTGATCTCTGCTCTGAAGGACCCCTCGGGCTCCATCAAATCTAAACCAGAGGATATAAGTAAGCAATAACCCACAACAGGGTTTGGGGTTATGGGTATTTAATGCACACCTGGGTGCGTTGTGAGGCACGAGACTACAGGTTGAGTGTCCTCACAGCACCCCATAACCCTATACCCTGGAGTGCATTATTGCACTTATAACATGGGTTGCATGGAAAATAAAAGGGTTTTTTCCCTGTTTAAATAGCAAGAAAGTGACTGTATCCTGCCACCTTGGAAAATAGTCCCCAACAAACACTGCATATTTGACTTTTGTTCTGTACATACAAATGTCACAAATACTGTACTGACAGGATTTGTGCCATTTGTTGTGCATAATATTCTCTGTTACTCTTCCAACACCCCTTACTTTGCTGCCCCACCACACACACACACACACACACACACACACACACACACACACAGACATGGACATACTGAGCATTTCAGCAACCATTTCTAGGAGACAATGCTAATTACTGTAACTGCTATTCCACGACTGTGCTGCACAGTTTAAGTCAGAGGACAGCGATCATCATTTTACACACTTCGGCTCATGGGATGACTTCAGCTCAGGACACAGAGTACAGATGGCAAAGATGAATGATCACTGCTGCCGGCTCGGCCACAACACCTGCTGGCTGTTTGTAGGCAAAACTTTTTCTTTCCCTTTTTTCCACCTACTGTTTCTGTGTCGTGTTCCTCTGGGTTTCACCCATGCCGGCACATCTAGACAGAGTCTGGTGCCCGCAGCCATTGGCAGCTTCATGTTCACTTGCGAGGCCCCCCCATTACCAGAGATTGCAAGAACAAAGAAACACTGTTGCCCAATGATGCTCTCTGCCCTGTATGGTTCACACACATTGAGACACACACACAGAGACACAAAGATTGCTGCAACTTTGGCTGCCTGTGTCTCTCCCATTCTCTCTCACCGGACCGCACACCCCAAAACATTACTTGTGGACATGTAGCATTCCCCGTCTCTCCTGATCCCACCGTGCGGGGGACAACCACTTGGGGATGCCATGGCATGTAACCACTGTCTCTCCATCACTGTGCCACTTACAGTGCCGGGGATACTTGCTTTGGGAGGGCTCAGATGGACCACCTCAACAACTCCCTCGCTCTTTTGGGATACACTGTGCTGAATGTCTGGGCTCCATACTTAAAATCAGGGGTTCAGACATACGCTACTGATAGATTGAGAGACAGACAGGCAGGCAGGCAACTGGTTACAAAACTATGGTGCCTGCTGCTGACTTGATCACTGCTGCTCCACCTACCACCCGCTCTGCCTCTCCCCCTTTCTCTCTCACAGTGTCCTCAGCACTTGTTGGCTGCACTGCACACAGAAACAAACATCACCTCCCACTGCCACCTGTAATGGCACATGCATTGCTTAGTAAAGCACTCCCGCTACTGATAGATAGTGAGTCAGACAAGCAGCAGACAATTGGTTACAAAACTACGGTGCCTGCTGCTGACCTGATAACTGCCGCACCACCTGCCACCCACTCTGACTCTCCCACCCCCATAGTGTCCGCAGTGCTCGTCGGCTGCACTGCACACAGAAATACATATCACCTCCCACTGCCACCTGTAACAGCACAGGCATTGCTAGGTGCAGCACTCCAGGGGTGAAGAAGTTTCTGTTTTCCCTTGGGCCACCACTCTGCCATCCACTATGGCACCATGATAACAGCTGTGCAGGTCAGGTGAGGAGGAGGGTTCTGGCACAGTCCAAAGGGAAAGGGGAAATTGTTTAACCAGGAGAGGCACATTAAGCTGAAGCTTATTTCCAGGTGCATTCTGGGAGTACAGGGAAGTTAAATGACTTGCTCAGGGTCACACAGAATGCAAGTGGGGGCTGTGGGATTCAAACCAGGTCTCCAGGTTTGCAGCTCAGAGCCCTAAACCACAAGGCTATACTGCCTCCTAAAGGAGACACTGGCACAGCGATCACCATTGTATCAGCTAGAGAGACACGGAGGTGACACCACTACACCAGCGTCATGCTTCTGCTTAACATTTATCAGATGCTGAAGTGTTAAAGAGAACTTTGACAGCTGGGGCTCTCTCACTTCCCCACATGTTTTACTGGGTGCCATTCAGGAAAGGGATGGGTAAAAATGTGGAAATACCAACATGGCTTACAGAACACAGTCACTGACAAGCCACTGGTTTCCTACAGCATGACTACCATTGATCTTGGCCACACAGCATTAGCAGCAAAACAGCGGTGCATCTCTCTTGCTTCCAACAACTTACAAATGGCTATCATTCAGACTTTAAGAGCAAATAAGGGCCAACACAACTTTCACTGAGTCCCTCAGTGGAACTTTGCATTAAAAAGAGAATTTAATGTATGGCCATACAGAAGGACTCCACTAATGGGCTTCCACGTTTTAGGTACCCATGTTATAAATGAGGTTATAAAATGCTTTTATGAGAAGTTATATGCATCTCCTTCCCCACCAATGTCTGAGGCCATTAGAATCTTTTCATCATCCCTCCCTAGCCCTACCATCCCTCCTGCACAGGCTGCTGCCTTGGATGCACTGATTTCCCTGAAGGAAGTCCTCACGCAATTAAAGCCATGAATCCTCACCAGGCCCCAGGCAGAGATGGATTTCCAATTGACTTTTATCAAGCATTTGGTAAGGAGGTGGGTGTGTACCTCCTCCAAGCATTCCAGGACTCCTTTGAGAGTCTTGCTTCAGACAATGAGAGAGGCAGTCATTATAGTCCTCTCCAAAAATGGCAAGGATTGAACATCTCCAGGTAGTCATTGCCCCATATCACT
Source organism: Neoceratodus forsteri (assembly GCA_016271365.2). Lineage (NCBI taxonomy): Eukaryota > Metazoa > Chordata > Ceratodontiformes > Ceratodontidae > Neoceratodus > Neoceratodus forsteri. The sequence goes on from CM057457.1 coordinate 18,928,470, forward strand.
AATAAATGCTGACGCTAAGATCCCAGCTAAGGTGCTTGCAACCAGACTGCAGCCCATGCTCCCAGGTCTGATCCATCCCTCCCAAGTTGGTTTTGTTAAGGGGGGGTCAGCTCAGTTCACCTTGGGGCACTGATTTCACTTCTTCACCATGTTCGTAACTACCTGACCCCAGCGGCTACTCTTGCCGTCAACATTGAGAAGGACTTTGACTCCATCAAGTGGACTTATCTCCTCAAAACCCTAGAGAAAATGGGTGTAGGCCCTTCCTTCAGAACCTGGGTGTGCCTACTTTATTCATCGCTGCTTGTGGCAGTGCTCACAAACAGACTTAAATCCTCACCCTTTGCTCTGCAAAAAAGCATCCAACAAAGGTGTCCCCTCTTCCCCCTCCTTTTTGTTCTCACTATTGAGCCTTTGGCTATTTACTATTGGTGAAGAGGAGATAGTGGAGGGTATCGGACCATCAAAGGACCTATGCTATTAGCGTGGGAGCAAGTTACGCTACTGTCTTAAATCAGTCATTGGGTTATTTTTAGTAGTTTATTTGAGTTGGTGGGCTTCAGTCTCAACACCCCCTGTTTAAAAAAAAACAACAACAAGGGGGGTGTGGGGGGTGAAGCCCCCCAACTCAAACAAACTGACAACATTAACAGTAAGCTCAAGCATGTGCTGTATTCACGAAAGTTTTACGCTACTAGCGTAGCGCTGGTCTGATACACTCCACTATCGCCGGTGAAGACTCAGCCATTTTGTGGCTGAAGGTGGGCCTGAACACGTTCAAAACCTTTCTGTATGCTGATGATCTGCTCATCATGGTTGATAATGCCCCTTATTCAGTGCATCAGGACCTTTCTCTTCTACAAAAACTTTAATTTGTCTCTGGCCTGAGAATCAACCACTCTAAGACAGAGGTCCTACCCCTCAGCAGGCTGTGTCCTGAACACCCCTTTACGTCCATGAGTCTCAAATGGGCTCCAGAGGGCCTCACTTACCTTGGGGTCAAGCTCCATCCCAACTTTCACAAGCTGGTCCCCCTCAACCTTGACCCACTGCTTGCCTCCACCAAGCTGGATTTGGACAGGTGGAAGTCTTTGCACCTTTCCGTGGTCGGGAAAATTGATTCTATCAAACTCATCGAAGCCCCCAAACTTCTTCACTTGCTTGCTCAACTCCCATTCCAAATTCCCACCAGATGGTTGCACAAAGTGGATACACTTATAGGCCAGTTCCTTTGGGAGGGCAAACCCAGATACAGCTAGTTAAAACTTTCACATCACTGGAAACATGGTGGTTTGGGGCTGACCTGGTTCCAGGGGTACCACATGGCCTTTGTTATGGCCGAGACTACAAGGTGGCTCTCTCCTCTCAATGCCCAGTCCCCCACCTGGCTCCAGCTCAAAACTGGCCTCATGGAGGGTACATCTCCTGCCATTTTTCTTTATTCCATGGCCCAAGCATCACTGCAACGTTTAAACTGGTATAAACTAGTTGCATTTTGTAAATCAGCTGGCAGATCATTCCAAATTTTTATAGCATGGCACATAAAAGATTTTTGAAATTTAGTAGTTTTACAATTTAACATAGTCAAACAAATTAAATTCTGAGAACGTAATGATCTTGTAATAGTTTGTTGCATAAAAAATGATACATTGGGTTTATGTTCGTGAGAAGAATCGTCTTATAGACAAAACATGCTATCTGTAACGTATCTCTATTAAAGAGCGGTAACCACCCCAGTTTACTGTATAAACCACAGTGATGTTCCCTGAATTTTTCCCTCAGGGTAAATTGACATATAATGAGTTGTACAAAATGTATCTTTGTTGCCTAATTTTCTCAGTAGCACCTCCCCCCCAAGACTAAGCTACCGTAATCTAATATTGGCATTAAACATGCTGTCGCTATTGTCTTTCTAGCCTCATCAGTTAGAAAAGGTCTTACTTGTGTAAATTTGTTGTTAAAATTATTTAGCAGGCATATATGGCAAAAAAGGTAACAAGTCTATGAACATCGAAAAATAGGATTGAATCCTGCACTACTAAGAAAAGAAGCAATGATCTGACCTCTAGACCACCAGAGCTCTTTTAAGATTCTACACTCCATGAGTAGAGATTTTCACCTAAACACATTGACAATTATAATGGAATGATCTTTTGTATATGGTTAGGACCATTTAAGGAACCTTGATATATCCCAAATAAAACTTGAATACTGGTATTAAATACTAAAAAAATATTTAAACAGCTTTTCCAAAAAAAAAAAAAAATTAAAGGTTAATATTTGAATTCCATGACTGGATTCAAATATCCTCCTGTTAGATGCAATAATTTAAAGAGCTAGTGGGACCAAAACAGACTGACAGGAACACTGTAAAAATGTTAAGATAAAGTCAGAGGTAACTTCTTATTTCGGAAGTATTTTTCTTTTTCCCTTTGCTCGTTAGAAAGTTTTATACATGATAACAGTGTGCTGGATGTGTGGAACAGCACTCAGCCTGGCAGCTATATCTATCTCTAGTCCCCACACATCATCAGCATTGTGATCACACTGACTATGACATCATAGGTGATTGACCTGGCAGCTACTGAGAGGCTGTTCCTAAGCAGCAATGATGTTAGTCAGTGAGGTCACAATGCTGATGATATAGTGGTGGTGGGGGGTGCATAGATCTAGATATGTGAGCTGCCAGGCAGAGTGCAAATGCACATAGCACACCTACTAACATCAGGTAAACAATCTTCTAATTAACTAAAGAGAAAAGAAAAAAAGTACCTCAGATATAAAAGGTAATGGTTGACTGCTTTTAAAAACTAATATCAGCTGCAGGCAGTAAAGTAGCTCTTTAACCTCTAACTGTAGACATCAATATCCAAAACTAGCTATATTAAGAAAACATGTTCCAAAAAAATGATATTACTCTGACTCCACACTAGGGAATGCAACTCTGCACCACACTCGTTAAGGGCAATGTTATTATAACCTCAGAACCACTGGTGCGCTTGCAATTCAGCGTTTCAGTAGCAGTGCTAAGGGATTTTCCTAGAAGAAGAGGAGAAAAAGATATCAGTATGAATTAGTTAATAAATATTCAAACTGAAAACTAAATATGTTCCATGAGTGGCTACTGAATCACTATCTAAAACCGGAACATAATTTCACTTATGTATGCTACTTCTACTTACATATTCTTTTTTTTTTTATTATTATTATTTATTAAGGGTTTTGCAAGATGACACTTACAATACAAGACAACATAAAACAACACAACAAACAGTGGCCATTCAGGTATATAAATTGAAAAGTTTACACTCCATACCCTTTCTACAGTACACCTATTTACAATGTATGCTAAGGCTAAAACAAGTCATGCTACAAAGTCCGGTCTATGGGTGAACATATAATGGACCCAATGAACCCTTATTGTATCAAACCTAGGTACAGCATGGTTTAATTTTGCAGTCAATTTTTCTAGATTGTGGACAGTCCACATAATGTCCTGCCATCTCTTCACAGTGGGTATCTGGTCTGTAAGCCACTCTTAGTAATATATTTTTTTGTGATTACCAAGCAAATGTTTAAGAGTTTACAGGTATTTGGTCCCAGGAACTCTTCTGTAAAATCTAGAAATAAGACAGTGTGGTCATTTAATTGAAAATCTTCCACCAAAATATCTCTGAGTACTAAAGTGAGCTGGTCCCAGTAAAACTGAGGGAAGGGGCAATTCCATAAAATGTGGCCATGGGTTGCTAGCGTGGTCTTGCATAGTGACATGCAAAATAGGAAAAATTCGCTTTGCAGAATATTTTGTGAATTCGCCTCATTTCACGAAATATCCCACCATGCAATCAGGACTTCACAGTAAAGTGATGACTTTGCGTAAGTGCAAAGTCGCAGTTTCGCCGGTGGAGTTAGGTAGAGAGATGAAATCTCACAGATCCGCAAAGTAGCTACTTATGTTTTTATTTTTTTATTTTTATTAGTTTCTAGGATTATAAATACCTTTGAGCAATTACTGTTCGTTTACAAAGGTTCCATATCAAAGGATGGAGGGAAACATACCTACAGAGGTAGACCATGGTTACAGGTATATAACACAGCGAAGGCAAGGCTTTAAATTTAAAGTACATAATGGAGAGACATAATGAGCCAGTTTATGAGAAAAAGACATTTCAGAGCAGACAGTACATTATATAGAACAGATTGTGATTATAGGGTAGTAGGGTTAAAGAAAGGGGTGGGCAGGCTGAAGGGCAATTGTCAGAGGGTGATGGATGAGTAGCAAAAGTTTAGGGTAGGTAGGGGTTGGGGGAACCGAAATCTGAAAGTGCCTACAAGAGGGGAGGTGAAGGGTAAGGCAGGGTGGTGGTGGGAGGAGGGAAGTAGGTGACAGGGGAGAATGCTGAGGGGGGTAACAGGTCACCTTAGACTAGAGTGAGAGAGGAGGCTGCCCCTCAGAGAAGCAGTCACATTGAGCAGTTTATGTTAGGTATAGTCGGAGTTGCCTTTTAAAGGGTCCAAGTGTTGCAGGTGTAAGTACTTCTTTGTTGAGGGCATTGTACCACTGGGAAGCCCTATGGGTGAATGACCTTTGGCCCATTGTGGTCCTGCATCTAGGGACCTGGAAGGTTTGATGTTGAACACTATGTTTATGTTGGGTACTGCTGTATGCAGTGAGGAGCCTTTGAACACCTGGCGGCATGAGACCCAAGAGAACCTTCTTGGAGATCAGGCATGTCTGATACTGAATTCTACTATGACGTAGAAGCCAACTGGCATGTGTGTACAGGTCACAGGTGTGAGTTCATCGGACAGCACCAGTTAGGAGCCTGCAGGCTTTGTTGAGTGTCACCGATACCCTACAGAGTACAGTAGGAGAAGCAGAGTAGGGGAACTTCACTGGCGAAGTTAGGCACAAAGGCAAAGTTTGCACTGTAGTATAAGATTCAGAGGTCAGATGTTGCTCAAGAGTGTATAGGCAGGTCTCATGTTGCTGAACAACTTATAGTACATGGAGGAAGCTATCTTTCAGTGCAGTGTTGTGAAGAGAGAGTAGAGAGAAGAGTGTCTGCTCTTTTAGAGCAAAAAAACCCTTTAGATTAATTTCAAAACTGAGCTTTTTGGATTCCAAATTGTTCCCGAATTGTTGTGGAGGGCCTTGTGCTCCCATATTTGTGTTTTTTTTTGTTAGTTTAATCTGTGATTAGTTACCTTAAAGTAATGGTTCCAGTTTTGGCAGTCTGAACCAGTGGTGTGTGTGGTGGAGGGTAGCAGCAAGGTAGCAAGGCAGCCCAGAAAGAGACACAGATTTTTTCATTTTAAGCAGGAGATTTCTGTGAGATTTTTGTTCCCTCTGTCTTTCTTGTTATTTTTTTATCTGTACAGTAATTTCTTATTTTTAATTTTTATTTGAGTTTGTTTTGTTAAGCCATTTTTTCACAGTAGTCTTAGTGATTTTCTAGTTTTATTTTCCTTAGAGTGACAGTGTTCCTTTACTGTGTGCCATACCAAATTACTAAATACTAATAATCTCTGTGACCCCTATCATAATCCCTGTGCTGTGTAAAAGCAACAAAATGGTTCTGCCACTATTGGTACAGTACCCCTGTCCTTGCAATCCCTGAGCTGTTTATTATAAAACAATGGTTCTGTCACTGTTGGGACCACTGTCGTTATAATCCCTGTGCTGTTTATTAGCAAAACGTCACTCTTGAGACCCCTGTTGTTGTAATCCCTGTGCTGTTTATTAGCAGAAAAGGGTTCTGTCACTGTTGGGACCCAGTTGTTGTAATTCCTGTGTTGTTTATTATCAAAAAGTCACTGTTGGGACCCCTGTTGTAATCCCTGTGCTGTGTAACAAAACAAAAGGGTTCTGTCACTGTTGGTACAGTACCCCATCATTGCAATATCTGTGCTATTTTCTGTCACTGTTGTGATCCCTGTCATTGTAATTCCTGTGCTGTGTTAAAAACACAAAAGGGTTCTGTCACTGTTAATGTGGTATCCCTGTCATTGCAATCCCTGTTCTGTTTTAAAAAAATCAAGTTACATTTCAGAGAAGAATGACTGGGCAGAGAAGCTCAAGTAAAGGTAGTTATGCTGGGGAGGTAGCAATGAAGATTTCCAAATCTGTGGGGCCAAATAGTGGTGCAGTTAAAAAAACAATGTCTGCGGGAGCAGCAGCAGTGTGTTCCATGGGGTCCAGTGCTGGTAGTAGCGAAGGAGTAGTTCGCAGTGGTGGCATTAGTGTATACAGATTTTTCTCTGCTACATCTGTGGCAGCCATGATAATGAGGGATGTGTCAGGTGAAAAGGGAAGCAGCAGCACCAGCAAACAACAAACAGTGGTCAAGGAGTAGGTTGTTGGTGTCCCTGTGGGTCCTGGTGGTGGCAATGCTGCGCCTGATAGTGTGGAGCCAGTTGTTGAGGTGGGTGATCTACAAAATGCAGGTCACACTTGTCATGATGAGAGGGTGAGGACAGACCTGTGGAAGAGGAGGACAGCAGTGGCTGTGCTTATGATGACGATGTGTCAGTTCCCCTAGGGAGCCTGATTTGAAAAATCATAAGGGTGGTGATGCAGATGGTGCAGAGGATATTGTGTGCACTAGTGATCCAGCTACTAATGCCCTCCCCCCAGTATTCTTGAGGGTCTCCAATCATTCCCCAAAACATCAATTTCCAACCCTTCTCCTCAGCTGTCCCAGTCATATCAGCACCATGTTAAAACAAGGCTAACGGAATCCCTAGTTTGGGATTTCTATATAGTTGACCCAGCTGACAAGAGTGCTGCTGTCTGCCGCCAGTTGCCACGAGTCAGAAGAGGTAAAAATGGCAGCCACAAAGGCACTGGTGGGTAACACTCACACCTGAAGAACAGGCATCTGTTACACTGGCATCAATACCAGAAGGAAGCCAGTGCAGGGGATCCTTGTCCCTCATCATTATCATCAGGCAAGGCAAACAGAAGTGACAGGGCAATAGACCAGGTGGAAGGACAGGTGAGTGAGGAGATCTATACAGAGGAGGAGGATTCTGTGGGTCTGCCAAGTAGTGGGCAGAGCAGCAGTACCACCCTGAGTCAGAAAAGCATAGTTACATCATTGCAGAAAACCCACAAAGGCACTGTTGTCACCCGAGCGGCAGCACATGTGATTATAAATCCCTAGGAGACAAAGGGCAGCCCATCAATGCCATCACTATGAGTCCAGCTGTTTGGTACACCAACCCCCCAAAAGGTCCAGCCTATGTGGCATAGCATGTTTAAGCAGCACTCCAAATTTCCTCCCAGTCATGCTACTGCACTTGAGCTAAATGCAGCAACTGCAGAAATGCTGGCTATTGATCTGTTGCCATTCTATTTTGTAGAGAATGATGGATTTCAAAGGTGTGTGGCCCATGCATGTCCCAAATGGCAGATTCCACCAAGAATGTACTTTTCAAAATGTGCAGTTCCTGAACTGCATGGGACAGTGTCAGACATGATGAACTATGCCGTGAAGCATTCAGCGTCACTGTACGTACATCTCAGCATGGATATGTGGACCAGTGGCCAAACAGCTGGTAGCTCCTACGTGTGCATTACTGCACACTTGGCACAGGTACCTGTGGTACTCTTTGACTCTCGGTGTGGGAAAAATTGCACTAAGCCCAACTGTTGTGATAGCAACATTCAGGTTCTTTGCCAACACACCACTCTGACAATGAAGAGTATATCTGGATCACACACGGGTGAGAAAATAATGGAACTGCTCCTCACAAAGATTAATGAGTGACTTAACCCCCATTCACTGAAAGCAGGTTTCATTGTGAGTGATAATGGTTCCAATGTTGTGAAATGCATCAGTGATTTGGGATTTGTCAGTGTGTCATGCCTGGCACACTGTCTTAATCTTGTTGTGCAGCAGTTTCTCACCCATCTGGATATGAAGGACATTTTGACTGTGGCCCATTGCATCTGTGTCCACTTTGCCCATTCTGGAAAGGCCTGTGACCAGCTCCATCAGCTGCAGATGCAGAACAAACTGCCTCAGCACCGTATGAATTTGGATGTTGTCACCAGATGGAACTCGAACCCTGTACATGATGGAGCAGTTATATGAGCAATATAAAGAAATTTCTGACTACCTGTTGCTACATGCAAGCCGTGACAGTGCTGGAGTATCCATGTGTCTCACAGCATAGCAGTGGTGCCAAATGGATGACTTGATCATGATTCTCAGGCCTTTCAAACATGCAACGCAGGCAGCGAGTGAGGACTCTGCCTGTATCAGTCAGACCATTTCACTTCTACGTGTGCTGAGGCAGATACTGGTGACTGTGTAGCAACAGCTGTAGGCAGGTGGTGATACTGGTACCTGTGCCTTAATGGAACACATGCTCTATGTCTTAGACTCCAATAGACACAATTAAACATTCTGCAGCCTGAAGAGTTTGGGATTACCGCTATGCTTGACCCACACTATAAACGTAGGCTGGCATCAATAACTGAAGGTGGGTGTCAGCAGGTCCAAAAGTTGACCAAATGTCAAATAAGAAGGAAAAGCAGGCACAGGTGCTTTGGACACATGGAACCAAGGCGCAACATGGAACTGCACAGAGACCAGGTATTGCTACCACCTCCTCACATGGAAAAGGGGCTGAAAAAACATGCAACTTAGAAAAAATGACAACTCCCATTTGGATGTTTTAAGTCAGGTGGGAGTTGCAGATATGGAGGAAAATGAGGAAGAGGAGGCTGATGAGGCAGCGTGTCTGCAAGTAGCACAACGCATGGTAGATGCGTATTTGGCAGACACAAGGCACCTTAGCAGAGCTGAAGAGCCCTTGCTGTACTGGAGCAGCAAGTTCACTGAGTGGTCAGCACTAACCTTAGTTGCTATTAAATATCCAAGCTGTCCACCGTTGGGTGTCAGTGTGGAATGTTTATTCAGTTCAGCTGGTGCCACAGGCACACCAGTCTGTCACCCTAAATTGTTGGCATGCTAACATTTATTAAAATGTATGAGGCTTACATTCCACACAAGACAGTCATGTCCCTTTTCCTACCTCAACAGTGAAGATGAAGAGGAAGGTGCTGTAGGCAGTCTCGGCACTAGCAAATTGTCTAGTACCACCGAGGTGGATGAAGCATTAATGGAGAGGGAATTCCCATCTGGTGACAACTTCAGTCTGGAAGACTGTGAGAGCCTCTTCCTCAAAGAGGTTGAAGACAAAAAAAAAATATATGTTTTTTCCCTCAATGCCCTTTAGTATAATCCTCTAGTGTATGATTCATAAAACCTATTCTGCTATTTTCATTCATTTTACTGTCCCCCACCCCCATGCCTAATTGAGTACCTGCCTCCACCACTTGAATCATCTGATGTATAGAGACAAAATGCCTGCTTCAGCCAGCAAGACACAGCACTGCCTCTTCCTCCTCCTCCTGCTCTTTTGACTTGCTTGGGTCCTACACAGCCACAAACAGCATGGGCTACCACCTCCATAGTGATGCAACATAAAAATGCCATTTTACCAGCTAGGTAAATCATGCCTGCTCCAGCCAGCAAGCAAGACCCAGTACCACCTCCTCCTCCTCCTCCTCCTCCTCTCCCTCCTCCTTTCCTCTGGCCAGCTTGTGTCCTTGACAAACAACATGGTCTACTGCCTCCGCACTGATGAAACAATGGCCCTGACTCTAGGGAAAACTGTTTGGCTTGATTCTATGGTAGGAGTTACAGTTACTGCCTCAGTTAACTGAATGCAACGTTCACCCTGAGGTAATATCTACTAATTGTGGGAATTGAACAACCCCATCATGTGGAGCAGCTAAAAACACTTTGCAGACAATCAGGACAGATACTGTGGATGGTTCCATCACACGTCTACTGCAGCAGTGTCCAATCTGGAACAGGATGACTGGAGGATACTGAAGCCAACCCTCCAGCCAGCCAGCACATTAAGGTAGCAAGACCTCAGCACCAGCAAAGTCTATCTTTGTCTGCCGTGATGTTAAGACACTGTCACTGTTCACAGTCCTTATCCTCACTGTTGGTGGGCTGACTGCAGTCCTCTCAGCCTCGCAGAGGCCAAAAGGCCTTCCATGTTACTCAGTAAGACACTAAAATGTTTTTCATTCTGTCCTTTTGTCTCCCTGCAGGCTTCAACACTTACAAGCCTGTTCCGAATCCTACACCATCTCTGTGGGCACGCACACGGTGAGCAGCTGTAATGTAACTGTAAGTATCATAATGAATTTTTTTTTCAGTTTATTTGTATTGGAAAGATTGATTTATAGTACAAAATGCTTTCACTAACTACATATATATGTATATATATACATATACAGTATATATATATATATATATATATATATATATATATATATATATACAGAATTTGGTGTTTATATGTTTAAAGTTTTACCCACAAATTAAGTGGTATGTATAGAGATTAGAGAAGAATCAGTATCACTGAAAGTCCAACTGAGAAATGTTTCAAAACAGAATAAATGTGATGGGTTTGCTATTGACACAACAGTATTCAGTACATTTGTAGGCAACAAGTTTTATTTGTCCATGTCTCTTTCTCAGTCACTTGGTGGTTGACTCCAGTACTCAGCCTCACAGAGGATGAGAGGCCTTCATAAGTTACTCAGAAAATGTGTTTTCCATCTCTCCTTTTGTCTCCCTGCAGGTTTCACCATGTTCCTACACCAGCTCACTGGCACACACCACAGTACGGCCAGCATCACTAATGTAACAGAAAGCATCATTATAATTTTCTTTTGTCTTTGATTTTTTCTTCTCCTTTTTCACAGTTACACACTGCTGTGTCATGGTGGCCAGAGGGATGCAAAATAGTTTCTCATGGGGAGACAACGGCTATACGGGTCGGCCACCACAGTGGCAGAGTGAGGCAAAATAATTTCTCTTTTTTTTTTCTTCACAGGTGGCAGGTGGTGTAGTAGGATGGGGAGTCAACAACAACAGTTATACTGGGCAGCCACCAGTGCCACAGTGGGAGAGTGAGGCAAAATAATTCCTTGTTTTTTCCTCACAGGTGACAGGTGGTTTAGTAGTACGGGAAGTCAACAAATGGCTATACTGGATGCCTACCAGAGTAGCCACGTGAGGCAACATAATTCTCTTTTTTTCTTCACAGGTGACAGGTGGCGTAGTAATACACAGCCTTGCATAATCATAAGTTAGTCATTTCCCGATATTAAAATTTTTTCCTTGTGTTTTTTTGTTTCCCTGCAAATTTCACCATTGACAAAAGCTGTTCTTACACCAGCTCACTGCCACACATGACAATACATCCAGTAGCACTAATGTAATGGTAAGTATCATTATGAATTCCTTTCTGGTTCTTTATTTTTTATTTTTTGTTCTCGTTTTTCATAGGTACACAGTGTGCTGTGGTGGCCAAAGGGATGCTAATTAGTTTCTCATGGGAGTCAACAGTGGCTATACTGGGCGGCCTCCACAGCGGCTGAGGGAGGCAAAATAATTTATCTGTTTTTTTTCTCAGGTGAGGTGGTGTAGCAGGACATGGAGTCAACAGCGGCTTTACGTGGCGACCACCTGGGTACTTACTTGACATGAGTCTAAATAATCTTTGTTTGTCTTCACAGGTCTCCTGTGTTGTGTTGCTGTCTACTGCTCCAGCATTCAAGCCATCGCAATCTTGCAACAGACAGATGCTCAAAATCACCTTAAATTTAGAGCAAAAGAAACAGAAAGCACTTAGTCTGACATCTGCAAAACTTTTCAGAATTAAAAATACAACCCCCCCAAAAAAATATCATGCTTACCTTCCTGTGGTTAGACAACGCCCTGACTCCCACAAGAAAGGTATTGCACTGATGCAGCAACATAAATGATCTCTCATGTCACTATAGTGATAATACCTAAACATAGAAAAACAGTAAGAAAAAATGGTTAAACTGGTTACACCCACTCTGCAAAAAAAGCATACTTACCATACAGTGTTGAGGAGCTGTACAAACACACAGCATAGAACCAGGGAGTTGTACATGAACCAAACTGTGACATATGCATTCTGGTAGTTGAGAAAATTAAGAAAAGACACAGGCAGATACACATGTGAAGGCTAGACAAGTCATATTGGTAGGAGTCAGAATTTAACAAATATATAACACACAGATAGAAAAGATGCAATTTTTCTGTATTTTCACACTTTTTTTCTTTTTAGAGGTAACAAGGAAGGATTATGACACTTGGACCGTTGGAAAGGGTATAAGGAGGACACCACATATTTTCTTTTTGCATTTTTCATCCTTTTTTGGTTTTTGATTTTTTTATAGGGGGAACGGGGGATAGGACATCAAAAAACTGAAACAGGAATGAAAATATTAAAGAGAAATGGATAACATTAATTTACATTGCACCGCGGCCACCACCATTATCATACACACCACCACCATGGCGGACTTCCTTCAGGACCACCAGCACCTTGTCCTGGTTGGCAAGGACATCTTTTAGATCCTGCTAGACCTCATTTATCTGGTGGCACAGGTCCTCTACTTACATAGAAACATAGAAACATAGAAGTTGACGGCAGATAAGGACCGCAAGGCCCATCCAGTCTGCCCATTTCTTTTTCTACCTTATAAATGTGCCATCGGCCTTTGCTCTGTCAGTGGCCTATCTATTCATAGTCATTTGTATTGCTCCCTTATGCCTATCCCATGCCTGTTTGAAGCCCTGCACTGTATTCATAGCCACCACTTCTTGTGGTAAGCCATTCCATGCATCCACCACCCTTTCTGTGAAAGAATTTCCTCACATTCCCCTTAATCGGCCTCCTCTAATCTCATGCTGTGTCCTCTTGTCCTGCTATTTTCTATATTTAAACATGTTAGACTCTTTCACCTTGTTTATGCCCTTAAGGTGTTTGAATGCCTCGATCATATCACCTCTCTCCCTCCTTTGCTCAAGGGTATACATATTGAGCTCCGTAATCTGTCCTCATATGTCTTCTGATGCAGTCCCTGCACCATTTTGCTGCCCTTCTCTGGACTGCCTCAATTTGGTTAATGTCCTTGTGAAGGTGTGGCCTCAATACTGCACGCAGTACTCCAGATGGGGCCTAACCAGTGTCTTGTACAGAGGGATTATTACCTCCCTCTTACGACTTGTGATACCCCTACTAATACACCCTAACACCCCTAGCCTTACCTACTGCTTTAGAGGTCTGCTTGATGATTTTAGGTCATCAGTGATGATGATGCCCAAGTCTCTTTCTTCCTTTGTGACTGCTAGCAACTCCTCCCAGCCTATAGGTGGCTTCAGGGTTTCTCTTCCCTATGTGCATGATTTTGCACTCTTTGCATTAAATCCCAGTTGCCACTCTTCTGACCATTCTGCTAGTTTATCCAGATCTCTTCTCATTCTGCCCACCCCATCTGGATCATCTACTCTGTTGCAGATCTTGGTGTCATCTGCAAACAGACAAGCCTTACCTCTAGTCCATCTGCAAGGTCACTAATGAAGATGTTGAAGAGGACTGCCCCAGGACTGATCCCTGAGGTACCCCACTTGTGACTTGCATCTCTTCTGACTGTATACCATTTACCACCACTCTCTGTTTTCTGCTAGTCAACCAGTTTGCCACCCAGTTGACCAACTCTGACCCACCCGAGCCTACCCAGCTTATTTATCAATCTTCTATGTGGAACAGTGTCAAAAGCTTTGCTGAAGTCAAGGTAGGCAACATCAACTGCTCCCTTGGTCCACCACTCTGGTTACCCAGTCAAAGAAATCTATGAGATTAGTTTGACAGGACCTTCCTTTGTAAACCCATGCTGTCTTGGATCCTGTGCCCTATGGATTCCAGGTATTGCACTATCCTTTCCTTAAGGAGTGCCTCCATAATCTTGCCCACTACTGAGGTAAGACTGACCGGGTCTGTAGTTCCCCGCCTCCTCCCTGCTACCACTCTTGTGGAGCGGGATCACATGAGCACTTCTCCAGTCTTCTGGGACCTCTCCTGTGCTCAGAGACTCACTAAACAATTCTGCTAATGGCTCTGCTAGTTCCTCCTTTAGCTCCTTAAGTACCCTGGGATGTATGCCATCAGGTCCCATTGCCTTATCCACTCTGAGCTTAGCAAGCCTTGTAGGACCCTTTCTTTGTGAAGGGAGTAGTGCTCACCTCCCTCCCCCTGTGTCCATGATGCTGAGCTGTGGGCCCTGCCCTACCTTCTCTTCAGTAAACACTGAGCAAAAGTATCTATTTAGGATAGATGCCTTTACAGGGTCCTCCTCCTCACATGCTCCATTTCTCCATTAAGCTTAGCAATACCCCCTCTGGACTTTCTCCTTTCACTAATGTATCTATAGAAAGTCTTGTCACCTTCTTTTACTGTTCGTACTAGTGTTTCCTCAGTTTGGGACTTTGCCTGCCTTACTGCCTTCCCTGCTTCCCTTAGGGCAGTTTGGTATGCCTCCCTATCTTCATCCCGCTGTGTTCCCTTATATTTCCTGAAGGCCAGCCTTTTGGCTCTGACCTTTTCTGCTACTGTATTTGAGAACCAAAGTGGTTTCCTTCTTCTTTTGCACTTCCTTTTCTGTCTAACACAATGGGATGTTGCTTCCAGTATTGCATCCTTAATGCTTGCCCACTTTGCCTGCACCCCCTCACCTGTGTTTCTTTTTGCCAGGGCTAGCTTAACTCTGTTGGCCATCTTATCAAAGTCAGCTCCTCTGAAGTCCCATATTTTTGCCTTGGAATGGGATGATTTAGATGTAGTAGCCAAATTGAACCATACCATGTGATGGTCACTGGCCTCAGGTGACCTTCTACCTGGAGATCTGTGATCCCTTCTTTGTTAGTCATTACTAGATCTAGGATAGCACTGTCTCTTGTGGGTTGCTGTACCAGTTGTTTGAGGCCCTCCTGCAGGAATCCACTATGAGTCTAGTTCTGGCAGATGTTCCTGCTGGTATTGACCAATCTGTATCCGGCATGTTGAAGTCTCCCATTATCAGAACCTCCCCTTTAGCTGTCATGTTTTGTATGTCTTCTAACAGAAATGTGTCTATGTCCTCCTCTGGTCTGGGGGCCTGTAGACAACCCCAGTTCTTAAGGCTGTCCCATTTCCTGTTTCCAGGGTGACCCACAGTTCTTCTGGCTCCTTATGTGTATTCTGAATTTCTGTAGCTTTGATATTTTCATTAACATACAGGCCACTCCTTCCCCATTTTGCACCTCGGTCTCTTCTGAACAATACATAGCCAGGTACTGAAGTCTCCCAAGTGTGGTTACTGGTAAACCACGTCTCACTAATTGCTACTATGTCCAGTTTAGCCTCTGACATTATTGTCTGCAGGTCGGGATCTTATTTCCCAGGCTGTGAGCATTTGTGTACATGATTTTCCATTGGCCCAGATTTTGGTGTGTTAGTTGTTGGGTGAAGTTTGGCATTACCCTGATCGTCAGTATGGGGAGACAAACCTTTTTCTTACCTGGTGATGCAAATGAGCGGCAAACATGCTGAATTCCTGTTTGACCACTAGCTGAGGGGAGGGTGTTCTTCCCATTCAATGTATGGGGTGCTGCACCCTCCCCATTTGCTAGTTTAAATATTCTGCAAAGACGTCAAACTTCTGCCCCAATGCACTGACTCCTCTTTAGTCAGATGCAGTCCATCAAATTTAAAGAACTTTCGCTCCCAGAACTGTTGCCAGTTTCTACAAATCTGTATCCTTTTCCTGGCACCAGCCCTTGAGCCACGTGTTTAGCTCCCTGTCTCCCTTCTCTGACCTTCCGTCCATCTGCTCCCTCTCCCCAGACTGGCAGGATCTCAGAGAAGGAGATGCTGGACGAAATAGATGATAGTTTGTCACCCAGCCTAGTCAGGTGTTCCTTGGTCTCCACAACTGACCTGCTGGCTAGATCATTAGTCCCTATGTGTACTAGGACATCAATGTTTCTCCTGCTTTGTGAACACTTATAATGCGGTCAGTGTCTCTCCATGCTGATGTACCTGGGAGACATCTGACCATCACTCCTGGCTGGAGATGGGTATCAACTCCCGAATCATGGGTCTCCTATGATCAAAGTTTTGGATTTCCTTTGTGCTTGTTTTGTTTTGGTTCCTGATTTGGGTGAGTTTTGTTGTGCTAGCTCCTGTGCCACAGTGTCCTGCTCTGCAGTGTCTTCTGCCTCTTTATTTGATTTCAGAGATAGAGGCAGATACCTGTTTGTGGTGTTTATATGGTTTTGGAGGTAATGTGTTGGAGAGCAGAGTGATGGGGCACCTGATTTGCTCCTCCTAACCACCTGCCAACCTCCTGGACCAACTACCCTCTGCGGTCGAGGTTTTTCTGTTGAATGCTGGGGAAATGGCGGGTGGTTCTTATAATGTATTTCCTCTTCAATATGAAATTTGAGGCATGTGATCTCTGCCCATGCTGCCCGGAGCTGAGCCCTAAGATCTCCAAAGGCCCAGCATGTAGGACAGTGTCCTAAATCCTGTAAGACTGTCCTTCTGAAAATTGTTCCACAGTACCTGCAGTTAATGAAAACCATACTTCCTGGCACAATGATGCCAGCTCAGCTGCTGTTACTGCTGGTGCTGGTGCTGCTTCTGCAGGAGGAGGACCTTGACCAACAGGGAGTACAACTGTTGCTTGTCTCAGCTGGGTAGTCCCTACTCTAAGCTGCATTTGCCTCAAATGGCTTACCTTTATAGGGTGCATCAGCCTAAAATTGGCTTAATTAAGGAGTGTTCCCCAGCCAATGTGCAGGTAACTGGTGGGGAGCTAGTTAAATGAGAAAGCCATACTTCTCCATTTACAAACTTTACCCAATATTAACTGCTCACCCTTGCTCATTCACAAACTATAAATGGGATTCTAAATGAGGGGTGCTTCTGTATATGGCATACATCAACAAAAACAACAAGTCAGAGCACACCCATTAGCTGGGGGGGGGTCTCTACTCATTTGAGGCAGATGCAGCTTAGAGTATGGACCCCCCAGCTGATGGGTGGTCTACCTCAACGTTGGTAGCTGGGTAACTTCACAGCAGGGCCCTGAGATGAATACCAGAAGACCCCCACTCCTTTTCAAATCAAATTAGTTAGTTGCCAGTCTCACCAATAAGGGTCCTGGTTTATTTCTCCACTCGAAAACCTGTCTCTGACAACAAAACCAAGTCTTACCAGCCTCCTGTCACAACAGTGCATTAAGAGCCTCGCTAGTTGTTGTCAATAGCTTGGGTGTTTCTCCCTTTTCTCCCTTTGCAACCCATTTCTTTAAATCCTTAACCTGTTGCTCCAGCTTCTCCCGCTTACACCTATTCTGTTTTTTTATTTTCGCCACATAGGCTATTATAGCCCCCCCTCATAAAAGCCTTCCCGGCCTCCCAGAAAGTGGTTCTAGCTATATCCGGTGTGGAGTTGGTCTCCTCATAGAGCTGCCATTGCTCCACTAGATATTCCCTAAAGGTCTGACTTTTGACCAAGTATGTGGGAAATTTCCATTGTGGAGGTGCCACTCAAGGTACCCAGCCTGCCAATTTCAGTATCACCATGGCATGGTCTGAAATATGAATGGGGCTGTGGGAAATGTCCTGCGTCCTGCTCACTCAGCTTCTAGGGAGGTAAATATAATCTAAATGGGACCATGTCTTATGAGGGTTGGAATAGAATGTGTATTCTCTCACCCCTGGGTTGGCTGATCACCACCCATCCACTAAGTCCAAATCCGCCACCCCAAGCTGCCATTGGCTCATAACTTCTGATGTTCGACCCCTGCCCTCAGAATGATCCATACACGCATCCATGGTCCAATTGAAATCTCCTCCCAAAATAAGTCCCGGGAATTGCTCCCTAATTCGCAAGTCCAGCAAAGAGGTATAGTATTGTGGCTCATACACCGCAGGGACATAAATGCATACAAATGTGATGGGTTCTCCCTTAAATATTCCCATAATAAAAATATACTTGCCTTGCCTTCCCTGGGATCACACACCACTCTCTTATCTTTGAAGGGGAAATTCTTATGTAGGAGTATTGTGACCCCATGTTTATGGGCAGAGAAGGGGACCGCATAACATTTCCCCATCCAGTTTCGAACCAACTCCGCATGTTCCAAATCCATCAGGTGGGTTTCCTGCAACAAGGCCACCTGTGCTCCCGCCCTTTTCAGGGTGGTCAGAAGTGATGTTCTCTTTACTGGGCTTGCTATCCCTTTGATTGTCCATGAAATAACATTTACATGTGAGACATTAGCCATGATTCATATAAAAGAACTTCCGAATCCCCTCCTCTCCCTTTAGCCAAGTGTCCCTTCCCAACACTTGAGTATGTCTGTGTGCTATACTGTGCTGCAAAACATCATTACTATTCACACCATTGATTGCATCTATGAACAGGATAACAGTAAAAACAAGAGTAATAATTCTAACAATAATAACAACAATTTTAACAAACTCCCTCTTTACCCCTCCCCATCAGTAAACCCCCATCTCTCCCCTGCAAACATCTCATATTTCTTATAAATCGTATACCCAGTGCTTGTCCCCTCCATGTGTCCCTCCCCCTTCCCCCATTTTGTTACCAGTAAATGCTACATGTTTCTTTGTTTCTCCCCCAAGAGCACAAAGCTATCTATCCGATGACCCCTCCTCTTCTCTTCCTATCCCCTACTGACACTAATTGCTAATGTAGCATAAGTGTCCAAAAACCCCCTTCAACTGACATACGTGCCACGTCGCTCCCCTCCACAGCTACGTTTCCCCTCAGGGTGTTACCCCTGCCAGTGTTTCTTATTTCTAATACTTGCCCCGGTGCTATTCCAATTATGTATCTCTACCCCCCTTCCCTCCTCCAATTATAGTCTCCTTCACTGCAGCCTAATACAGGGCACACCCTACACTACAGGCTATTTCTGGATGTGCACCTTGCCAACCACAGAAAACCTCTCAGATTCAAGTTCACTCTCAATATTCCCCTTTCCCTTACTTCCCCTTCTGATTCCCACCATCCACTAACTCTTTGTACCAAAAAGAGCCATTATAACAGAGTTAGCATCTGACTCCGAAAGCCAAGTGCCCAAAAGAAAGTGAGCAACCTTCAGGCACCTCCTGGCGATGAAAAAGGCTGCATCTGCATTGCCCTCCTTGAGCCGCTCTTCGCTCCCCCCCCACGCCACCCGAGCCAAGTCATCCTCCCCTCCCTTGCCTCCGCATTGTGAAGTCCAGTATCCTAGATGACTTTCCCTCCCCATTATACACAGGGTCAGACTCTTTTGACCACCACCAGGTCCTCCACCTTTTACCCAAGGGCAGTAGGCAGTGGAGGGAACAAGGCTGCGCCTTCCACCACACGCGCTAAGCCCACTCCCCCCACCACCACCAGCTGAGTGTCCCACCAGGCTCCAAGGCCTGCAGTCCACAAAATATCCCAGATAACAGGATCTCCAGAGGAAATTAGTCCCAGGCACTCATACCATCGTGAGCAGATTGCCTAAATTCAAAAATGTATTCAGTCCCAGGTCTTTCAAGTTAACAACAATCTCTTCTCCCCACATGGTCGTTAATCCAAGCGGTGTGCAGAAAAGGGAAGTGAGTGAACAACATTTTAACAAAATGAACCAGTTCTTTTTCAACTTTTAACCACCAGTATGTCAGAAATGGAGTCACTTGTGGTCTAAAAACAATACCTCCGAAATATCTCTGTCACGCACACCTCACCCCATTTTCTTCCGTCGGGTCTTCATAAATTCTTCAGCCTTCTCTACGTCCCAGAAGGAGAAGGTTGCCCCTTCATGTCGGATTTTCAGCGTAGCGAGGTATACTAAAAAGTTCTCAATCTTCAAGCCCCTTAACTGCACCATGATTACATTGAACATTTTCCTTTTCTTAAGCAGTCTTGCAGAATAATCTTGCGAAATGAATAAATGACTCCCCTCATAACTCAGCATACCTTTCTCCATGTAGGCCTTCAAGGTCACCTCCCGATCCTGGAAATTATGAAACCTCATATAATTTGTCTCAGCGGCTGGTCTGTTGGTGGCCACGGCATCACAGGTCGATGGGCTCGCTCCAGTTTCACCCTTCCATGTTTGGGTTGTAGGTCCAGCAACTCAGGTAATACTCTGCTGCAGAAGTCTAGGGCACCTTCTCCCTCTCGCCCCTCCAGGAGTCCTCGCAGATGCAGATTTAGGCATCGGTGGTAATTATTCTGGTAATTGTAGGCATCTTTAAACTCTTCTAGTTCCTTTTAGATCGCTCTGACCTGTCCAGGAACCGACAGCACTTCATCCTCCAGCCTGGATACTTGTTCCTCCACCTCCACTATTCTTTTATCCTGATGGGTTTGTTGCTCCAAGACCTCCTGCAGCTGAGAATCCAGTTTATCTTCCAGTTTTATTTATCTGGGTTCAAGCGCTGCAATTACCTGGCCAGTTAGATCTCGGCTCAACGCAGCAACTTCTGCCACAGATAATGATACCTGGCCTGAGTTTTCCCCCAAGGTGACCATCGCCGTCTTCTTTCCTGCTTTACCCGCGAGCCACTTAAATTTTTAGCGGGATTGGGGGTCAGATACTCCTTCACGATGACTTTCAGCACCAGAGACTATGTTCACTGAGCCACAGAAAGGTAATTTTTATTTAATTTTTCAATTATTTAGCGACTGTTGGAGTGGAGCGATGAGGAAACACGACCGTCTCGTTAGCTGCTCATTAGCGCCCCCTAGAAAAACATTTTAATGTCTTTCTCAGTAAGATGGAGACCCCTTCATCCTTTGTGAGGCAAGGAGTCACCACCAGCAAGAATAAGGACTGTGAACAACAGTGAAAGTGATTTACTATAGCATTACAGAAGACAAAGACAGGCCTTGCTGGAGCTGAGGTCTTGCTGCCTTGATGGGTTGGCTGACTAGATGGTAAGCTTGAGGGCTGGCTAGCATGCTGGCTGGTAGGAGGCCTGGCTAGTAATGGCATTTATGCTGCATCAGTGTGGATGCTGTGGCCCATGCTGTTTGTGACTTTGGAGGACCTAAGTAGGCCAGAGGAGGAAGAGGAGGAGGCAATGCTATATCTTGCTGGCAGGAGCAGGAATGCCTTACCTAGCTGATATGACATTTATGTTGCATCAGTGTGGAGGCAGTGGCCATGTTGTTTGTGGTTCTGGAGGACCCAAGCAGGCCAGAGAAGGAGGAGGAGGAGGCAGTGCGTGTCTTGCAGGTAGGAGCAGGCATTGTCTCTAGAAATCACATTCAGAAGGTGGAGGCAGATAATCAATTAGACAAAGGGAAACAGCAGCACAACAACTGGGAAACAGTAGAATGACTGAAAATCAAATACTGTAACTGTGAATCATGAGGTAAAGGACTGTACTGATGAGGAGGAAAGGAGGGTAAGAACACAACTTTTTTTATACTTCAGCTTCATCAAGGAAGCAGCCCTCATAGTATTCCAGACTGGAGTTATCGACACATGGGAATTGTGATTGGTTGACCATCCATGGCACTCCAGACATTACCTCATGGGTTTTAGCCCACCTGATAGGCTAGTGATGCACATGACTCTAGGATCAAATTTCTAGTATATCCAGGTCCCAGAAACCCCTGCTCTCCAGTTCAAATCGTGCATCTGATCAGGCAACTAGCACACAGGATCCCTGTCTGCTCCACATCAGAAAGGTAGGCCTCTGAACCTTAGGAGGGGATATAGAAATATAAGTATATCTGTAAAATGGTGATCAAAAGAGAGTAAAAAGGAAAGCAGCCCGCAGCATGTTTTGTTAAAATCCGTTTTCAATGCTCTGCTTATGAGTTTTGCCACAGAGCTTACAGACCGCATGCTAGCCCTACTGTTTCCATCGTGTTGCTGTACAAAGTTAAAGTAAGATAAAGGAAAATGCTGTATGCATGATTCAAGTGTACTTAACCTTTTTGAAAATGTTGTTTGTTCGCGCCAAACCCTTGCGTGGTTCCTTCCGGCCCTCGCATCCCACGAGGTATTCCTCGGCGCAGCATGCCAACCTGGGGGCCCTCTTGCCCCCTCACACCTCCTCCGAGATTTTTCTCTTCCTGGCACGTCGCTCTCCACGCTGCAGAGAGCTCCCTTATCTCCTCCATTTTCCTTTGGGAACACAGATCTCTACAACCGCCGCCGATGGGCGATGCTGCGTTTGTAGGCCTCTGGCCTGCCTTCTCAGCTGTGCCACGCCCCCCCTCCACAGCCGGTCGGTACCGGATGCTACCCACAGCCCTACTTTCAGGGCTGCTTCTCATGATCCATCGGCTCTGCAAGCCTCTCCTGCACCGATCTACAGGATCGAGACCTTCCTTTGTCCCCAACGTCAAGGAGGTTGCTGGGAAGGGGGGGGCGATCTCACGGCGCTCCTTAGGCTCGGGCCTACATCCAGGTCACCCTCGTGCTCCACAATGGGAGCTAGGTCAGCAGTGGTTGGGCCAATCTGCTCAAGGGGCAGGGGCCCAGGGAGGCTATATATGTTTATATAGCGACTACACCCTGCAGCTCCAAAACGCATCCGGATGTGGGCATCACCCTTTCCGTCTACATAGCCAGGACACTGCCCCTCTGTAAGACAGAAAGACTATTTATCGTCACAAGGGGCCAAAGACAAGGCAAGGCAGCATCCAAGTCCATGATCACCGGATGGCTCAGAAGGACCATTCAGGAGGCTTACCTAGCTAAACATATGACACCACCCCAGGGTATCAAGGCCCATTCCACTAGAGCAGTCGCCACATCTTGGGCAGAAAGGGCAAACGTGTCTTCAGAAGACATATGCAAAGTGGCTACATGGACCTCCATCCATACATTCACCAGACACTATAGGCTTGTGCACCTGTATGACATACAGCCCACTTTTGCCACTCAGGTCCTCCTAGCAGCTACATCCACCTCTCACTCTTAGACCACTCTGTTCCCTCCCTTGGGTACTACACTGCTTCTTATCTACCCATGAGGTAATGTCTGGAGTGCCATGGATGGTCAACCAATCACAATGGGTGTTTACTCACCTGGTAAAGGTGATTGTGTTGGTTGACATCCATGGCACTCCAAGGCCCTCCCAACAGAGTACTCAGAGTGACCAGGATCGGAAGTCTATTCCAAACAAAGCTCAAGAGGGGATATGATACATTGAGAGTTTGTTCTGTCGACACCCTTGGGGGTCGAGATTAGATTGTAAATAATAGGGAGAATAAAATCGGGCCAGTCGGCCACACCAGATTACGTTTTTACTTGACATCATTTTATACAATATTGGTATTGTTTTTTTCTCTTGCACTTCTCTTTGCACTCTACTAACCTTGATTTCAGCTATGGAAGATTTGAACTGGAGAGCAGGGGTTTCTGGGACCTGGATATACTAGAAATTTGATCCTAGAGTCATGTGCATCACTAGCCTATCAGGTGGGCTAAAACCCATGAGGTAATGTCTAGAGTGCCATGGATGTCAACCAACACAATCACCTTTACCAGGTGAGCAAACACCCATTCTTTCTCCATTACCACATCATCCACCTTGGTAGAAGGCAATTTGCTAATGCCAACAACACCTTGCTCTTCATCTTCACCACTACTACCTCCATCTTCATGTGGTAGGAATATAAACATGATTGTGTTGTATTTAATGTGCCCCTCATTCATTTTAATAAATGTTAGCATGCTAACATTTTTAGGTGACAGGTGCACCTGTCCTGCACAGTGGCCCCAGCTGAACTAAATACCCACTCCACACTGACACTTGAGGATGGGCAGCGGTGGTATTTCATTGCAAATGAGGTCAGTGCTGGCCACTCAGTGGCATTGCTACTCCAGTATGACAATGGGCCATCTGCGATGATAAGGTGCCTTGTGTCCACCAAATATGCATCTACAGTACCATGCATTGTACTGCCCACAGTCCTGCTGCCTCATCAGCTTCTTCTTCTTCCACATCTTCAACTTCCACCTGGTACAAAACATCCCAAATGGGATTTGTTCGGATTTTCTCTTTTTACCCTGCATGTTTTCTCATCCTGTTTCCCATGTGAGGTGGTGGTAGCAACACCCAGTATCTGTGGAGTTTCATGTTTTATTTATTTATTAGCTTTTGGGAACCGGGTAAGTGCACTAGGCAACAAAACCTGCCTATTTTCAGGCATGACCCAGGAGAGTAAAGGACAATGCATACGTATTACAGTAGCACATCATGACAATAAGGTACACATAGGACAGCAGGAGCAGTAACAACAAACGTAGGTTATTAGAGCAGTAAGTAATAATCTCCATCAAATACAAACATAATATGTTACATGCAGAACAAGACTAGGCTTCTGTCTGTGCCACAGGCCAGCAATAGGGTGAAATACGTTATAAGCACTTGCAGTGACCACCGTCATGCAGGTGAGAGAAAAGAGAGCTTTTAAATTCCCGGTTGGAGGCAGAGTTTTTAATGTGTAGGGGGAGAGAGTTCCAGAACTTAGGAGCAAAGTGAGAGAATGCCTGTTCGCCCATTTTTGTAGTGCAAAGTCTGGTTGAGAGCATAGGGACAGTGGAGGATCTGAGGGATCGTGTGCCTTAGATAACTGTGAATTTAGTATTTGTGCCCCGTGTACCGTTGTTATTAGAAGATCGGTGAACTTTTCAACCCACTCACGCCCACCTTCAATTATTGATGCCAACAAAGGTCACAATTTCAAATGAGTTTTCTCAATGGTCTAACCCATTTAATAAATATGAATGATGCCAGCCCACGTTTTTAACATGGGTCCAGCATGGCAACAATCCCAAAATCTTCAGACCGCAGAATGCTGAAACTATTTGTATTGCAGTCTAAGACAGGAGCATGTGTTTCATCAAGGCACAACTTCCACTATCATAACCTGCCTTCAGCCCTTGCTGCACATTCACCAGTGTCTGCCTCAGCACACGTAGTAGTGGAATGGCCTGACTGATAAAGGCAGTGCACCCACTCACTGCCTGTGTTGCATGTTTGAATGACCTGTGAATCATGATCAGGCCATCCATTTGTCACCACTGGTCTGTTATTAGAGACATGGATACTCCGGCACTGTCACGGTTTGTATGATATTCAGATATGGATTTATATTGCTCACACAAGTGCTTAATCATGTACTGTACCGGGTTCCATCTGGTGATGACATACAGCTTCATATGGTGCTGAGGTAGTTTGTTTTGTATCTGCAGATGCTGAACCTGGTCATGGGCTTTTCCAGAATAGGCAAAGTGGACACGGATGCGATAGGCCACAGTCAACATGGATTTGATATCAGGATGTGTTAGAAACTCCTGCACGAGATTAAGACAGTATGCCAGGCATGGCACCCTGGCAAACCCCCCATCACGGATGCATTTCACAACATTTAAGTAATTATCGCTCACAATGAAACCTGCTTTCAGTGAATGGTGGTGAAGCACTCATCAATCTTGGTAAGGAAAACTTCCAGCATTTTCTGACCTATGTGTGATCCACTTATACTCTTCATTATCAGCGTGGCATGCCGTCGAATACCTGGAGTGTTGCTACCAGCACAATTCGGCTTAGTGCAATTTTTCCCTCGCCCAGAGTCAAATACTTCCCCAGGTATCTATGCCCAATGTGCTGTAATGTACAAATAGGAGCTACCAGCTGTTTGGTTACTGGTCCACATATCTATACTCAGATGTATGTATGGTGGTGCTGAATGATTCAGGGCATGGTTTACCATCTGTGACTCTGTCCCATACAGTTCAGGAATGGCACATTTATGTATTTATTTATTTATTTTTATTATTACTTATGTTCATCCCTCCTGCAGACACTGCCCTGCTTACCTCCAGCCACTGCTCCTCCTTCACTGCCGACCCCGAAGTGGTCACGCCCAGATGGCATATGCAGCTGTACCATTGAAAGGGACTCTCCTGATGCCTCTGCGCCTGGCCAGGAACCAATACTGGCACGCACACTAGTCCAGGCATCACCAGACAGTGAAGTTGCAGCCATCAAGCTGCCGCGAGAAGTGCTGCCATTTTCCTCCTTGCTTAGCCCCTGGAGTGGAAGCATGCAATGACATCAGGCCCTACGTGCTGAAGTCTGCCGTACTCTGCCCCCTTGCTGCACCAGCTCTAGCAGTGCTCCCGGTCATCACCAGGGGCTGCTGCAGAGTGATGAGACCCCAGAACCCACCCTGGGATAGGAGAGCAGTCCTCTGGATGCTCAATCCTATCCCCTTCCTGCTGACCCCTGCTGACCCGGGTTCGCATCTGAACCCGGGTCGCCAGTGTGGCGCGAGGCATGACGTCCAGCGCCTCAACCCTCAGTGCCACTGGGCCGGCAGGAATGGCACATTTAGAAAAGTATGTTCTTGATGAAATCTTCCATTTGGGACAGGCACTGGCCATCAACCTCCAAAATCTAACATTCTCAACAAAAGTGAATGGCAATAGATCCATTGCCAGCATTTTAACTGTTCCTGCGTTTAGTCTGCATGCAGTAACATGATTGGGAGGGAACTTTGACTTATACTAAAACATTCTATGCAGCATAGGCTGGACCTTTCTTGCGGTTGGGTTACCAAATAGCTGGACGCTTTGTGGCAGCATTGTTGGTGGGGTAGTATTGATTCCTGGGGATTCACATGTGCTGCTGCTCAAATGAAACCAGTGATTTGGGGGGTTTCTGCAGTGGCGTTCCTGTGATTTTCTGCCTTTGGTTGGTACTACTCAGCCCACCACTGCATATGCCCACTATTAGGCAGACCCACAGAATCCTCCTCTTCCTTCTCTCTGTAGTCCTCCCCACTCGGCCCTCCCTCCACCTGGGATATTGCCCTGCCACTTCTGCATGATGTGGCTGATGATGATGAGGAGGGACAGGGACAACCTGCACTGAATTCCTTCTGGTGTTGATGCCAGTATAACATGTGCCTGCTGTTTAGGTGTGTGTGGTCCACTGGTGCCCAGGTGGCTGCCCTTTTAACCCCTACTAACTCGAGCTTGATACAGCTGACCAATAGTGACTGTCTCATCAGCTGGATCAAGTATATAAAAAAAAGCTAGGGATTTTGTGCCCCTTGATTTACCATGGCGGTGAGAGTGGGACAGGTGAGGGGAAGAAGTGGAAATTTATGTTTTTGGGATGAAGTTTGATACTATTGGGGGAGTGGACTTTGGTAGTTGGATGACAGCAAACCCCCATCCCCTGCATCATCTGCAGCACCACCCTCCTCTTTTTCTCTTCTGACTCCCATAGGGGATCCAACAAATCATCAGCATAGCCGCTGCTGTCCTCCTCCTCCTCCACAGCTCTTTCCTCCTCATCATCACCATCTCCAGGCTTTCTGACTCTCTCATCATCAGGAGTCTGAGTATGATGCACGTTTTTCAGATCTCCTTCCTCAAGCTCTAACTCAAGCTCCAGACTATCAGGCTCAGCACCACCACCACAAGCCACAGGACACCAAGAACCACCTCCTCGAGCACTGTGCCTTGTTTACTGCTGCTCCTCTTGTCACCTACCACATACCCACCAGCATGAATGCCACAGATGTGGCAGAGGAAAATGTGGCCACAATAATGCCACCACCGCCAGCTCCTCCTTTGTTGCTACCAGCCCCAGAGCCCATGGAGCACGCTGCCGCAGACATAGTTTCTTAACTGCAGCACTATTTTGCGCCACAGAACTTGAACACTTCTTTGCTGCCTCCCTGGCACCTCTCCCTTTACTATAGCATCTCTTCCCGGTCATTCTTATATGCTTTGTAACTTGATTTGGAATGAAAAATGACAATATGATTAATGCTCTGTTGTATTAGGATACACTCTGTTCAGGTCAAATGACCCTTCCTGTCGTATAACTCTCTAGCTATGTTCTACTTCATACGCCTTGCTGTTTGTAGACTGCTCTCCCATTGTCATGTAAACTCATAACTAGTATCCTGTTCCACACGTCCAGCTGCTGTGTGTTGTTATGACTGTTTTTACCATTGTATCATGCTATGACCTTGTATTGTTTGCCTGCCTCTTGTAATCCTCCTGGGTCACACCTGAAAATAGGCACTTGTCTGTCTAGTGTGCTTACCTGGTAAATAAAAGCTAAATAAATGAACAAATAAATAAAAATGTACAACCCCCCTGTTACCCTGGGTTACTAGAATCCCAGTAAGACCTAGTGGTAGGCAGGGAAGGCGGCTTGTGAAACTCCAGTTAAATGGATTTCACACTGTCTCACTCTGTTCTCATTCTCAGCTGAGACTGAGGGATGAAATCATCATAGAACTATCACAGCTGCATGAGCCACATTGGAATCTGCAGATGGGAGTTAAGTTAGAATGTTGGGAGTTTTTGAACAGTGAGCAGCAGCAGTTGTGTGTGAGCAGTTTTGAAGAGAGAAACACAGCAAGCACAGGCTCTTGGAGCCTAAGCTCTGATATAGAGCTACTTTTAGAAAAAGGTGTGTGTTTCCGCCAAAAGAGGAACTCAGTAAGCTGTTCTTGAAGTGGTGGAGACCGCTGTTACCTGGTCTCTGTGCCCCATCCCTGAGGGGATGGGGGTGGAAGGTTTGCCTGTTATTCCAGGGGCAACCTCCTGGTTCCAGCTAGGGAAGAAGCTGCCTTATTTTCTGAAACGTGTTGTGGCACAAGAAGCTGTCAAGATTCGCCTGTGGGGCACCTGCAACCAAAGGGTGAGTTCTGCTCTTGTCAAAGGGCCTATGTTTCACCTGAACTGTGTCAAAGTGGGGATTGGACTGCTGAATTAGTGGGAGGCCTAGAGGAATAGGCTTAGCCAAAGTAAAAGTATGTTCAAGTCTGGCACAAGGGGAAAGCCAAGGCATGTAGAGGAGATGTGCTATACATTTACCCTTTAATCTACATTGCCAAGCTTTTCAGGAAGAGATGTTTAAGTATGTTCGAGTTTAGTACAAAGGGAAAGTCAAGACATGTAGAGGAAATGTGCTATACGTTTACCCTTTAATCCACATTGCCAAGCTTTCAAAAATAGTTGTTTAATGTCCAGAGAAATGGCCGGGTATGCATTGCGGGAGCTGGAGGTGGGAGACCCCCCCATCTTTAGTAACCAGGTTCACCTCTACGGATTTGCTCTGTGGCCCTTTTACTTTGCCTCAGGCACTTGGCCAGTGCTGAAGGAAGTACCCAGACATGGGACTGAAAGGAAATTTCCCTTAAGGAGTCGAAGGCTCTAAGGTGGTTTGGGGAGCCACCAACAGAAAATGTGGTCCACTGCCATATGGACCGGGATCGAGTGGCCGGCAGGGGAGCCAGGCCAGGAAAAACCCAAATAGTGTACAAGTCGGGCTGTGTACCCAAAGCAGCGTGCAAGTCCAGGCTGTGTGCCTGGTGGGTTCAGAGCCTGAGGGCTGAAACATTAAAGAAGTGTTCTGTTATCTCTTATCTGCATTACCAGGACTGTAACCCCATGGGGGTCTGTCTATGCTTTGTTTGTTCAGTTTGGATGTGAATAAAAGCCACACTTTAGAATCCCATTCCTTGTATTGGACATTACAGTTATTGCTTCCTGTGTTTGGATTTACTTGGGTACCCCTGTGCAGAGTAGCCAAACCTAGACCCTTGTGTCGAGTAACCTCATCCTCCCCAAACCCAGTCCCCACCTGGTACTGCTGTCAGCTTCAACAGCATACCACCTGTCATTTGCAAGAAGGCAGGGGTGAGGGGTTACAAAATGGAGGCACTGCTTTGGATTTTAAATTAGGGAGGAAGGTGCTTGGGTAAGGGCTAGCATTTTGAGTTATCTGGCAGTGGGTAGCCCAAAAGCTGAAGCAAGTTTAACTAATTATTAATAGCTGTGCTGTGGTTCATATGCTGCTGTTAAAATGCCAACTGTTTACCAAGGAGCAGTAAAGCTGAAAGAGTATGCCCTTGTCCTGCATCAAATGTTTACAGCATTTTTGCCAGCTTTTAAAAAAAAACTGTGTGTGATAAAGAAAAGTGTGGAAGACTAGGGGTAGCAACAGGAAAATTGTGCCCTGGACGTTGGAAATGATTTTTAGTAAACTGAGAGACTTGCTGTGTTAATTGCCATGCTAAATGGTTGAAATGGGCTCCCGCTGTGGAGTCAGTTCGAAGAAAAAAAAAAGTGTTTTGCAGTTTAAATTTGCCTGCTCGACGATCGCCGTGAAGAGAAGAGCACTCATGAGGGAAAGAGGCTCATTTGCATGGCGTCGTGTTATTGGTGAGACTGCAATCAGTCCCGGCCCCGCAGCCAGCTCTACAGTAACTGCCCAGCATTCGAGAGGGAGTGTGAGTGGAGTGCGTGTACTGGCTTAGTGGAGGAGCGTCGCGGTGATTAAAAAGCGCTGTAAAAGTATTAAAAATAGACTTTTCTGTTTAAAATCGGGCTCAACCCCCATCTCGATCAACTGGATTGTGAGTGTGGTGATCGGAGAGACGATCGGCAGGACTGCCAACCCGCTTCCTTTCTGAGGCCTCCAAAACTGGTTGCAGGCCATTTTTCCATAGCAGCAAACAGCTACTGATAAGTGAGTACCAACAGTAATAATTGCTCAAACAGTGATTTTCTGCCAAAAGCCAGCTAAATATGTGTGCAGCAGTGTAGCTGCTTTGCAAATAAAGACTGTCAAGTTTTACCAGCTAAAGCAAGTCTGTTAAGCCATTGACTGTGAGCATAGTTATGGATTCAACATCAGTTTAAAGTTTCAGAGCCAGAGAGAGACTATGAGTTGTAGCAAAATGTGCAGCACTAGTTACAGGCAATCCTGTGCTTGAAATCCTGAGGCTTTAAGGGACTGTGAGCTAAAGAAATGTTTTCAGCAAGTGAAAAGTCTGTGGCAAGTCATATATATGTGCTAGGAATAAGAACAGTGCAAGTTTGTGCAGTTTTGAGCAAAGTTATCAGTAGTGTGTGTAAATCGGATGTGCAGTGGCTTGACCCAATTTCTGAATGAATGTTGATGCGCAGGAGTGCTTCCACCGCCATTACAGGGTGGGGTAGTAAAGTAAGCACAGCAGCAGAGGAGCCATTTAAAAGTAAAAGAAAGTGTTCAGTGAAGTGGGACTTTCAGTAACAGTGAGCATTTGTTTGTTTTCCCTGCAGTCATGGCCTCAGGACCAGCCCACTACCTGGATCATGCCCGGGCTACAGTAGCAGCAAAAGTAAATAAGTTAAGGGACATTGAAAAGTGTTGCTATGGAGGACAACTGCCTTCATATGTGGCGATTCCTGGATATCCAGTTCAAATGTGTTTAATATGCTTAAATGCTGGAAGAGACGTCTTCATGGTACCTCACTGTCCAGGGTGCTTAGAGAAATATGGCTCATATAAAGCGCCCAAGATTCGTTTGGCTCCCACATGGACAAAAGTTCAGGAATTTGTAGTTGGCAGCACACAGCACCAGGTGGAGCCTGTTGAAGAAGGCCCCTCGGGGGAGTGTGGCACAAAGCTAGAGGATGCAGATTTAGAGACAGAACCATATGCTGATGTTTCAGATGCTGGATCGCAGAGAGAAAATTCAGGCAGAGTATCAGTAGACCCGGGGGGGGGCCTAGCCCAAGTCTCATAGGAGAAGATGAGATGAGGGAGGCCTTTGACGGGAGGTGTCGACCTCTGCGCCTAGTGATGAATGGATAGTCTCAGGAGTGAGGATGACTGCTCACTCCTGGGCACAGATTCGTAGTGAGGAAGAAGAAGTGGGTGAACCTATGTGGTCTTGTGAAAAAGGAACGGGTACACAGACAGCCTCAAGCTCTTGCCTTGGAAGAATGCATGGAAGAGAGTGGCGATGCCACTGCCCTGGCTGTGCAAGAAATAGTCAGGGATCCATTTTTCATCTTGTTGAGAATGCATAGCTGGCAGAACCAGGACTGGCTGCCCCCAAGCCAGGCCAGCGGTCTCAGGTTGACCAAAGCTAGTAAAGAGGAGAGACTGGTTCATAGGAAGGCGAATGAAATCTATGGGGTGTCCTTTTCTACCTTTCCTCAGAGAGTCTGGGAGGAGATTGAGAACAGCAGGAAATCCTGGATCTGGGCTGAAGCAATGAAATGTGTGCATCCTGGTGCAAACAAGCATGTCAGGAGCAGACTGTTTCATGAAAAATACACCCAGTGGAAAAGAGGCGGGACACTGTTTATGGACACTGTTCGAATAGTGGATGGAGAGGGACATGAAACCTTTCACAGTGTGAATTATGTGAGCCCATACGGGGTAATAGTTCAAGCTCCTGACCCCCTGTACTATTGGCCTCAATGCAAGGACCTTCGTGCAAAGGTGCCCATGCCTAACAGATGGAAAGCAGAGCAGTGGTAGTAAATACTGCCACACAAGCCACTGCAGTGCCTTTGTTGTTCCGCCAGTATGGACATCCAGGACTCAGGTGCCCCACATTCATCAGTTCTACAGTATACTGGCCTTTCCAGAAACCATCGACTGGGCCCACCAGATGACTTCAGATCCAGAGAGGACACCAGCCCAGCTGCATCCTGATCCATCGCCTGGCAATCGGATGATGTCAGATCAGCTGTTTTTCCTTTTTGTTCCTGTTCCAGGTTCCATCTCCAGAGATGACATCAGCACAGCAGTTTCCCAGATGTGCCCTCCTGTAGTTCCCGGAAGATGTCTGCCCAGATGTATTGGAAGAATGCTGCCAGGGAGAGTCTTCAGCTGAGGAGCAGGTCGGTGTGTATTATTCCTTCTACAAGGGGCTGGTAAGTCCAAACTTTTCTATCCTTATGACATTGCAGTACACACCCTACACTAGCAGACTCCAGAATGTGTGAACTGTCCTCAAAGACTCTCCTCTTCGGGACTTTGGCCTGTTAGAACTGTGCTTCCCCGGGATCCGGCCCAGGAGAGACTCTTTAATGGACTAGCCTTCGGGCACTGTGGTCACTAGATGGGACTTTTAGGGCACTCCACCCCCCAAATGTGTATTGTAAATAATGTCATCGTTTTTCTACTGTTTTCTAGTGTATATAGAAACATAGAATTTGACAGTAGATAAAGACCGCTTGGCCCACTCAGTCTGCCCATTTCCCTACCTAATGGATAAGCTGCAGATCCTAGTTAACCAGCAGCCTACTTCTTCCTACCCCCACCCCCTAGAATTGCCTTATGACTGTCCCATGCATGCTTGAATGCCACCACTGTTTTTGACTCCACAACCTCCTCCGGAAGGCTGTTCCATGCATCCACAACCCTCTCTGTGAAAAAATACTTCCTTAAATTACCTCTGAGCAGCCCCTCTATCTTCAAATTGTGCCGCCTTGTTCTTGCACACTCTTTTTGAAAGATGCTACCCTCTTGGACTTTGTTGATTCCCTTGAGGTACTTGAAAGTTTCTATCATGTCCCCCCTCTCCCTCCTTTCCTCGAGGCTATATATATTAAGCTCCTTAAGTCTCTCTTCATATGTCTTCCGGTGCAGACCCTGCACAATTTTAGTTGCCCTCCTCTGGACAGCTTCCATCCTGTCTATGTCTTTGCGGAGACTGGGTCTCCAGAACTGCACACAGTACTCCAGATGGGGTCTCACCAGCTGTCTATACAGAGGGATAATAACTTCCTGTTTTCTACTGGTGATGCCTCTCCCTATGCATCCCAGTATTCTCCCAGCCCTTCTTGCTGCCCTCTCACATTCCTTGCCCACCTTTAGGTCATCTGATATGACTACCCCCAGGTCCCTTTCCATTTTTGTTGTTGTTAGTATCTCACCCCCCATTGTGTACTCTTCCCCTGGGTTTTTGTTTCCCAGGTGCATTACCTTCCACTTCTTAGCATTGAATCTAAGCTGCCATACATTTGACCATTCCTCTAATCTTGCCCAGTCCCTTCTCATCCTTTCTACCCCACCTTGTGCATCAACTCTGTTGTAGATCTTTGAGTCATCTGCAAAGACACATACTTTTCCTTCCAGTCCCTCTGCAATGTCACTTATAAAGACATAGAAGAGGACCGGTCCTAACACTGAATCCTGCCGTACCCCACTAGTAAGCCCCCTTTCTTCAGAGTGGACTCCATTTACTATTACTCTCTGTGTCCTATTCTCCAGCCAATTCTTTACCCAGGCTGTCATCTTGGGACCCACTCCCAGGCTAGCTAACTTGTATATTAATCTTTTGTGTGGGACTGTGTCAAATGCCTTGCTAAAGTCTAGGTAGGCCATGTCCACAGCCCCTCCCTGATCTACTACTTTGGTCACCCAGTCAAAGAAATCTATTAGATTCATCTGGCATGACCTTCCCACTGTGAATCCATGCTGCCTTGGGTCCTGTGCCCCTCTGGCCTCTAGATGCTGCCTTGGGTCCTGTGCTCCTCTGGCCTCAGAGTTGATGCACAAGGTGGGGCGGAAAGGATGAGAAGAGACTTGGAAAGGTTAGAGGAATGGTCAGATGTATGGCAGCTTAGATTCAATGCTAAGAAGTGCAAGGTAATGCACCTGGGAAACAAAAACCCAGGGGAAGAGTACACAATGGGGGGTGAGTTACAAACAACAACAAAAATGGAAAGGGACCTGGGGGTAGTCATATCAGATGACCTAAAGGTGGGCAAGCAATGTGAGAGAGCAGCAAGGGGGGCTGGGGGAATACTGGGATGCAGGGGAGAGGCATCGCCAGTAGAAAACAGGAAGTTATTATCCTCTGTATAGACAGCTGGTGAGACCCCCATCTGGAGTACTGTGTGTAGTTCTGGAGACCCAATTCGCAAAGACATAGACAGGATGGAAGCTGTCCAGAGGAGGGGTTTTCTACCTTTTCTAAAAAAAATCTTTTTGGGATTCTCCAGTGTTTTGATGGTAGGGGTTTAGATAGACTGTGTATGCAGATTAGGAGTGTGTGTTGTCTTTCTTTTTTCTTGCAGGTGTTCCTGAAGAAGATAGAAGAAAAGACAAGAAGAGGAGGAGGGGCTCATCGGAGTTCCTAATTAGTACTTTAGTGTGTAGTATTTAAAGTACTGTTGTTGTTGTTGTTACTATAGTAACCCTTTCCTTCCACAGGTGTGGTTGTGGGGGTAGGAGGCAGTAATGTAATGTAATAGATGGTATTAGTTCTTAGTGTGTGGTTGCATGGTGCCCAAGGTCGGGGAGGTCCCCTGTTTGTTTTGTTTTGGGGTGTTAAGTTAGTGGCAGACAAATTTTCCCTAGAGGGCTAGGGGGGATAGACAGGCTGTGGTCCTGAATGGTCATAGGGACTATGGTGCTGAGCTATTAGGGCTATGCTCTGGACAGTTCTACCAGAGCCACTAGGCACCCATACAGTAGTTTGTCAGTAGAGTAGAGGCTGATATGTCAGCCAAAGGTCTCTAGGCCCTTAGTGTTGCCTGCCTGTGCTAGCACATGGTAGGAGGGGGCCTGATCACCCCCCTCTGCAGGTAGCACATAGGGTGGGATGGCCTTAGACGGATAAATAATGACTGCGGAAAGTCATTTTCCTGGCCCAGGGTGAGTGTAACCCCCCTGTTATCCGGGGTTACTAGAATCCCAGTAAGACCTAGTGGTAGGCAGGGAAGGCAGCTTGTGAAACTCCAGTTAAATGGATTTCACACTGTCTCACTAAGTTCTCAGTCTCAGCTGAGACTGAGGGATGACATCACCATAGAACTATTGCAGCTGCATGAGCCACATTGGACTCTGCAGATGGGAGTTAGGTTAGAATGTTGGGAGTTTTTGAACAGTGAGCAGTCTTGAAGAGAGGAGACAGCAGTCTGTGCACAGGCTCTTGGAGCCTAAGCTCTGATATAGAGCTACTTTTAGAGAAAGGTGTGTGTTTCTGCCAAAAGAGGAACACAGTAAGTTGTTCTTGAAGTGGTGGAGACCTGGAAGGTTTGCCTGTTATTCCAGGGGCAACCTCCTGGTTCTGGCTAGGGAAGAAGCTGCCTTATTTTCTGAAATGTGTTGTGGCACAAGAAGCTGTCAAGATTCACCTGTGGGGCACCTGCAACCAAAGGGTGAGTTCTGCTCTTGTCAAAGGCCCTATGTTTCATCTGAACTGTGTTAAAGTGGGGATTGGACTGCTGAATTAGTGGGAGGCCTAGAAGAATAGGCTTAGCCAAAGTAAAAGTATGTTCAAGTCCGGCACAAGGGGAAAGCCAAGGCATGTAGAGGAGATGTGCTATACATTTACCCTTTTATCTACATTGCCAAGTTTTTCAGGAAGAGATGTTTAAGTATGTTCGAGTTTAGTACAAGGGGAAAGTCAAGACATGTAGAGGAAATGTGCTATACATTTACCCACAATCTACATTGCCAAGCTTTCAAAAAGAGTTGTTTAATGTCCAGAGAAATGGCCGGGTATGGATTGCAGGAGCTGGAGGTGGGAGACCCCCCATCTTTAGTAACCAGGTTCACCTCTACGGATTTGCTCTGTGGCCCTTTTACCTTGCCTCAGGCACTTGGCCAGTGCTTAGGGAAGTACCCAGGCATGGGATTGAAAGAAAATTTCCCTTAAGGAGTCGAAGGCTCTAAGGTGGTTTGGGGAGCCACCAACAGAAAATGTGGTCCACTGCCATATGGACCGGGACTGAGTGGCCGGAGGGGAGCCAGGCCAGGAAAAACGCAAATAGTGTACAAGTCGGGCTGCGTACCAAAAGCAGCGTGCAAGTCTGGGCTGTGTGCCTGGTGGGTTCAGAGCCTGAGGGCTGAGATGTTGAAGAAGTGTTCTGTTATCTCTTATCTGCATTACCAGGAATGTAACCCCGTGGGGGTCCGTCTATGCTTTGTTTGTTCAGTTTGGATGTGAATAAAAGCCACACTTCAGAATCCCATTCCTTGTATTGGACATTACAGTTATTGCTTCCTGTGTTTGGATTTACTTGGGTGCCCCTGTGCAGAGAAACCAAACCTAGGCTCCTTGTGCCGAGTAACCTAGTCCTCCCCGAACCCAGTCCCCACCTGGTACTGCTGTCAGCTTCAACAGCATACCACCTGTTGTTTGCAAAAAGGCAGGAGTGAGGGATTACAAATGCAAATAAAGCCAGCAGTACAAATAAGTACCAGGAGCAGCAGACAACACCTCCCCCTGGGGAATTAGGGATCAGCACAGTAGTGTGCTCTGAAAAAATAAAACACCACAGGGATTAAAACAACACTCATGACAGAGGTAACAGGAGTAAACAAATTATTGTCTATCAGCAGCAGCAGATAACACCTTCCCCTAGAGAATCAGGCATCAGCAGTGTGATCTGAAAAAATACTATACTGAGGTAATACTATCTAGCAAAACCAACCAAAAAAGTATTTTTTTTCTAAAACACCACAGGGATTAATAAAACAACATGAAACACATGACAGGGTAACAGGAGTAAACTTATTTACTATCATCAGCAGCAGACAACACCTCCCCCTAGAGAATCAGGGATCAGCAGTATGATCTGAAAAAAATACTGTACTAAGGTGAAAGGATCTAATAAAACCAACCAAAAAAAGTATTTTTTTCTTGTTTTCTTTTTTTAAAACACCACAGGGATTAATAAAATAACACGACACACATCAGGGTAACGGGTAAACAAATTACTATCATCAGCAGCAGACAGCACCCTACCCCTAGAGAATCAGGGATCAGCAGTGTGATCTTAAAAAATAGTACTAAATCCAACTAAAAAGAGTTCTTTGGTTTTCTTTTTTAAACACAATAGGGATTAAAACAACAGAGGTAACAAGGGTAATTTAATATTAAGTATAACAAAAAGTGACAGAACACCATTACTTTAAGAAAAATATAACTAAAAATAACTAAAACTACTACAGAAGGATGCTGATAAAATGCTTCACTTAAAAGGGGAACTGTCATCTTCAGGATTTCTTAATGTCTGAAAGCCTATAGAAAGATAATTTGAGTTAGCCATTGTGTTTATCTGTGAGTTTTTGCAGTCCTGAGTAGTTCATATGTAAAGCAGCCTGTAATTAAGGGCTGGGGGCAGGCATGTGTTTTAGGCTCTTAACAGGCAATGATGTCACTGAGTGACTTGGCCCTGCTTTGACTATAGTTAATCCAACAGGTTAAATAGGAAATTGTCTGTTTTATTAAGCATGTGTTAAAGTGTCATTACAACACTTTCTACATTTATAACAATTGTTTTGTATGTGCATTGAAACTTTTGAGTTATCACCTTCACATTTCAAACTGTAAGTAAAAAAAAATCAGTCTTCAGGATTGCTTAAACCTCTAGGCTATACTGCCAGCTGATCATCAAAAACTACAGATCTCAAGGTGGTCTTTGTGGTGCCAACAGGTATTGGGGCTCCATATCAGGATTTTTAAACCCTGGCTGTGTTCATGTCAGTACAGATTTCTGGGGCTGCCACAGCACCAACTTCTGTCTTTTTCTGTTCTCTCTTTTACAGCCTTTTCTCTTATAATTTCGGGTGTGAACTCAGGTCTACAAGATGCAAATGTGGTTACTTACCTACTGGCCTGGCATCATGGGGACAGCCTTGAAATGTGTAGTTTTCGATTATCAACTGGCAGTACCACCTAGAGGTTAAAGCAAAGAGCTGTGAAAAAGCTGTGTTCATCCAGCAGAATGGGTTTTGATTCCAACAAGCTCTACTTGTATACTGTGTGACCAGAACAAGTCACTTAACCTCTCTGTGCTCCCAAAACACACCTGGGAACAAGGTGTAGCTCAATGTGCCTTTCCAGGACAAAGACAGTGAAAACAATCTGAGCAAGTGTTATTATTCTGAAAATATTATGCTCTTTCTATCCAGATTTGACTTGAAAAGAAAAAAATAGGACACAACTACTTGTTCATTAATTGCAAAATCACACAGATGGACAACATTGTTAAAACAGTATTTTACTTCTTTTGATGAAGTTAAAAGTATAACAATTTCTTACTGAAATACTTTGTACGGAATGGGATTTTTAAGACTCAGAAATCTCCCAGTAGTATTAGACAATATTGCAGTCAGTCTAGAGCTGCTGACTGCTCCCCGGAACTTTGAGTTTGGAATGTATACAAATTGGAAGAATTTGGAATGCTACACTCAAAACTGCTGCCTCTTACTCTCTAACTGCCAGATTCAATTTTACTGTTTAGACAGCAATACTTTGCCCCAGGACTGCACTGCAATCTCTCTGCAAGACTATTTATTTCATTGACAAAGAGGTATCTTTTCAATAATTTTATTCATACTCTACCTCTGACAATTATTTACTATGTTTAGTGTATTTGGGTACTGTAACTCATTTTAGTGGTTCCTGCATGGTTCCCAGGGACCAATTTATTTAGTCTAATGTATTGTAACTTACGGTTCTGACTGCTAGCTGCTTAGTTCTTTACTTTATTTTATTTACTTATTTAAAAGTACTTCATTTTAATTGTGATCGGTTCCCGTTTGCTCCTAGGAACCGATCACTATTTTGAAAGCAAACACAGTTAAATACCTATTTTCTGGGTAGTGAACGGTTCCCTTTTCATTTTAGGAACAGATTGCTTTTTGAATAAAAACAAATATGTTTGTTTTAATCATGGTTCCTTTTCAACATAAGAAACCAACTGCGATTGCTGTAAATTTATTTCTGGTACATTTTCTCAGTCTTCTGACAGTTGGCATGTCAGACAGACCAAAAAAGAGGACAGTATGATGACCCACTGCATTAACCTCTGGCCACAGATTGGATCATTGCACACAGAGATAGGAGACATCAAGGATTCATTGTTCCTTCCCCTGTGACAACCCTTTCCCAGTTGGGCACTACCCGAGTACAGCACTTTACCTCCCCAACTAGAGTAGCCAAGAGCTGCCAAGAGTAGGGGAAATTTGCACTGGACTGACCTTGAGACCTTCAGGAATATGAGCCAATGGTACTGCAGGTAAGGAGTCTGGCAATCGTGCATTAGATGCATGGCTTTTTCTCACAATTTCTCTGGTAAGACAACTTTTTCCATTCTTCTGGATTTTTTATATGTAGCATCAGGATATTATCTACTAGCAGATACTGGTGCTCTTGACTTGACACTCTCCATTTAACAGGTAAACTTTATAGAAACATAGAAATTGTCAGCAGATAAGAAATGCCAGGCCCATCCAATCTGCCTGTAGGCCTGACATATTGTATATGGCCACTGACCCTATGTGATCAATGGCTTTTCATCACTTCTTTCCCTCTTAAGGTTACCTTGTGCCTGTCCCAGGCATGCTTAAACCCCTCCACTGTGCTTGCCCCCAACTACCTCCTGTGGGACTATTCATAGTGTCAAACTCACTCCTTTCTGTGTAGAAAAACTTCCTCACGGTACCTCGTAATCTATCCCCCTTCAATTTCATATCATGCCCCCTTGTTCTAGTACTTTTTCTACATTGGAAAGGTCCCCCACTTGAACCTCATTTATACCCTTGAGGTACTTGAAAGTTTCAGTCATGTTCCCCCACTCTCTCCTCCAGTGAGTACATACTGAGATCCCTTAGTCTCTCATCATATGATTCGTGGTGCAAGCCCTGCACCATCTTTGTCACCCTTCTCTGGATAGTCTCCACCTTGTTTATGTCCTTGCACAGGTGTGGCCTCCAGAACTGCATGCAGTACTCCATGTAAGGCTTTACCAATGTTTTCTACAATGACATCACCACCTTCCACCTCCTGCTAGTGATACCCCTGCCTATGCACCCCAGCATGCCACTGGCCCTCCCTTCCTCCTTTTCACACTGCTTTGATACCTTAAGGTAATCAGAGATGATAACCCCTAGGTCCCTTTCCTCCTTGGTGACAGTCAGCTCCTCCCCCCAACCTGTAGTTCTCCCCAGGGTTACCTCTTCCCAGGTGCATAATTTTGCACTTTTTTGCATTGAACCTCAGTTGCCATATCTACGACCATCATTCAAGCTTCTCCAGGTCCCTCCTCATTTTTGGCATCTTTTCTGGAGTACCCAACCTGTTGCAGATCTTGGTGTCATCTGCAAACAAGCAGACCTTTCCTTCTAGCCCCTCTGCGATGTTGCTAATGAAGACATTGAACAGGACTGTTCCCAGTACTGATCCCTGCAGTACCCCACTGGTCACACCCCTCTCCCCAGATTGTACCCCATTTACCATCACCATCTGTGTCCTGTCTGTTAACCAGTTCCTAACCCAGTTCACCACCTTATCTCCCATGCCCAGACTACCCATCTTGTTAACCAGCTTTCTATGTGGGATGGTGTCGAAGGCTTTGTAGAAATCTGGGTTGGCAATATCTACTGCCCCTCCCTGATTAACTTTCCTAGTCACCCAATCAAAAAAATCTATCAGATTCGTTTGACATAACCTTCCTGCTGTGAATCCATGTTGCCTCAGATCCTGGGCACCCCTGGATTCCAGGTGTGCCC
The DNA here is from genome assembly GCA_016271365.2 of Neoceratodus forsteri. Taxonomy (NCBI): domain Eukaryota; kingdom Metazoa; phylum Chordata; order Ceratodontiformes; family Ceratodontidae; genus Neoceratodus; species Neoceratodus forsteri. Next base: position 18,969,740 of record CM057457.1, read on the forward strand.
CTATCCTTTCTTTCAGCAGTGTCTCCATGATCGTTCCCACCACTGAGGTGAGGCTGACTGGCCTGTAGTTCCCTGCCTCCTCCCTATTGCCGCTTTTGTGCAGTGGGACCACATCTGTCCTCCTCCAGTCCTCTGGAACCACACCCATGTTGAGTGACTCCGTCAACAGGGCTGCCAGAGGTGCTGCCAGTTCCCTTTCCAGCTCCCTTAATATCATTGGGTGGATGCCGCCTGGCCCCAAGGCCTTATTCAGCTTCAGCTTTGTGAGTTCTTCCAGAACTCTCTCCACTGTGAATGGACGGGTGTCTACTCCCCACCATTGCCTCTGCTACCCATCTGTGGACCTTGATCCCCCCCACCTAGTGAATACTGAGCAGAAGTATTTGTTCAGTATTTCTGCCTTGTCCAGATCCCCCTCCTTACACTCTCTCTCCTCCTTTTGAGCCTCACAATCCCCTTCCCCTGGTTTTTCTTCTTTCGCTGATGTAACTATAAAATTCGCACAGGAGTGTGGTGTACATATTTTATGAAACACATACAAACAGAGGTGAGAAAGAATAAGTGCTTCAGCTAGGACTTGAACCCAGGCCATTCGGAATACCATTCCGATTGTGCTAACCAGCTGCGCCACTGAGACAACTGGAACCTGGGCCGTCCCTGAGCACATTACTCTTTCTCAAATGCACAACCCAATGGCAACACAAATATTTACTTGTAACAATCACACAGGAGTGTAGTGTGCATATTTCATGGAACACATACAAACAGAGGTGAGAAAGAATGAGTGCCTCACCTGGGACTTGAACCCAGGCCACCCAGGTGGCCTGGGTTAAGCTCTCAACAGCTGCACTTATTCTTCTCATCTCTGTTATATGTACCTATAAAATGCCTTGTCTGCTTTTTTCACAGACCATGTTAAACCCTCCTCTATCTGTACCTTAGCTCTCCTAACAGCCTTCCATGCTTCACTTAAACATTCAAGGTACACCTCGCTGTCTTCCTCCCTTTGGGTCCCCTTATATTTCTTGAAACTCAGTCTTTTAGTCTTGACTTTGTCCCCCACCTCCTTAGAGAACCATAGTGGTTTCCTTCTGATTTTCCCTTTGGCACTATCCTAACACATTGGTTTGTTATCCCCACTATGGCTCCTTTCAGTTTCTTTAATTGTTCTTCCACCCCTGTTACCTCTCCCTTCCCCAGGACAGCTTGTATTCATCTACTCATTTTAGTGAATTTGCCCTCCTAAAATCTAGTACTTTTGCCCTTGTGTGGCATACTTGAGTCCATGTTGCCATGCTGAACCACACCATGCGGTGGTCACTGGACCCCAGCTGCCCTTCAACCTGAATTTCTTCGACTCTGTTCCCATTGGTCCATACTAGGTCCAGAACTGACTTGTCCCTGGTTGGTTCATGCACCAGCTGCCTGAGTCCAACCCCCGCAGGGATTCTAGGATGGCTGTGCTTCTGGCTGAAGCAACTACCTGGATGGTCTAGTCCACATCCAGAATATTGAAATCCCCCAGTAGCAGGATCTCACATTTAGCTGCCATGTTGTGTATGTCCTCCATTAGTTCCTAATCAGCTTCCTCCCTTTGTGTTGGAGGTCTGTAGATCACCCCTGTGCATATTGCTGTTCCATTCCCTGGCTTCAGGGTGACCCACATTGACTCGGCCTCCCCCTGTCTTCCCTGAACTTCTGTAGCCTTTATACCATATCTGATGTACCGGGCCACCCCCCCCACCCTTTTTACCCTCCCTATCCCTCCTGAACAGTGTATAGCCTGGTACATTGACTTCCCAGCCATGATTAGCAGAGTACCATGTCTCTATTATTGCTACTGTGTCAAGGCCTGCATCTGCCAACAAGGCTTCCAGGTCTGGAACCTTATTTCCTAGGCTATGGACATTTGTTAACATGACCTTCCATATTTTACAGTCTGCCCTCCCTCTGCTCCTGTCCTCCCTCTCCAGCATCTTCCCCCATCCTGGTTTCCTTTCCTATGTGCTCCCCATGTGTCACTTGTTATACACTCTTTGCCTCCCTGCCCCTCCCTACCTGCTTCAGCTGTATCTGTTGGCAACTTATGTTCCTGCATGTTCCCATGGGGGGGTCCTAAGCCTCCTGCCCCTTCTGGCTGTCCCCCCCCCCTTGGCCAGTTTAAATGCTCGCAGATTAAGCATTTCATCTTCTTACTATTGGCCAGGGTACCCTTCTTAGACAGAGGCAGACCATCCTCCTTATATAAACTCGCTTCTGTCCAGGTCGGCCCTCAGTCCCCTATAAAGCCAAAACCCTCCCTTCCACACCAATTCTTCAACCAGGAGTTGAAGGTTTGGATGTGGAGTGCTCTATCCTCCCCAGTGCCCTGGACAGAGCGTGCTGTTTCAGTTTTCCCCCAGCTTCCTGAAGTCCTCCTGGACTCTGGCTAACTCCACCCTTCTCCCTGCCAGGTCATTAGTCCCCAGGTAGACAATGACATCCAGCTGCTCCCTCCTAGCTATTGCCTTAGCTAGCCTATGGCTCTACTTCCCATCCCTCCATGCAGTACTTCCCAGGATGCACATGACCTCCATCTCTCCCCTGCTTGGTGTCCCTAACTGCACTCCCCAGACAATAGAGTCCCCCACTAGAAGAAGCTTCCTCCTACTCTGGGGTCCCCTGCCTCCCTTCCCTCGGGCTCCATTGTGGAGGACCTGACCATCCTCCCTGGTCCCAGCCTCGGGTTCCTGCATGGGGTTTTTCCATTCCTCCAAAACAGTGTAATAGTTACTAAGTGGGACTGGTTGAGGGATGTGCGTCTGACCACCCCCACCCTCCCCGAGTCCACCATGGTCCAATCACTCTTTTTCTGGGCAACCTTTGAGGTTCAGGCTGTGGACCCGGTGGTTTAGGGGTGGGGGTGGATGCTACCTGCAGCCTGGCCAACTCTGTTGGGAGACAGGCAACCTTCTCCCTCAACCCAGAGAGATGCCTGTAGATAGGGCAGCATCACAAGCCTCTAGAACATCTCCCTGAAAACTGCTGCTTCACAACCACTGCACTGCACCACCCCATCATTCTGTTTCCCTCCTCAATCTACTACCTGCTTAAGACACCTATTCACTATCTCCCAAAGTTTTTTTTTCTGTCTGTGCTACTTCTTGTATGGGCGCAGGATGTTGCAAGGCCCTATGGGACCTACCCTATAACTGTAGAGCAAACACTGGGGTGGGGGGATTACACCAAAGGCTGTGTCCAAAAACAATCAGCCAAGGAGTTCTCTGGCAGTGGCTCCTCACTCCACTCACCGCGGTCCAGCCACAGCCACATACTAACACACAGTCACCAACTTACAATATGATGCCTGCACTTAAGATTCAGGCACAGCCAACAAACACACAGTCACCAACTTACCAGCTAGAATCCCTCAATCCTGCCCAAACAAAATGGGGAAGCACACTGAAATGGCAGTTAAGAAAATACTTCAAATTCAAACTACACTAATCCCTGTAATATTTTTATTTATTTATTGAGTCTTGGATTACAGCACCTTTGAGCAATACAACTCATTTACAAAGGTTCCACGTCAGTAGTACAAAAACAAAACAAGGTAAACAATAGATAAGTAAATAGCAGACATCAAGAATATACTTAAAAAAATTAATACATCAAAAGCAATCAAAATAGCACTGAATGTTGCTCAGTATAACAGTAGAGTGGGCTAGAAGAGAGGCAGCCTGGGAGGCCTTGTCAAAATTTAGGAGACAAAGTAATGTGATGTAAGGAGGGGGATGGGAGAAACGAGGGAGAAGGAGATGAGTTGTACAGAAGGTGGAGAGGGAAGGAGTGGTGTTGCAAAGGAGGTAAGGCGGATAGAGAGATGAGAGGATGGGGAGGTGGAAAGAGGGAAATGGGGTGAGTGCAAAGAGAAGGGGGGAGTGCTGGTGAAGTGAGGGGGAGTAAGACAAATTAATAGTATAAGGAGACAAGGTGGTGTTTAGTCAGGAGAGGGGGCAGCCTAGCAGGTCTTGTCGAAAACCCAAGAGAGAGAGAGAGAGAGTAATATGGGTGGGAGAGAGGCAAGAGAGAGAAATGTAGGGAGAAGGAGGGGAAGAAGTTGCAAAAGAGGTGGCATGAGATAAGATAATGGGTGGAGGGTAAAAGAGGGAAGATGAGCAGGAGCAAGGGAAGAACCTGAATATGCATGAAAAGAGAAGAAGCAGGGATGAGGGGTGGAGGGGAAAAGGCTCGAGGGTAGGATCTAAATGAAGTGCCACGAGTTAAAAGTGCCGAAAGGTATAAGTATAATGATAACGTAAGCAGAAGACTGCTAAGGGCGATAGTCACATATATTGTTTGCTAATAGATGTTGTCAGAATTTGTGTTTGAAAGGGCCGAGTTTTGACTCGCAGAGATGTCCCTACCCAGGAAGTTGAGCCAGAGGAGTTGAGCCAGAGGGGGGCTCTGTAAGCAAAAGACCTCTGACCTAAGGTAGTGCGGCATCTGGGAACAGTAAAGACCTGAGTTACCAAGCTGCGAGTATGTTGGGTACTGTGACAAGGGCTAAGGAGCTGTTGGATCCCAGGGGTATGATGCCTGCACTTAAGGTTCAGATACAGCCTATTACAAACACACAACTTTCCATAAGTTCTCCCTTTTGAATAGTCTCAATTGGCCTTTTTAATTCCTTGTCACTTCTCTGTGCTCTTCCAACTTCCTTTTGGTTAAATGGTAGCAGTTGCTCTTCATCCTCTTGAATGGATTCGATTCTCGTGGTTGTGACATTATAGCATAGATCTGGGATTACTCTCTCCAATTCGATATTGTCTTTCTCAGTCTTGTCTTCCTCCTCATTATCTGTGCCTTGAGATAAGTAGTCTGCCATCACATTCACACATCCTTTGCAATGCTGAATTTTAAATGCATAGTCCTGTAAGAGCAGTGACCAACAACCCAAATTTCTGTTTGCATCTTTTATGGTGAATAACCAGGTCAAAGCGTTATGATCTGTGTGTATACATACATACTGTACATACATACATACATAGCTTCCAGCAGATTAGACCTAATGGTCTACCTTGTCTGCCCAATGCAGCTCACTTGTAATGCACAGTAGCTGCTCTACCTCCCCCCATTATTTCTTCCCCCCACCCATTTCCACATCCCGTACGCTTCTGGTAATCACCATACCCCCACCTCGTACCATGCCTCTGAACCAGTTCCAACCCCTCATGAAACCTCCCACAGTTCCACATTTTACCAGATCATCTGGCAGTGCATTCCAGGGCACCACCACCCTCTCTGTGAAATAATGCCCCCTCGCCTGTTCTCTGTACTGCCCCCTACTAACTTTAGACTATGGCCTCTCGAAGTCCCCTCCTCCCTCAACTTGAGCAGACCTTCCTTGTTCCCTCTTTTGAACCCCTTCAGGTATTTGAAGGTCTCTATCATATCCCCCCATCCCCTTCTGTCCTCCAGAGAGTACATGTTCAGCTATCTAAGACTATCCTTATGTGACAACCCCTCACACCACTAATCATCCTCGTTGCCCTTCTCTGGACTCTCTCCAGCAGTTTGATGTCCTTTTTTAGGTGGGGGCACCAGAACTGCCCACAGTACTCCAGATGCGGCCTCACCAGTGAGGTGTACTGGGGAAGTGTAACCTCCCTTTTCCTAGACGTTCTCCTCCTGGCAATGCACCCAGGCATTTTGTTTGCCTTAGACGCTGCTCTCCTGCATTGCTGTGAGTGGTTCCATTTAGCATCAATCATCACCCCCCCCAGATCCTTCACCATCATTGCAACAGACAGCTGTACCCCTCCAAGTGATAGGTATACCCAGGGTACCTAACACCTAGGTGCAGAACACTACATTTGTATGTGTTAAACCCCAACTGCCACTTGTGGGCCCAGTTTTCCAGCTTCCCCAGGTCATCCTGTAGTGCCCTCCTTCCCTCGTTGCCATCTACCACTGCCCCCCAATTTAGTATCATCAGCGAATAAACTCATTTTACTACCAATTCCCTCCCATATGTCTGAAGTGAACACATTAAAAAGGATAGGGCTCAAAACTGAACCTTGTGGGGCCCCACTGTTGACCTCTCTGGGTGCCAAGACTTCACCTCCTATTACCACCCTCTGCTGTCTATTGCTAAGTCAATTTGCTACCCACCTCACCAGCGTATCTCCCACTCCCAGTTCCTTCAATTTCCAAATTAGCCTACCATGCAGGACTGAATCAAAAGCCTTGCTGAAGTCCAGGTACAGGACATCAACTGGCTTTCCTCCATCCAGGGGCCATGTCAATCAATTGAAAAATTTGACCAGGTTTGTTTGACACAATTTCTCCTGGACAAACCCATGTTGGTTTTCATCCTGGAAACTATTTACCTCCAGGAACTCCACTATCCGTTCTTTCAAGATGGCCTCCATAATTTTCCCCACTGTGAATGTCAGGCTGACTGGTCTGTAGTTCCTTAGATCATCTTGAGGCTCAGTCTCATGGAGGTGCAAGACATGGGCCACTCTCCAGTCTAGAGGGACCCATCCTGATTTGAGGGCGAAATTGAATAGATCTATCATTAGAGCCACCAGGACATCTGACAGTTCCTTCAGAATCCCTGGGTGGATGCCATCTGGCCCTGGAGCTTTATCCATCCTCAAGGACTTGAGAGCCTCCCTCACCCTCTCTACCTGGATTTCCACATCTGTGAGAGCCCCCCCCATACCCCCTTTTTTGCCCATCCCAGAAACAATGACCCATTCCTTTCCCTCGTGAAGACCAAGCTGAAATAATTGTTTAACACTTCAGCCTGCCTCATCCCCCCCTACCCATCCCCCTTCCTCAGCTTTCTTATCTGCCTCTCACCCTTCTTCTGCTCCCTAACATATCTAAAGAGTTCCTTTTTTCATCCCTGATCTCTCTTGCTCATCTAAGCTCCTTATCTGCCTTGGCCTTTCTAACCTTTCCGCTAACCTCTTTGGAAATCCTATTATACTCCTCAAGATCAGCCTCACTACAGGAGCATTTGTACCTTCTAAAGGCCAGCCTCTTTTTTCTCACATCCTCCTGAACTTTTCTTGTCCACCAGCAAGGTTTTCTGGCTCTGGCCATCTTGTTTTGTGACCTGGCGCAAGTTTTTGTGGCTTCCAGGATGCCCTGCTTCAGAATTTCTCACTGCCCCTCTGTGTCCATCCCGGTCCCGATTTTACTTATTCGAAATGCTCCCTGGTACATCTGCCATCTCCCCGAAGTTTGGCCTCCTGAAGTCCACTATCGTGGTCTTTGTTTGATTTCTTACTTTCCCCAAGTCCTAGGTAAAACACACCTTGGAATGGTCACTACCAGACAATGGGGCTTCTACCTCCAGATCCCTGACCTGCTCCCCATTGGCTAGGACCAGGTCCAGGATGTTTCCCTCCCTAGTCTGTTCAACCAGCTGACTAAGGAATTCATCCTGGAGTGGGTCGAGCACTCTTTGCTCCTTTGCTGATGAAGATGCCAAGTATCTCCAGTCCATCCCTGACATGTTAAAGTCCCCTATTATCACATTCCCACCCCTTCCCCTTCTGAAATTCCTTCTCAAGTTGTCAATTAGTTCCCCATCCATGTGCTTCAACTGCATTGGTGGCCTGTAGACCGCACCCAGATTAACTCTCCTCCCTTTGCTATCCTGTTACAAGGCCCATACCACCTCCACGTTATCCTCCACCACCTCCTCTCTGCTGCCCACTATCCCCTCACTGACAAACAGTGCAACCCCTCCCCCTACCCTCTGTTCTTCCTAAGTGTGGTATACCCAGGAATTTTCATGTCTCAGTTGTGGTACTGGGTGGTCCAAGTTTCTGTGACTGCAACCACATCCACCCCCCTTTCCACCAACAATGCCTGCAACTCCGGCATCTTGTTTCCCAGACTCTGGGCATTTATCAGGACAACTTTCCAACCCCTCCCTGAATTTCCCCTAAACCTACCACCCCCTGGCTACTGGTGTCCACTCCTCCAGGTTTGGTCTTCACTTCCTGTACCCCTACACAATGGTGGAAGAGCCTACACCCTCCTATCTTGCTCAAGAACCCAGTACTCTCCAGCCCTCCCCCTCATCTACTTTAAATCACACCATCTAGATATATAATCCCCTAGCGTGTTCTTGAAGACCTCCTTCCCCTCCTTTCTCAAGTGAAGCCTGTCCCTGGCAAAAAAATCTTTATTCTCCCATGTAGTTTCCCAGCCTCTCACCAACCCATACCCCATAGCCTGACACCACTCCCTCAGCCAGCTGTTGATTTCTCTAATCTTCTGTTTTCTCTCCAGAGTCCCTTTCGGTGCTGGCAAGATTTCTGAAAATGAGATGGTGCAGTTCTCAGCTACACATAATCTTGCCACTTCCCCATATATGGAATGCACTTCTTGCACACTGTTCTCCACATCGTTAGTACCAATGTGTATCACAATGTGGGGCACTCCTCCGTGCTTTCTTACCAGTGAGTGCACTAGGTACCCTACCCTAAACAGTGTCATTTCCAGCATACATTCCACACTTATAGATCCCCCATTGTCCCCATTTGTTTTCTCCCAGCCGATTCCCCTAATGATGGAATCCCCTATTACCAAGACCCTCTTCTCACCCTTCTCCGTGCCCTGCCTACTTTTCCCATTGCCTTCACCCTGCATGCCAGCTTCATCTCTCCTCCCCCACGTACCCCCTTCTTGTCCCCCCCCACTACCAGGACCTCTCCCCCCTCTGGGAGAATGATTTGCAACTCCAGACCTGACAGTATCCTTCCTTCCCTCTACTAGTCCCTCTGGGCCTGAGTTCTCAGTCCCCCATCCTCAGATGCCTTTTTGGGGGCACTACTTACCCTCTGACTCACCTCTCCCTCTCTTTCCTACCCCTCCCTCGCTCCATCATCCATCGCCGTTTCCACATGCTCTCCTATGTCATTTTCTTTTTGTATAGAAGCACACCTACTTTCACCCTGTAACTTCCATAGTAGTATATACCTGTTCTTCACTACAGTACCTCCTGCAGTGCTATTGCCACTTACCCCCTTATCCCTTCCAAGGCTGACATTACCAACCCCATTAGCCCCTCACTCTCCTTCTGACTACTACCTATCAGTCCTTGTTTTCTTCACCCCCTTCAAGATCATAATGAGTAGCAAGACCCCCCCACTTACTACCCTCCTCCTGTTCATACCTGTGTTTTACGTTAAATGGTCTATTACCTTCCTCAATTTCCTCACCATCCCCCCATCCCTCCTCCCATGTGAGTTTACAAATCTTTCCTCCTGAGCTACGAGACCCCTGCCTCTTTTCTCTATATGCCCCACTTCCCTGATTAAGTGATCCACCATCCTGCTTAACTCCCAAATCTCACTTTTCAGGTGAAATACCCGCATACATATAGGGTATATTCCCAATCTCTAGAGTGTGTCCATGTGCACAGCTGCTCCAAATCCACAACATCTCACTATCCTACTATGTCCCCCAACTGCACCACCTCCATGCTTTCCCCCCATACCCCCCTCCCTCTACCTTCATGCCCACTCCTTCCACTCATTGTTCCTCTATCCTGGCCCCTTCATCCACCCCACCCCCATCCTCCTATCATCCCGACTACTCCACATCCCCAATACACTTAAAGTGAATTCCTAGTCTAATGGGATACGGTATTGGGCTTCATAGCCCAATTCAGTATGTCAGCATGAGCTGACTTCTGGTAAAAGTAACATTTTTAACTCAGTCTGTGTAGTGTTAGAAGGGATTGTACCTGGCTCCATAGCTACCACCAGCAGATCCTGTCTAACTTCCTCATATGCCTGCTCTGCCCCCGCGTGCTGAGGTTTAGTGACATATCAGCAGGGATAGCACGGAGGCATGCCCTATACAGGTTTATGGGGCATTTTTTTGATGTCAGTTTTTGGAAACGTTAAGTAAGCTGGAAGGGAAATGAAAGCCACCACTCTACTAATAGGTCCTATTAGCAAGCGGGGTGGCTTTGTTTTCCACCAGCTTTCAAAAACCAACGCGAAAAACTCCCCATAGACTTGTGTAGAAATGCCCAACTCTCCTGATGCATCCTAAAACCTCCAACCCTGTGAAAGCAGAAGGATGGACTGTAGAGCTGCTGATAGCTATTAGCTGCATTACTAGCACTGAACTGATAAAAAATATTACTTCTGAAATCAGCTCACACTGGCATAAGGTATTGGGCTATGAAGCCCAATACCTTACAACAGAAACTTCCTTTAAACTGTGACGCTATAGAAATGTAAACAGAGAAAATATAAAACAGCCTATCCTGTAATGTGAACTCCCTTAAATCACTTTTGTTTGCTATAGAGTGATGCTAAAGAAATGTAACTGACAATCATAAAAACAGATACCTAAACCATGATGCTATAGAAATGTAAACATAGAAACATAGAGGTTGACGGCAGATAAGGATTGCAAGGCCCATCCAGTCTGCCCATTTATTTTTCTACCCTATAAATGTGCCATCGGCCTTTGCTCTGTCAGTGGCCTATCTATTCATACTCATCTGTATTGCTCCCTTATGTCTATCCCGTGCCTGTTTGAAGCCCTGCACTGTATTCATATCCACCACTTCCTGAGGTAGGCCGTTCCGTGCATCCACCACTCTTTCTGTGAAAAAGAATTTCCTCACATTCCCCCTTAATTGGCCTCCCTCTAATCTCATGCTGTGTCCTCTTGTCCTGCTATTTTTCTTATATTACACAGTGAAATATAAAACAATCACTTGGTCCCTAATTCATATATCACCACTTTGGTTAGCTATAGAGTGATGCTATAGGAATGTAACTGAGAAATATAAGAAAAAACACATAGTCCCTAAATATTATATCCTACCCTCCAGTGGTACTACTACTTAAATATAAAAACAGTCACTTAATCCCTAAATACTATTATCCAACCCTGCAATGTTAACACTACTTAAACCATGATGCCATAGAAATGTAAACATAGAAATATAAAACGATCACCTAGTCCATAATTTATATCTCCAATCCTTCAAGATTACCCAGAAGTAATTCCCCTATAGCATTATTCCAGTTTCCCAATAAGTACTTTCTCAGACCCTGTTACTACTTTTTTCAGACTCAGCTACTGCTATACCCAGTTTAATCTAAATTCAGTACAGACCATTTGAGACAGACTTTACTCAAAATATAAATTGAAGGAAATAAGAAACATTAGAAATATAAAAATCACTTAGAAACTAAAAGTCATTATAGAATTTCCTGCAGGAAAGAAGTCCAGATCTCTCAGCTTCACTCTCTCCTGTGGCAAGAAGGACCCCTGTTGCAAGCAGTATCACAATGTCCATTTTCCTCCCAAGGGTCCCTCCTCTTTCAAGAAGCTAACTCCCCTTCTCCTCCTCTTGTGGTGGTAGCCCCCTCTGGGAGGAGCCCGGTAATCTATTTAATGAATGGCGGGGGTGGGGGAGGGAGGGTGATAATTTTTCTTCCCATTATTTTTTTCCTCATCTTTTTTCTTCCCCATCACAGCAGTCCTGCTTTGTTAGTGGCTGGGCTCTTGCCTTTTATAGCCAGCCGCAAGTTTCAGATTTGGGGCCTTTTCTTGCTAGCACCCTGATTGGCTCCAGCCCTCCTCTGCAGCTACGGCTGCTGACTGCACTCCTTAGTATGGCAATGGCTGCTAATTGTGATCCTTGGTGCAGCAGCAGCTACCAAATCCTTGTCCACAGCAACAGCTGTCCGAAAAACCCCAGTCCGCAGCTATGGCTGCTGAAGTCCCTGGTCATGGAAAATGGCTGCCTCAGACTGTGGCCGTGGCAGTGGCCCCCTTCTTCCCCATCACAGCAGTCCTGCTTTGTTAGCGGCTGGGCTCTTGCCTTTTACAGCCTAGCTGCAAGTTTCAGATTTGGTGCCTTTTCTTGCTAGCACCCTGATTGGCTCCAGCCCTCCTCTGAGACTATGGCTGTGACTGCACTTCTTGGTGTGGCAATGGCCACCGACTGCACTCCTTGGTACGGCAACGTCCGCCAACTGCCCTCTTTGGTGCGGCAACAGCTACTGAATCCTTGTCCATGGCAACAATCACTCAAAACACCCCAGTCTGTGGCTACAGCTGCCAAAGTTCCTGGCAGCAGAAAATGGCCACCTCAAACTCTGGCCATGGCACCGGCCCCCTTCTTCTCAATCACAGCAGTCCAGCTTTGTTAGCAGCTGGGCTATTGCCTTTAATAGCCAGCCGCAAGTTTCTGATTTGGCGCCTTTTCTTGCTAGTACCCGATTGGCTCCAGCCCTCTTCTGAGGCTATGGCACTGACTACTCCTTCCATTGTGTAGCGGCCACTGACTGCACTCCTTGGTGTTGCAATGGCTGCTAAATCCTTGTCTGCGGCAATGATCACCTGAAAACCTCTGTTCTGCGGCCACAGCTGCTGAAGTCCATGGCCGCAGAAAATGGCAGCCTCAAACTTTGGCCATGACACCGGCTCCCTTCTTCCCCATCACAGCAGTATAATGTGAATGGTTTGCTGTCTAAGTATCCTCTGCACTTTTTTATGGCCCGCATAATTGCCAAGCATGATGTGTGATATTTATTTTCAGTTGCGGTCAAAGTTCTGCTAGCATATGAGATCATTTTCTTCTTCTTTCTAGCACACCCTTAATCTAATTCAGCACCATATCCCTTGTCATTTGCATCTGTTGCTAAGTAGAATGGCTTGTTGAAATCTGGGAAATACAGTTTCTCTGCGTCTTCCATCCATTCTTTAATGTCTGAAATGTCTTTTCATGTATGGGCATCCACTCCCATTTGGTTCTTTTCCTTCGTAGTTGATTTAGAGGTTCTGCAATGTCTGCCATTTGCTGAATGAACAGTTCACACCATGTACATAGTCCTATGAACCTTTGAATGTCTTTTACTTTCCTTGGTGTCTGGAAGTCTCAGATGATTTGCACAGTCGCCAGTTCAGGCAATATTCCTCTATCAGTTACTATGTGACCCAAGAACTTTATTTCTGACAATAGAAAGTTACACTTTTCTCTCTTTATTGTAAGTCTGTGCCTTTCAAGTCTTTGCAACCCCTCTCTCAGATGCTCTCAATGCTCTTCCATTGTCTGTGAATAGATGAGACCATCATCCATGTATGCGAAGCAGAATCAGTATTGAATTCATCTCAACACTTCATCCATCATTCTTTGGAAAGTAGTAGGTGCATTTTTTGTCAGAATGGCAATACGTTAAACTCATACAGTCCTTTGTGTGTTATAAAGGCTGTCTTACACCAGTCTGTAGCCTCTACAGGTATTTGCCAATATCCATTCCAGAGATCAATTATCGAGAATATCTGTGCCCTTGTAAGTGTATCGAACACCTCTCCCATATTCTTCATAGAATTGTGTGGTCCCATCCTTCTTAGGCACCAACACCACTGACAATGACCAGGCTGACAAAGATGGCTGGATGATTCCTTCTTCCAACTTTTCGTGTATCTGTTCTTAAATTATCTCTCTCTTGGTGGGTGAATGTGCATATGGTCTGCTTCTTATTGGTTGTGTGTTTCCAGTTTCAATGGTGTGCTGAATCAGATCTGTGTGACAAATCTTCTCTGTAACTACCTCTGGATATTCACCTAGCACTGTCTCAAGCTGCTCATCTCTATTAACATCTGGTTCCATCAGACCCTCTAGACATGGACTTGCAAACACCTTGATATCTTGCAGGATATCCTCTGGTTCCATTGCAATTACAGTTGTAACCTGGTGCTCTTCAGACACACTCTTTTCTGTAACATATTGTATTGTCTGTTTCTTCTTCAGTCATTGTCTCTTCCAGTAAATTGTCATTAATTGGTTAAGGTCTCTTCATGGTCTTGTTTACAATATCTATTACCATCTGTAAATCTTTGAGAATGTCTGTTCCAATGGTAGTCTGTGATGATGGCGACAGCGATAAAGCGCTTTCAAAAGGGCAACTCAATCATGGCAATTGCTCACAGGTTTACCGGGCAGGGAGGGTGACCTGATGGGGGGGGTCAGTGAAAATAGCGACAGGATGCCGCAATATATGCACGTGCACTCGTGGGGGGGAGGGACCATGCCGTGCGATGGGTGGAAGGGGAAGGATGGTTTGTGGGGTGTAGTGCGGTGGTACACTGCTTAGCTGGCCATGTGGCATGGTGGGTTGGTGGTAGACTAGGGTTGGGAGGGTGCAGAGTTTGGTTCTGGGCACGCATTCATTTTTTCTACCAGTCCGGGAATTTTTTTTTTTGTCTTTTGCACCCCCCTGACATGCACACCCCTGGAGTTGAGAATCCCTTAGTAGGGGGTGCGGGGGCACAGCCCCTCTCATAAAAGAAAAAAAACAAGTCTTCAGCACCCTCTTGCTGTGCACTGAGAATGTACATCGCCGAAAATGATTTTCGACGATGTACACTCACCCTAATGGCGTCCACCTTTTTGTGATCGCCATTATGACATGGAACCATTCCAATGATTACTTCAGCTGCAGCAGTGTCAAAGATTATAACTCTCCCCTTCCATGGGATGTCTTGTACACTGAGATTCACTTCTCCATGTTCCCAAGGACTATATGACTCTTTGAATGCTAACGTGAGCTCCACATCTGGTTTTCTCTGGAACCATGTCCATGAGTCAATACTTTGCATTAACATAGGTCTCGAAATTATTACTAACATACTAAAATGCCAGCAGAATAGGCCTAATGGTCTTTTGCGTCTGCTCGTTTGGTCAGCCCCCACCCTGGGAGCTGACCTTGCTGCCCCCCTCACCTTCTCTGGCTTCTCCTTTCCCAGTTCTGGATATTCTCACTGCATTGGATTTTGCTTCCAGAACCCTTCCCCTGTTCCTGTCCCACCCCCTCTTGAACCCCTCCACCATCTCTGCCTCCACCAGCCCCCTAGGCAGCACATTCCATGGCTCCACCACCCTCTCAGTGAAGTAGCACCTCCTCCTTTCTCCCCTGAATCTTCCCCCTCCAGCTTCCACCCATGCCCTCTAGTGGCCCCCTCCTCCTTCCTTCGAAGCACCCTGACTGTTCCTCCCCTATTTACCCCTTCATGTACCTGAAGACCTCTGTCATGTTCCCCTGGTCCCTTCTCTCTTCCAATGTGTACATATTTAGCTCTCGAGCCTCTCCTCATGGGTCCTGTCCCCAAGCCCCAAATCATTTTGGTTGCCCTCCTCTGGACCCTCTCCTGGAGTTTAATGTCCCTCTTTAAGTGTGGCCTCCAAAACTGCCGCAGTACTTTCAGTGCGGCCTCACCAAGCAGTTATACAGAGGTATACATCACCTCCTTCTGGAGGTGATCCCCTAGCGATGCATCCCAGCATCCTGTTGGTCTTGGCTGCTGCCCTCCTACAAGTCTCTGAGTTGTTCATTTTGACATCCACCACCACCCCAGGTCCCTCTCAGCCACCGAGACTTGTAGCATTCCCCCAGGGTGTACACTTGGCCGGGTTTCTGGCCCCAGGTGCAGTACTTTGCATTTCCTGCATTGAACCTCAGCTTCCACTTTCTAGACCATCTTTCCAGAGCCTCCAGGTCCCCTGTAGGGCCACCCTCCCTTCTCCCATCCACCACTGCCCCAGTTTTGAGTCATCTGCAAAGAGACTCATCTCCTCCTGATACATGTCCTTCGTCAGGACACATGGCGTTGAACAGGAGTGGCCCAAGGACTGATCCCTGTGGGACTCCACTAATGACCCTCCTTGGGGATGAGACTATCCCGCCAACTACGACCCTCTGGGTCCAGTCCTGGAGCCAATTGCCTATCCATCTGATCATCTGGTTCCCCACCTGCATTTCTTCCAGCTTATCCAACAGGCCCACGTGAGGAACAGAGTCAAATGTCTTGCTGAAGTCTAGTAAAAGGACGTCCACTGGTCTACCCAGGTCCAAGGCACTTGTCACCCAGTCATAGAACTCTACAAGGTTTGTCTGACACGATTTCCCCGGGACAAATCCATGCTGTCTATCGTCCAGGCACCCTGACTTTTCCAGGTCCCCCCCAGCCTCTCCTTGACAATGCCCTCCATCACCTTGCCCACAACCGATGTCAGGCTGACAGGCCTGTAGTTCCCTGCCACCTCCCTTGATCCTCTCTTGTGGATAGGCACTATATGCACCACCTTCCAGTCCTGGGGCACCCACCCTTGAAGTACTGTAGTTGCTACAGTATCTACCAAACCTTGAGTGATCTTGTCTCACAACTTAACTGGCAAGTACAGCAAATTAGAACTTGTGACTGATGTTATTATTTTTGGAACATTCTTTCCTTTGGTTACTTCTATCGGCTCAGGCTTTGACTTTTCTTCATCTCAGATGAGAGTAGTTGCTGCTTTGTTAGCATTCATATCTGGTCTTCCCTTTGGACAATCAGGCCTTTTGTGACCTAGCTCGTTACATCTGTAACATCTCAGTTCTGCCGGATTAGTACTTCTTGGTTGAGACCTTTGTTGCTTCTGTCTATCTGGCATCACATTTGCTTAAGTCTCAGGTCCTCTCTCCTGGAACCTTTCTCTTTTATCGTAACCGTGATTCAACCGGCTTTGTCTGACTCAGGTTCTCTTGTAGCAGCTTTCCTTTTGAATTAACTCTTCTATGGTTCTTGGCATTGCACACATTAAAAGGTTTTGGAGTTCAGGTTGAAGAGTTCCAACTATAAACTTGACTTTCTCTCTTTCGTGAGCTTTTGAATACAATTGTTTGTACATGTCCCACTTGTCTAGGACTAGCATGTCTAGTTGGTCCCCATATCTCTGTGGATGACCCAGCTCTCTTCTCTGGTGCTGTCTACTGTGAGCCTTGTCAAAACACTCCAAGAATTGGACTCTACATTATCTCCAATCTTGTATTTGACCCTGTTTGTAGCTCCACCATTTACTTGTGACACCTCGAACAGCTCCTTCTAAATGTTGTACCCACATTTCTTCTGGCTTTTGAGTTTGGCGTTATGTATGTTCAAAATTCTTGAGAAATTTGGAAGCATCCTCCTTCCTGTCTCTCTACTAAATATGGGAAGATTTCCACCAATCCATAGTGCAACTTCTGGAATTATAGGTGTAATTTTTCTCTCATAACTTTGTGACAGGTTCAGGTGTTCCTTGCTGAGTTTCTTGACCTTCACTCCTCCTCATCGGGGTCTCATGTGCTTCATGTTGTCTGGTTGCACTAATATTCGGCATACTTTCTCTTCTTTTTGGTGTACCATTTGAATTCTGCAGGCTATTCATGACCTTGTCCATGAACACTTCCAGCTTCTGCACCATACAATTTTCTAACTTTTGGCTCATTCTTCTTTCCACCTTTTCGGCATCAATTGACCTTGTTTTCATAGGCACTTCTCTGGTAAAACTCCTACCAGGTCCTACAGGTGTCGTCATTCTCTTTGCTACAAGCACTTCATTGGTTCTCAGAATTAATTCTGGTGCTTCCACAGAAGGAAAATTCACCCCAACTCCCACAACTGGATCTAGACTGTGTGCTCTCCCTATAACTCTAGGTCCCTCACACTCATCCACCATTCCTGATAGTCTTGGATCCAAGCCTTCTTCTCACATCCAATGCCAAAGTGAACTTTACAGTAGCCAAGGCCTAGCAAAGTAGAGCCAACTCCACTACAACCTTTGAAATCACAGGTGATTTCCCAAGAAATACAACCCTTTAGTGTATAGTGTAACACTAACATTTCTGAGACAGAAAAAAATTCAGGGTCTCCTGCCAAATTCAAAACAAACAGCAGTCTAGAGTATTCCACGGTTAGGCATAACCTGGAATTGGGCAGTCTTGCTATTGTGTTAACCTCACACAAAGCAATAGAAAGTATTCACTTTTTTATGAAATAACAACGCATGGGTGCTTCAAACTTTGAGTTATTTTCCTATGCCCACTTTTTCCAGAGGATCAGTTCCATCTAGTACTCCATGGGGATAGCTTCCCTCTTGAAGTTTTGATTGCATCATTATCATTTCATCCAAGGTCGAATCAAATATCAATTATGGGCCTAGATTAGCCAAAAAAGTTGAACAAATTTGCAAATAATATTCATATTTATGCTCCATAATATAAATAGATTTATCAACTCTGGAGAGATCTAACATTTTTTCAACCCACTCCACAGACGATGGAGGTTCTACATCATTGCAGTGTTGCAGAACCACTTTTTTAGCTACTATGACACCTATATTTAAAGGAGCCAGCTGTTGGTTCTGCAACTCTGGAAATCTGGCTGTAAAACAAAAAAATTACCATTCCTGGATCAAAAGGTATTTCCAGGCCCATAGTTTTCCCTAACAAAGACCATATATCCCCCCAGTATTTCTTAATCTTGTCACATAGTACAAACATATGTGCCAATGTGCCCCTCCCTTTCCTACATCTCTAACACTGGTCGGATATGGCAGCACTGAAAATGTGTAATCTAGAGGGGGTTAAATAGGTCCCATGCAGAGTGTTAAAATATATTTTCAAGAGTTTATTATTTTTTACCTGTATGGAATCCAAGTTTGTATAATTATTCCATTAATTTTCAGTAATAGAAGTCTTTAAATCTCTTTCCCAAGCCACCTCAGTTGTCTCTAGGTTATGATATGATTGCTCTTCCAGGAATTTATATAATTAGAAAATAACTGTTTATTAGACTCAAGGCTCTCGAATAATTCCTCCAATAATGTTACTTTTAATTTTAATGATTTTTTTTATAAATGAAATTTTTTACCTGTAAGTATTGACATCTATGTACATCTGGTATTGTATATTTTTCTTGAAACTGTTATGTTAAATGTTAAAATGTTAAAAAGAGATCCCCTTCATAAAAATCTCCTATAGAATGGATTTGTTTTTGATGATACCAAACCCTAAAGATATTATCCCGCATTGATGGTGGGAAGTTCTTATTTTTAAAGACAGAGCTCAGTTTAGAAATATAATTTTTACTCTCAAATTTTTGAGATGCCTGGATCCAAACCTACAGGGCAGTTTTAGTTAACTCTAAAGCTTCCTTAGATATCACCCCAGCTCTAGTTTTATACAAGGTCAGTATATTTAATGGATGCTGATCTAAAGTTTTTTCCTCAAACTCTATACCTGCTGAATTTCAACCCTGTTGTGGATGAAACCAATAATAAAGTATTTCCAACTGTGTAGCCAAATAATTCCAAAAATTGGAACCGCTCAATCCCCCTCTTTCTTTACTTAACTGGAGTTTGTCCAGTGACACTCATGCTCTTCCCCCTTGCCATAGAAATCTTCTGATCAGCTCATATAATCCTTGGAAAAAAAAAAAAGATTTACTTAAAAAGGCAGGAATTGATTAAAACAAAAAAAGCAATCTTGGAAGCATGTTCATCTTAAAGAGGACTGGAAATGATTTCTAATTGGTAGCTCTTTATAATGTTCCCATTTACAGAAATGATATCCATAAGCCTAAATGATCCATATATAACTGTACCCGGAATGAAAAGTGATATGAAAAACTGCATTTTGCATTGTTTTGTTTTTATGGGCAGCATTCTGTTGCAGTTCTCTTCATGGAACCAGTGATTTGGAGTTTTAACTATGTCACGGTTTGAGCAAAGAACTCTAAGCATGGTTCTGATAGGACAATAGCTCATGTTTAGCATTCTGTACTCAAACCGTGACATAGTAAACACTCCAAATCACTGGTTCCAGGAAAAGAACTATTTAGAATGTTGTTCATAAAAAGAAAACAACTGAAAACACAGTTTTTCACATCACTGTTTATTAAGGTACAGCTAGATATGGTTCATTTGGAGGCAAGTTTATCATTTCTCTTACTAGTAACATTGCTAACCGCGGCCAATTAGCACAAATTTCCTGTCTCCTTTAAGTACGTTTATCCTGTCTATTAAGGTTAATGGAAGACATTGCCATTTTTCTAGGTCCCCTTTGATTTTATTTATTATTGGGCCATAGTTTATTTGTATTACCTTATCCACTTTAATTGCTAAGTAGATCCCCAAATATTTGATTTTACTTTAACTTATTTTCTTTAATGTTGAATCAGATATATTATTTATATCCCCCTAAATACAACATTTCACTTTTCTCCCAATTCACTTTCTATCCTGAAACCCTACTATATTCTTCCAAAACTCTACCTATTATCAGATAGGTTTGATCAGGAGACACTATAGTCAGCAAAATATAGTCTGCATAAAGTAATATTTAGGTAAACTGACTATTTGTGGGTATCTCAATTTGGGTTGCCTTTTCTCCAATTTTAATAGCTAACAGCTCTAAATAGAGAGCAAATAACAAGGGTGACAGGTGACATCCCTGTCATGTTCCTCTCAGCAGATATATTAGCTGGGACAATGAGTTATTTGTCTTAATTCTTGACTAGGGGGTTGTATATATTAAATTTACGCAGCTCCTAAAACTTCCATCTTTTCTGCAGGCCTTCATGATTTCTGACAGGAACAGCCACTGCACCCTGTCAAAAGCCTTCTCGGCATCTAACGAGATGAGTGCAGTGTCCATTCCAGCCATTGTCTGTATGACTGCAAATGCCCTACATGTGTTTTGTTGTAATCATCTGTTTTCTATAAAACCCACTTGATCGTTATGGATAATTTTGGGAATAATTTTTGTAAATCTATTTGCTAACACCTTTGTGAAGATCTTGTAATCACTGTGATACTGGTCTATGTGACCCACATAATTCCGGATTCTTATCTTTTTTAAGGAATTAATACTATGTCTACCTTGTTAAATGTGTCAGGCAATCTATTTTCTTTTAGAAAAGAACAAAAAAGATCTACTAATACCGGAGTTATAGCTTCTGACAGATTTTTGTATAGTTCGAACATTAATCCATCTGGGCCTGGACTTTTCCCATTAGGTAAAGATTTTATCGCCTCCAGAATTTCTTCTTTTGATATCTCTGTATTAAGGTATATGAGATCCTGTTTTGAAATTGTCAGCAGAGATATCGTTGAAATATAATTTCTAATTTGAACATATTCTACTTCAGTTTCTGGTGTATATAGATTTTTGTAAAATGATCTAAAGGCCGTATTAATATCTAACGCTGAAGAAAGTGTTACTCCATCCTCACCCCTTACCTTTTGTATTCTGTTACTATTTTTTTTTCACTTTTTAATTGATAAGCTAACATTTTCCCAGGACAGTCACCATAATAATAGTATTTTGCTCTTATTCTATATAAACCTCTATCAGTTTTTTTCCTGGATCAGTTTTTCTAGTCTATCTTTCGCTAACAAAAATTCTCTTCTGATTGTTCTGACCCCTCCAGAATGTGATTTTCCTCTGCTTTCTCTAGATAATTTTCCAGATCCCTTAGTTGTTTATTACATTTTCTTTTTCTAACCTTTTGTTGTTCCATACACCAGCTTCTTAAGCAAATTTTCAAGGTTTCCCATAAATTATGTATTTTAATATTTTGATTTGGGTTAAAAATCCAAAACCAATGGATCTCTGCTAATATTTTTTCTTTAAAGCCTGGGAAAAGCCATAGTGAATTGTCCAGTCTCCACTGATCGGGCCCTTTAGTTTTACTTTTCTCTATTTCTAAAACTAAAGTCACAGGGGCATAGTCTGAAATTCTTATTGATTCATAATTAACTTTTTAAACTATTTCTAACATTTTCTGAGAAAGAAGATACAAATTCAGTCTTCAGAAAGTTTTATATGAACTGGAATAATATGAATATTTCTTAGAGTCTGGAAACAATTCCCTAAATGGGTCCTGCAAATTTAAATTTTTAACCATTTATTTTACTAGTGCTATCGTCCCTCCTTATTTTCCCCTCATAGGGGGTGACCTATCCAACATGCTATATGTCAGATTAAAATCACCCCCTGTTACTACAACCACATTATTTTGGGCCACTTCCATAAAGAAATTTGAAAAAAAAGGATTGTTCATCCTGGTTTGGGCCATAAACTGAAGCAATCAGAAGGCTTTTCTCCCCCATTGTTACATGCATCACAATGAATCATCCTTCTGGGTCTATCCTAATATCTTCTATAACGTATGACGTTTTTTTTTTATAAATATTGCCACTCCCCTAGCATTCCCCAGGTAAAAGGCACAACATCCCTTTGCCCCAATACATTTCCAAAATAAATGGCATCTTTAGTGTTAAAATGTGTTTCCTGCAAGAGCAAACAAACTAGCTGTCTCTTTTTAACTATTTTAACCACTTTTCTAATTTTAGTCTTTTTTTTACATCCATTAAGGTTCCATGTCATAAATTTCAGCTCTTCCATTTTTGTTTTCTTTGAACTCCTGCTCTTTGATATCCCATTTGATGCTGCCACTCTAATCACCATATGAAGTTTATTCTCTCCTCTCCACCTATACATTCAATTTGATATTTGGTCACGCAACCATGCTTTTTGAGTTTTTGACTTTTCAATTTTTTTCCCCCATTCCCCCCTTCCCCACACCCTCCTTTTGTTTTACTTGCCCTTATAATTTGTACTTAATCCTATCTGTTTGAGATAAAATCTCCCCACACCCTCATTTTGTTTTACTTGCCCTTGTAATTTGTACTTAATCCTATCTGTTTGAGATAAAATCCCACATAACCAGAAAGCTATGGCAAATGGAAGTAAAAATAACAAAACCTCCAACCCCCTTTTCTGTGTCCTAAAAACAAACAGACACAACCCTTTCCCCCTGAGGTTGCCGAGACCTCATTTGCAAAAAAGGTACTACTAGGAGAATGAACCTGAGCCTAAAACCTGAAGCCCCCCCAACTAGTCTTTAGGGAAAGAAAAAAAGAAAAAAAGGAGATACAGACAACCTAATAGGGTCAGTTTGAACTTTGTATTCCTAAATGTTCCCACTATGTGCCCACTGTTCACCCACCAGAACAAGAAAGACAGATACTACCAAGCCCCCCCATCTCCTATATACCCTATGTTAAGCATTGGAAATAGCCGGAGGGTCAGGGACCTATAAAAGAGATCCACTCTCTTCCAGCCTTCTAAATAACTCTAACCCTGAATCCTAAACCCCATCATGACCTCCAGGATCAGGTGCAGAGCTCCTAGCTGATTTTTCCTGTTTTTGTTTTCCCTTTTCCTGTCATTTTTTCAAAATTTCTTCTACCTCTATAGGGTTCAGAAAAAACATTGTTTTCTCATCTAAGGTGACCTTTAACTTTGCTGGGTAAAGCATAGCATAGGGGATACCTTTCTTCCTTAATTTATCTCTGACCATATCAAAGCTCTTCCTTTTAGCAAAGACCGATTGAGGTAGGTCTGGAAAAACTTGTAGTCTAATCCCTCTATACATTAGGCCCTTTTCTGTTCTGGCCTTAGTTAATATTCTTTACTTGTCTTGATATCTCAAGGTTTTGACATATACAAAATGTGGCCTATTTTGATTATCCCTGGGGCTAAAGGCCCTATGTGCTCTGTCCAGCTCTATCTTTTGAGCAGCGTATGCTTGGCCGACGATTTCAGTTAACATGGTTTCACAGAAAGTGCGTGGGTCACCCCCTTCAATCCCTTCTGGCAAATTGCCTATCTTCAGGTTGGCCCTCCTTGACTGAGATTCTAGGTCTTCCACCTTTGATCTTAATTCATCTAATTCTTTACAGCAGCTTGTTACTGAAGTGGCCATTTAAGGGAGGGAATCTTCTAACTGGCTCACCCGTGTTTCACATTCTATCTATTGTTCTGAAAGAGAGAGACACTAGATTTTATCCACTACTTCTGAAAGCTTCTGTGACAAACTGTCAACTGCTTTATTTATATTTGAAAATCCCAGTCTCATTTCCTTCAGAATGTCTCCCTGAGAGTCTGTAGAATTTTCTTCATAGGCATCCATTATCTTGGTTTCCTGCTTTCTGTCCTGTTTATTTCTCTCTTTTTTTCAAATTGTACTCCAACCTGCACCTCCCCTCCTGTAATTTGTTTTCCTTTGCAGCTTGTGCACCACCTCACTTTTCTTTTTGTCCTTTATTTTCAGTTTTTCCTTTCTTCTTTTTATAAAAAATATCATATGTGCCAACAGGTGATGTGAGAACTGTAGACAAAGGGCTCTGTTCCTTAGTAATTATCTGATCTACCCCCCTCTTATTAAACTTAGCTTTTTTACTTTTTTTAGCTTTGTTCTTTACACTAGTATCCAATATGTTGCTTTCTTCTCTTGCTCCCATCACAGCCAGAGGGCTATGAGATTTCTTTTTCTTTGACCTGTGCCCAGGTGTTTTATAAGGCTCCTGGTTAATAATATTACTGGCAGGTAAAGTTGCACTTTCTGCTTCAAAGACAAAACCCCCCTCTGTCTGGTGGCTCCAGACAAAGAGGTTACCTGAATTCTAGGTCTGCCTTGGAAACTCAAGTTGTTTTTCTGATCCTTCTGGCTTTGTCTCCATCTGTGCTGCTGTAAAGTCTTGCGTGGTATCCTGAAGCTTTACTGGGCATTCATGGGCTTTCTCTAATTCCCCACTCACTCCTAATATTAAATTTTGTGGCTTTTCAACTACTTTAGTTTTAGCCTGCACAAATTTGGAAACACAGAGATATAGCTTGGACATGCCCCATGAATAACCGCTCTAAGGCTTCTTCCTTGTTGTTTGTCCAATACCTGCTATCCGACTGCAGGTTCCATCACTTCCAAAGTGATATTACAATTCTGTTACAGCGGTAACAAAAATGGGAGAAGAAAAAAGGAGAAAGACAATAACTTGCTCACGATTTTAATTACACAGCATAGTCACAGTGAACACCTGAAAGCCAAGCTAAACTTTTTCTGATGAAAGCAAACAAATGCATCTTGGATGGGGGAGGGGTCTTGAACGTTCAACAGCTCAGTGTCTCCTCATGCATCATGCTCTCAGCATAGCATTCTGGGAATACAGAATGCTCCTCCTCTCGACAGTCTAGTCCCAGTTCTCCTCTCTTTGTCCAATATAAACTATTCATGGTGCTACCATACATTTGGGTGCCACTTTTATGATCACCCACCCACTACTGCATTAACCTCTGGCCACAGATTGGATCATTCCACACAGAGATAGGTTCCTTTCCCTGTGACAACCCTTTCCAGTTAGGTACTACCTGAATACAGTACCTTACTTCCCCAACTGGAGTAGCCAAAAGTTGCCAAGAGTGGGGAAATCTGCACCAGACAGACATTGGAATATGAGCCAAAGATACTGCAAGTAAGGAGTCTGACACTTGGGTAGATAAGCAAAATGGTAAAAGCTTTCTGAAAATATTTGAGGAATTCAAAAATTCAGATAAAAACAACAGTTCATATTCATCAATCACATTCTTATACTCTATATATCCCAGCAGGGTACCTGCACCCCACTATTCACTACTAAATCACCCTGGAGACTGCAGACACTCACCTCCCATCAGCCCTCCAGATATCACACTTTCTCAGGATGAGTGCCCACCTAGGCCTTCATCCCTGAGTTTCCTGTACTGTAGAACTAAAGCAATCAGTGACATCTGGGCCATACCTCCGAGCAATCAGTTCACTGACCCCTTCTGCCAGATACCTTCCATTGTATTCAATTACTGTGTACACTGTATTTTAGAACTAAGGCAACCAGTAATTATTGGGCCATACCTCTGAGCAGTCAGTTCACTGAATCCTTCTGCCAGCTAGAAACATAGAAACATAGAATTTGATGGCAGATAAGGACTGCTTGGTTCACTCAGTCTGCACATTTCCCTACCTAATGAATAAGCTGCGGATCCTAGTTAACCAACAGCCTACTTCCTCCTACCCACCACTAGAATTGTCTTATGTCTGTCCCATGCATTCTTGAATTCCTCCACTGTTTTTGACTCCACAGCCTCCTCAGGAAGGCTGTTCCATGTATCCAAAACCCTCTCCATGAAAAAATACTTCCTCACATTACCTCTGAGCCATCCCCCCTCTATCTTCAAATTGTGTCCCCTTGTTCTTGCAAATCTCTTTTTCTGAAAGATGCTACCCTCTTGGACTTTGTTGATTCCCTTGAGGTACTTGAAAGTTTCTATCATGTCCCCCTTCTCCCTCCAATTTCTCGAGGGTATACATATTAAGCTCCTTTAATCTTTCTTCGTAGGTCTTCTGGTGCAGATTCTGCATCATTTTAGTTACCCTCCTCTGGACAGCCTCCATCCTGTCTATGTCTTTGCAGGTCTCCAGAACTGCATGTAGTACTCCAGATGGGGTCTCACCAACTGTCTGTACAGAGGGATAACAACTTCCTGTTTTGTACTGGTGATGCCTCTCCCTATGCAACCCAGTACCCCCCCAGCCCTCCTTACTGCCTTCTCACATTGTTTGCCCACCTTTTGATCATCTGATATGACTACTCCAGGTCGCTTTCCATTTTTGTTGTTGTTAATATCTCACCCCTATTGTGTATTCTTCCCCTGGGTTTTTGTTTCCTAGGTGCATTACTTTGCACTTCTTTGCATCGAATCTAAGCTGCCATACATTTGACCATTCCTCCAACCTTGCCAAGTCCCTTCTCTTCCGTTCCATCCCACACTGTGTATCGATCCTGTTGCAGATCTTTTTGTCTCCTGCAAAGAGACATACTTTTCCTTACAGTCCCACTGCAACGTCACTTATAAAGACATTAAAGAGGACCAGTCCCAGTAATGAACCCTGCGGTACCCAGCTAGTAACCCCCCTTTCTTCAGAGTAGACGCTGTTTACTAGTACCCTCTGCATCCTGTTGTCTAGCCAATTTTTTACCCAGGCTACCACCTTGGGACACACTCCAAGGCTGGTTAACTTGTATATTAATCTTTTGTGTGGGACTATGTCAAATGCCTTGCTAAAGTCTAGGTAGGCCATGTCCACAGCCCCTCCCTGGTCTACTATGTTGATCACCCAGTCAAAGAAATCTATTAGATTCATCTAACATGACCTTCCTGGTGTGAATCCATGCTGCCTTGGGTTCTGTGCCCCCTGGCCTCTAAGTACTCGACAGTTCTTTCCTTCAGAAGTGATTCCATCATTTTCCCTACCACTGAGGTCAGACTAACAGGTCTGTAGTTCCCTGCTTCTGCCTTGCTCCCACGTTTGTGAAGTGGAATCACATCCACCCTCCTTCAGCCCTCAGGTGCCACCCCATCCTCCCATGATTTGTTAAAGAGGGTAGTGTGGTGTCACTAGTTCTACCCTTAGTTCTTTTAGAATTCTTGGGGTGAATCATGTCAGGCCCCATTGCTTTGTCCACCTTCGGTTTTAAGAGTTCTTTCAGAACCCTTTCTTCTGTGAATGGACTGGTATTGACCACCATATCCAAAGTGTTTCTATTGTTTGGTTTAGGTATCTCCCTCTCCTCTTCTTTTGTGAATACTGAGCAGAAGTATTCGTTCAGTATCCCTGCTTTTTCACTGTCACCCTCTGCCCCCATTCCCTCCCCTTTATTAAGCCTCAGTATCCCTCCCTTGGTCTTTCTTCACTCCCTAATGTACCTATAAAAGGTTTTATCCCTCTTCTTAACAGAGTTAGCTATCTTTTCCTCAGTCTGGGCCTTTGCTATTCTGACTGCCTTCCCTGCCTCCTTCTGCTTTAACTGATGTAGTTCTCTGTCCTGCTCCTTCTGTGTTTCCTTATATTTCCTGAATGCTATCCTTTTCTCCTTAACCTTACCTGCCACCTCTTTTAAGAACCATAATGACTTTTTCCTTTGTTTTGTCTTGTTGATTTGCTTTACACAAAAGGCTTGTTGCCTCTGTGATGGTAGTTTTGATTTTTCCCCATTGTTCTTCCATCCCTTTTTCTTGCCTGTTTGCCAGTACTTTTCTGAGACACTCTCTCATTTTGCCAAAGTCAGCCCTCCTAAAGTTCAACACTCTTGCTTTTGTATGGCTTGACTCTACAGCTGTGTTTATTGTGAACCACACTGCTTGGTGGTCACTTATTCCCAGATGGCAACCCACTTCTAAATCAGAGATCCTCTTTCCATCCCCATTTGAAAGTAACAAGTCTAAGATTGTTCCCTCCCGAATGGGTTCCAACACTAGCTTTCTGATGCATGCCCCATGTAGGGCATCGCGAGAATGACCCTGCTCTTGGATGTGGCTACAGTAAATGTGCTCCAGTTAACATATGGCATATTCAGGTCCCTCATCAACAATATCTCTCCTTTTTATGCCATTCTAAGGATTCCTTTTATCATTTCCTTGTCCATTGCCTCTCCCTGAGATGGGGGTCTGTAAACAACCCTTGTGCAGATTGTGGTGCCATTTCCTGTGTCTAGGATGACCCCACAGTTCCTCCTCCCCTCCCTGTTTACCCTTTAGTTCTGTTGCTTTGATTCATTCCCTTATGTAGCAAGCTCCTACTCCTCCTCTTTCACCCTCCCTGTCCCTCCTGTAGATTGTGTTCCCTAGTATGTTGACATCCCAGTCATGGTTCTCTGTGTATCATGTTTCTGTGACTGTTACCATATCCAGGTGTCCCTCTTTCATCAAGGCCACTAGTTCAGGGAGTTTATTACCCAGACTATGGGCAATGGTACACAATGCCCTCCATTTTTTTATGGCCTTACCCCTTTTAGGCCCATCCCTGTCCTTACTGTCTTTGTCTTTTTCTGGATTTACCCCTGTCCTGCTCCCTATTGACTTCTCGACCTTTGTGTCTACTCCATTAACTACCCTGTTTTGTGGGGGAAGGCTGGGATTTCCTGCTTCTTTTCAGTGCCCCCCCTTTGCTAATTTAAATGCTTGCCAATGAAGTATTTAAACCTATCACCTAGGATCCTGGTTCCCCTCCCAGACAGATGCAGACCATCATGGCAGTATATAGAAACATAGACTTTGACAGCAGATAAGGACCGCTTGGCCCACCTAGTCTGCCCATTTCCCTACCTACAGGATAAGCTGCAGATCCTAGTTAACCAAAAGCCTATTTCTTCCTACCCCCTCACAAAAAATCCCTTATGTCTGTCTGATGCATTCTTGAATTCTCCCACAGTTTTAGACTCCACAGCTTCCTCAGGAAGGCTGTTCCATGCATCCACCACCCTCTCTGTAAAAAAATACTTCCTCACATTGCCCCTGAACCCCCCCTCTATCTTCAAATTGTGTAGGCCTGTATCCCTTCAGGTGGACCCCCAGTCCCCAATGAAGCCAAATCCCTGAGCTCCACACCAGTTATTCAACCAGTCATTGAATCCCATGGTGCGGAGTACCCTAGCCTCACCCATGCCATAGACAGGTAGCACTTCTGAGAAAGTTACCATGTGTGCCACTTGTCTAAGGCTCCTTCCCAACTACACAAACTCCTGCTGCACTGCTCTGATCCCATTCCCAGCCAGGTCCCTTAGTGGACAATGACATCCAGCTCCCTCTACTGTGCAACTACTCCCATGATCCTGAGGATTTGCTTCCTGTCCCTTCAAGCCATGGTGCTGGGCAGGCACCTTACCTCCCTCTCCCCTCCCTCCCCCAGTTCTATCCTCCTAATGATTGAGTCTTCTCCAGGAGTTTCCTTCCCCTGTAGGGTCCCATACCACCTTCCTGTGGGTCTCCTTTGTGGAGGTTCCCAGCATCCTCCTTGGTCTCCACTGTGGGTGCCTCTCTAGAGGAACCACGATCCATCAGAATGGCAAATGAATTGTGAAGAGGCACAACTGGAGGGATGTGCCTCTATTCCGTCACTCTCACCCTCCCTGAGCTCACCATGGTCCAACCACTACTCTTTCTTGGCAATCTCTGAGTCAGTGGTAGTGGCCTGGGTGGCCCCTGGGAGGAGGAGGAGGTTTTTTGAATCCTCACCAGGTCAGCAAGGAGAAGGGCATCCTCCTCCCTCAGACCAGAGAGGTGCCTGCAAATAGGGCAGCAATGCAGCATCCAGAACATCTCCTGGAAGACTGCTGCTCCACAGCCACTGTATTGCACCACTCCCCACATGTCTGTCTCCCTTCCAGTTTAAGATTTTTTTTTAGTGTGTGCAAGCGAGTGAGTGTGTTTACCCCCTATTCAGTGTGCTGTGCCTTTAAGGATATGAACAGGTGTATGTTGTTTGCACTTTTGGGGAAGTGATGTCAGAACCCCCGATATAAAGGAAATGATGTGCTTGGGGCAAGTGGAGTGAGGGGCAGAGTGGGTGGGACTAAGCCCGTGCCCTCCAGAAACAATCAACTACAACTCTGACTCCCCACCCTGGTGAGTGCCTTCCTTCCTTTCAGACACCTATTTCACAGAGTTTAAGTAACAGGTCTAGTCACAAATGACTGCAGATATTCTCCCAGCTAGATTTCCTTCCTGGCAAATTAAAGTTACACTAAGAAAAGTCAACCCCAAAAACAGAGAATCATCAATCAGTCATAATTTATTTGTAAAAAGCGCCTTTCTACAGCCAAGGTGCTTGTACATAGCATAACACAATACAGTGAATGATTACAAATTTGAATAAGATCTTATATTTAAAATTCTCTATTAAATGACTATTAGTTAAGGCCACCATATGCTGTTTCAAATAAATATATCTTAAGCGCAGTTTTAAACTCCTGGACAGTCAGGCAATCTCATATCCGATGAGGTAGAGAATTCCACAGGGTCGGGGCCACAAAGCTAAAAGACCAGGCCCCAGATGAACTGAAACACTGACTTCTAATTACTTACACAGGCCCCAAAATTAAGAATTCAGTTCAGTGTACTCTATTAAATCACCTCCTTGCTATAAGGAAGCTGGTGGCTGCTCTCCGTCTCAGCTACAGCAGATACCCCCAGTATCAAATTACTGTGACCTTAAGGGTGTACAGTGACTACTAGGCCTACCTACCACAGTCAGCCCACTGACCCCTTCTGTCAGATACCCCTGGTATCCAAATACTGTTCACTATACTGTATTGTATCTTGTACTCTAAAATTAATTTAAATCACTTAACACATTTCACACATTCACTACTAATCACATTTACACTAAGTAATGGCATGAAACAACGTTGCATACTGGTACATTAGCAGTTGTGACAGAATCCTCCCTCAGTCCCTTCAGGTTCAGTCCTTCACTTTGACCCAGTCTCTTACAATCAGATGGACTGAGGTAAATTCTCTGTAAAACAGTGTCACTGTGGCTTTTAAAATAGTCTTCAAGCTTGCATCAACAAGGTTTTTTACTTGACCACACTCCTTTGGAAATAATGATGAAATTCTGTTGAGATGGTGCAGCTTGATGTAGCTGGAGAGCCCTCTGTTGAGTCAGCAGGTGGTTGATGAGAATGATGATTTCTTCAGATTTGTAGATTCTTTTCTGTGAGGAAACTGGTTACAGCAGAACAGCAGGCACTTGAAGCAACAGGCTGTCTACACTAGACCCTGTTCTCACTTACTGCCCTGCACTGTCCCTATTCTGGGATACAGGTGATCCCCTATCCTTACACTGTAATTAGACTAAACTGGTTCTGTCAGACTTTCTTTCTTCAGTAGGCCTCTTCAGACAGACACCCTTTGGCATGGGCAGCTTCCTTTCTGGTCGCTCTCCCTGCTCAGAATGACTGCACACTGGCTGTGCAGCTCTTTTTATAGTCAAAATCTCATTAGCTTATTTAAATCTGTGGTTACTGAGTGGACACTGATCTGTCCAGCAGCTCAGCACCAATCAAATCCCTTCCTGCAGCAGCATAAGCCACAATGAAATCCTTAATTTTGATGCCCAACTGCCCTCCTGAACACGTTAAGGCTTCCCCTGTTTTTTCTAACTTTTGGTCATTTTAAAATACATTTTCCTTGTCACTCAGAATGAGCAGTTTCTCAAGGGCCAAGCACGTTCTCATTATAATGGTTGGACAGCTGACTTTCTAAGCTTTCTGCTGAATTTTTTCTGATCACAATGGCCCCCTCAGGAAGGCATAGTCACTAAGACGTCTTTATTTATTTTTTTTTAACCAGGTGAGACACACTAAGCTGAAAGTTTTTTTACAGGTGCAACCTGGGAGCACAGGGATGTTAAGTGACTTGCTCAGGGTCACACAGTATGCAAATGGAAACTGTGGGATTCAAACCCAGGTCTGGTCTGCTGGATGTCACCAGATTTGCAGCTCAGAGCCTTAAACCACTGAGCCATACTGCCTTATTTTGACAATAAAACACTTAAATAATGACTTCTGAATGCTTTCCTATGCTTTTCGCCCATCAAAATAGTAATTTCCTCTTTAATTGTGCTGAGCACAACAAGTTTTCTCTCTCAGACATTAGTTATGCATTTTCTCATGCTAAGCTCCACCTAGTGTAACTGCTTGCTTGGATTAGCTTCACAAAGGACCACTATCCCTTAAAAGGTTAGCTACTTCCTTATTTTATATTCTATACAGCTCAAACCATTTTTCCCATGTGCAAAACACTATACTAAACATGTGTGGCCAAGTTTGGTTAATTTTTATTTAAAATTGGCTTGGCAGCACGTTGCTGAATATGTGCAATGTAATCTGACTTTTCTGCTTCACTGTCTGATTGTATTCATATTCAAAATGCTCCGTTTTGGACCCTGTACATATTTGTGAGCAAACAATGTTTGTGTGCTGTGCCCAGGACTCCTCTAGCCCCTGCATGCCCTTTTATTCAATTACAATCAGAGTGCTTTTCATGCATGAGAAACCATGAGCTCCTGTGCTTAATTGCATCACTTTCTTGCACAAAATTACTCCTGTGAGCTTTTACTTTCATAATGCTGTGCATTTTCCACTGTGCACTGGGCTCCTCCATGAGCCCCAATACCAAACTGCTTTTTTTATATATTTATATTTCATTCTGAGAGCCAGTCCCTAATTTTCACATTCTCTGGTGCTTTTTGCCTTGCCTGTGAGGGAATTGTTTATCTGGTTGATCCTGCCACGAGGGAGGGCATCGTGCTGCATCCTCTCAACTCTGCGTGAGGCAAAACACACTGCCAGGTCGAAGCCTGATCTCCGTACGGCTGCAGAGTGAGGAAGATACCTGAGGCAAGCCTAGGATTCTTGACTGAGCACACCGCACTTTGCTGTGGGACTGACGCTCGGTCTCTCACTCTTATTCAGTTTTTGGTGCCAGAAGGTCCCGCAGCTGCCTCTCTGCATTCATTTATTTACTTCAGAGCAGCAATACCTTTCCTTAAGGGAGCAACTGTCTACTAAATAAAACCATTACTAAAAAGAAAATCACCACAGGCAACTCAGGCAGTCCAATTGTACAGTAGCTGTCCAGCACTTGTGTCACTAGCCGATGCAATTCCTTTACTAGCCTACTGGCCATCAGCATAACAGTTCTCTATTTCACCATTAAAAATATTATATTTTTGTCACAAAAACAATGCCAATCATTACATTTCAGTGTAAAACTGCATGTGTGTGAGAAAACAGCAAGCCAGGAGTCCTTTTCTCTTCCCTTTGCACTGCATCCCAGTGTCACAATTATTAATATGCTCACAGTGTATGTCACAATCAAAGTCATTTTAAACTGCTGAATTTTATTATATTACAATTATGGAGGCTAAGTCTAATCTTTTTACTACTGCAGGGACTGCCCCATGTATCTCTGGCAGCTCCTACCTATTCTGGGTTTTGAACCTGTCTTTTAACTACTACATATATGTCTACAATGAAACCTGTAGGCTGTCCCTGTTCTCTTAGTGGAACAGACTCTCTGAGGCTGTTACACGCCCCCCCCCCCAAAAGGGCAACAACATTGTCCAAGGCCTACCTTATTTAGAAAGCCTTGTTATCTTAAGTTTTACATATAGAAGATAACTTTAACATACTTACTATATACACACTATACACATTTTTCAGATTCTACTGTTTTGATGCACCCCAGTGAGTAGAGCTGACTCACTAGGATTGGGGACCCTTAGGATGCTGGATTTCTATAGTCCACACACTTCCTAGGCCTAAAACTATAACTCCGTGTGTTATGGCTTTCAGGAATTTTCTCTCTCATTCTGGCTCATCCGAAGAAGTTCACACATCTGGTGCACCCTGAGAATTCATACCCGTGTAGTCTGTCCTATCTCTACTCTTTACTTCCTAAGGTTACTAATGTGGTGTAACCCCCAGTCTAGACCAGCAGATGGGTGCCTCAGAAGATACGTGACCTCTGAATATTTTCTGGTAACCACATATGGTCCTTCCCATCTTCTTGCAAGTTTTCTGAAAACATATTGGCTTTTTAACTGTACCATCTCTCCACAGTCTATAGCAACATCCCTCTTATTTTGGTCATACTTGTAGTTCTGCTTTAGATGACTCTGGGCATTGTCCATATTGTGCTTAGCAATCGCCCAGCATTTCTCATATTGTCTGTTAAAGTCTTTGTGTACTCTGGTATGCTTTCTACAAGTTCCAGTTCACCTGACAGTTCTCAATCAATAGGTAACATTACTTCTGTTCCATACATTAAGAAGGCTGTACTACATCCTGTCGATTCTTGTTCTGCACTACATAAGGCCATCAACATTCTTGGTAAGAACTGATCCCATCTTGTCTGAGTATCATGCACATATGCTAGCAAATAGGTTTTAATATTTCTATTGGTTCTCTCAGTCCAGTTACTTTGTGGATGATAGGGTGCTGTATAAAGACACTTGAATCCCCAAGCTGTGCAAAATTGCTCCCATTGTTTGGATCTGAATTGTGGTCCATTACTTGTTATGATATTCTTTGGAATTCCCCATCTGCAACTCATCTCCGTCTCCATCTTCCACACTATCACATTCATATTTGTTCTGTTTAAAGGAAAAGCTTCCACCCATTTGGTGAATTAAGCCACAACTACCGTGAGAAACTCATTTCCCTTGTTTGTTTTTGGCAAAGGCCCAACCAAGTCTGTAGCAATGGTTGTCCATGGTCCACTGGGATGATTGACTTCATTCTTCCCATCATCTTCTGATTGCTTGCCCTTGTCTCTTGGCATGTACTGCATGACTGAACATACTGTACAAAACCTTGATGCATCTTTGGCCAGTAAAATTGTGCTCTCCATTGGTCAAAGTGTCTTTTTCCTGCCCATATGCTCTGATATGATGCAATTGTACATTAGATGCATGGCTTTCTCTCACAATTTCTCTGGCAAGACAACTTTCCATTCTTCCTGACTTTTTATATGTAACATCAGGATATTGTCTACTAGCACATGCTGGTGCTCTTGGGATGGCACTCTCCATTTATCAGGTAAACTTTCCATGAGTTCTCCCTTTTTGAATAGTCTCAATTAGTCTTTTTAATTCTGTGTCACTTCTCTGTGCTCTTCCACATTCATGTCTACAATGAAACCTATAGGCTGTCCCTATTCTCTTGGTGGAACAGGCTATCTGAGGCTATTACAATGGGACCCACAGGTTTTAAAAATTGTATAAATTGCTTTCAAACCTTTGCTAAGGCTGATTGCCATGATTTATGCATAGAGTGCTTGATTCCCAGCCATATTTTCTCTAATTGTGAAGTTTATAGTGCTTTTTGTGCACAAACTATTAAAAAGAGATCCAAACGATTATAACAGATAGCTTCTATTCCCACCTCAGTGTCACCAAAGCAAAGTAAAGAGGGTCCTTCTTCATCCCACTCCAAGACAAAGGAGAGACCCTCCAAGGACACCTCAGACCCCAGAATTACTGAAAAGGGGTCTGAGCATACTAAGCAGAAAAGAACAAGTAAGCAAACATTTGAGACTGTGCCTGTCAAAAAGAAATATAAAGACAAAAGTGTCATTACCCCTCCTGCTGAAAAAGCAAAGGAGCTCCCAACAGACAAAATTAAAATTCCCTCCATGGAGGAAATTGCTAGAGACCTGCAAATCATCCAGGCTCTACAGAATGCAAGTTCCATACTGGGTTCACCGGTTCAAATCCCAACACCGGTTCCCAGTGACCAAGGGCTTGAAGTTTACATTGTGGAGAAGAAGGAACTGGATCCAAGGGAACCCACTGAACCAAAGGTATCCCCAGACCAGGTGTTTGGTTCCCCTCCATGTGGGCATGGTGATTTTTCATCCCACTTCTCTTTTGTCAGGCAAATGGCTTACACACTGAGCCTCACCTCACAATAATTCATGGATGATGAGGAAGAGGCAGATTTTTTTGGATATGATGGGTCTCACTAGATCCATGATGGGTCGTCGACAAAATATTTGTCAACAGACCAACAGCGAAACTGGCAGGTTGACTGTATTTTGCAGTCAGCTGCTGGTTTCCACAACACGCTAGTGTTTTCTTCGTGGGGCTTTGCTCCCCCAAACTCCCCCACAGGGGCTGCAGCCCTGCACCCTTTTACTCTAGATTCTCAACTCTGAGTCAGAGCTGGATTGGGGGTGCAGGACCCCAACAGACAGTGCCGGGTTCCAGCGGGTTCCCTACAGTGACGTGGCACTGTTGTCGCTGTAGGGGACTCCGCTGTTGAAATGTCAACGTCATGGCTGCATACCAGTCTCACTTCTACAAGAAAGGTTGTTTTTCCTAACCATAATTCCCTAAGGAAGGCTACTTTTAAAATACTGCAGACACCTTCCTCTGTCCCCAGAGTAGACAAGAAGGTGGAAAAGAAATACCAAAATGGATAGGGGTTCTGCTGGTTATCTGTATACCCATCCAGATCACGAAGGTGTTCTACAGGCTGCAGCCTGTGATAAAGCAAAAGTCCCTCTGGTACCTCACCCACCGGGCAAAGATTCCAGAAAAATTGATACAATGGGGAAGAACGGTTATTTGGGATCTTCTCTCTTCTTCTCAGACAAGCAGCCTACATGGCTTATGTTGCACAGTACCAGAAAAACCTATGGAGTTACATGATGGCTTTAATTGATAAGGTTTCAGTAGATGTGGCACACGATATGGCAGATATTGCAAGGATAGCTTTGGATGCCCCCAATACTCCAAGCAGCACATCTCTCACCTCTACACTTCACCTCAGTCACCTTAATACACTCTCGCTAAATCTGATGTCCCCTACTACATCAGTGGAGTCTCCATGGTGTATTTTTTTCCCCCAAGCTCCCTGCTATTTGCATTAGTCTTCTTTCTCATGGCTGTTTCTAGAATGGTCTGCTAGGGACTATCTAGGTGATATCTTAGTACTTTACTTTCTATGTGCTTGTATACAGTATGTTTCATGAACTATGCCTATACCTATAAAGTGTTATTTCTGCATTATTATCAGCAACTACATGTATTGCATTTCCTACTTTCTTATTGTATTAATGGCTTTTATTATATCCTGTATACAACTGTACTATTTCTTGTATCCTATGTAATATATATTGTTTTCTATGTACTATTTTACCCTATGTCCCTTCCCCTTGGTCGCACCTGGAAATGAGCCTAGGCTCAGAGTGTCTTTCCTGGTTACCAAATGTTTAAATAAAAAAAAAAGTAGAAATTTCACATGGCAGTGGATGCAAATGACACTGCATCCAAAATGTTGGCTTTGTCAGTTTCATTAAGAAGGTTTTCTTGGCTCAGAGCAACCAATCTTACACCAGACACCCAAGTAAAGGCTATGGATTTTCCATGTGAAAATAATTCCCTTTTGGGTGACAAAACTGAGGCATACATGAAAAAAGTAGAGGCGTACAAAATCACCTATAGGAGTAACTCCTCAAGAGAGAGAGGCCCTCCACTTCTTATAGATCCACAGGAAGGTGAGGCAGGGATATGGGGTAGATCTTTCACCCCATACCCTATGCCTGGTGGAGTTCACGCAGGTTAGAGGGTATTACAGGAGCAGGGGCAGGGGCAGGAGGTTGGGTAGGCATGCCAGCCCAGCTCCAGCTCACAGACCGCAATCCAGACAGAATCCCTGCCTGCACAGATCAACTGCCCCCCCCCCAGTAGGGGGCAGGTTGTCTCACAATTTCAAACACTGGGAAAACATGACACAGGGTCATAACCATACAGGAAAGCACCACATGGTATTTCACTCCACAAGCATTAGGGAATAAGCTGCAATATTGTCAGGCAAAATACTGACAAATGCAGGCAGCTCATGTCCTTATACTCTATGGGCGTCATCTGTTTATGTGGGGGGCTTCACCCCCCCCCGGAATTTAAATAACACATTCCAGGGGGTTGTGGACATCGGGGAATGGAGATAACTTTGTGGTGGAGGGGGAAAGTTTACGGCAAAAAAAAACCTCTCCACAAAATTTTGCAGCACAGGAAGACCTGGGGGGAACTGAACCATGGTCCCAGGTCTCGCATTTTGCCATGTGCTGGCATCCTAGCCACTACACCAGGGAGCAGCTCAACCAGGCACCCAGCACACGGCAACTTGAGCTATGCCAGAAATGCATACAGTAAAATGGGTAGCGGTATCTTCCTAGCAGTGTTCTACCCCATTTGCTGCAACTACATGCGCTCTATAGACAGAGTGGTTAATACCGTGTTATCTTGCATGTGCGGTACTAACCCGGTAGGGGAAAACATTATCACAGACAACTGGGTTCTGGAGGTAGTGAATCAGGGTCTTTGCTTGCAATTTAAACAATTTCCAAAACTCCAGGGCCGCAGGGTTTTCTGGTCTTCAACTCCAACAGAGACCATTCTCTTGGAGTTGGAAGTAAAAAAGCTCCTGCAAGCCAGGGCAACAGAGTCAGTCCCCCATGCCAAAAGGGAAAGGGGCTTGTACTCAAGATACTTTCTGACCAAAAAGAAAAACAGAGATTGGCATCCAGTCTTGGATCTCAGATACCTATACAGACACCTGTCAAAGCCCAGGTTCAAAATGATAACACCCGGAGTAGTTATCATTGTTCTAGAACAGGAAACTGGTTGGCATCCCTGGATCTGAAAGACACTTACTTTCACATTCCAATCAGACCTCCCCACAGAAAGTACCTAAGGGTCTCTCTCTCCCCTCAGGTCATTAGCAGATCTCAGCACTTCCCTTTGGGCTCACTTCTGCCTCATGGATATTCACAAAGTGTCTGTCAGTGGTGGCAGCTTACCTCAGAAGGCAGGGAATCAGTGCATTTCCTTACCTGGATGACTGGCTAGTCATAGGGAAGTCATACCAGCAGATAAAAGATTCCATCAGGGTGACCCAAAGTTCCATGGAGCCACTAGAGTTCCTTAGCAATGCTCACAAATCCCATATGGAGCCAGTTTAGTCACTGGAATTCACTGGAGCAGAACTGAACACTATCCAAGGAATAGCTTTTCTTCCACAGGAGAGTGTGTCAAATGCACTGACCCTAGCAAACTCTTTTGCTTTAGGTCAGCTCAGAACTGCAAAACAGTTCCTAGCATTGCTAGGACACATGGCTGCAACTACAGAAGTAGTATCAGGCTACAGGCTTCAAATGAGGGATATCCAGAATCACCTCAGATAACACTGGTCCCAAAGAAGGGACCCCATTTCAAAGTTGGTGCCAGTTACAAGAACTCTTTTATTGGCTCTGTAATGGTGGAAAGAAAGGAAGAATCTTTGACAGAGCATCCCTTTTCAGCAACAGCACCACATGGTGGTCCTAACAACAGATGCGTCCCTCCTAGGATGGGGACGCACATGGGTGACCTCAAAATCAGTGGAATTTGGTCACCTCAGGAGTCCAAACTGCACATCAACATTTTGGAGTTGAGCGCAGTCTTTGCTCTAAAGGCCTTTTGCCACTCAATTAAAAGGTCAGTCAGTCCAAGTCTGGACAGACAACACAACCACCATGTGGCACATCAACAAGCGGTGGGGGGGGTACCATATCTTCAAGACTGTGCACAGAGACCATGAAGATTTGGTTCCTAGCTTATTTCCTGGAGGTGCATCTGACTGCCATTCATCTTCCAGGGAAGGACAATACACTGGCAGATTCACTCAGCAGAATCAGCCACGATCACCACGAATAGGCTCTGAACAGACAAGTGTTGGAGACAATTTTCAGGTCATGGAGCATCCCAGAAATAGATCTGTTTGTCTCAAAAGGCAATCATCAGCTTCCACTATATTGTTGCAGGCCACCATACTTGGGCACAGTGCCCAGGGATACTCTATCCCTGGATTGGACAGGGAGGTTCCTCCATGTCTTTCTTCCAATTCCACTGGTGTCAAGAGTTCTTCTCAGACTGAGGAGTCAGTCTACAGCCATGATACTGGCTACCCCAGACTGGTCCAGACAGCCTTGGTACCCTTTGTTGCTTAGTCTGTCCACCAAGCAACCCATTTGTCTGCCTCACAGATTTAATCTTCTAACAGCTCTCCAGGAGCAGTTACTTTTTCTGAACCTCAAGAGCCTTCACCTGAAGGCGTGGTTCTTAAGGAGTTGTAATTTTCTGAGTTTAACTTGTCAGAAGAGTATTTAAAGTACTGAAAGTGTCTCGGAAAACCTTTACAAGAAAGACTTGTACTTCAAAATGGAAAAGATTTACCATTCGGTGCAAGCCTAAAAAAATCAACCCTCTTAGGGCAGGTTTGCCCACAATGCTTGATTACCTAGTGCACTTGCAGTATCTAGGCCTCAGGCCTGCAACCCTTAATGTTCACTTAGCAGCAGTATCTGCTTATTTGTCTGCAGGTGCTCAGAGAACAATAGCTTCACACCCTATATTTAGAAAGTTTTTCAAAGGGTTGGCACATATGTTCCCTCCTGTTAGGGAACCGGTTCTTCCTTGGGACCTGAATTTGTGAATAGCCAAACTCATGGAACTCCCATTTGAGCCTATGGCTACAGCTGACCTAAAATTTGTCACATGGAAAACTGTTTTTCTAGTGGCAATTATTTCAGCAAGAAGAGTGCGCGAGCTCCAAACTGTTTGCTCTGACCCCAACTACATTATCTTCCATAGGGACAAGCTAGCCCTAAGAACTAACAGGAAGTTCTTTCCAAAGGTGGTAACTGAGTTCTACTCGAACCAGTCCATCACACTGCCAGTATTTTTTACAGCCAAATCCAGTTCAGGTGAACAAAAGCTTCATAGCTTTGAAGTAAAAAAGGTCCCTCAGCTATTACATTACACATATTAAGGACCTCAGGGATTCCCACTCACAACTGTTTATTATCTGTGGTGAAGTGGGAGAAGGCAGACCTGCCTCAGTGAAGTCATTTGCAAGTTGGATAGTATCCGGCATCCAGTTCTGCTACAATAAGGCTAACAAACAGCCACCACAGGGCCTTAGGGCACATTTCACTTGTGGAACTTTTGCCTCTGTGGCAGCTGCAAGAGACATCCCCTTGCTGGAAATCTGTAAAGCAGCTGCCTGGAATACCGTCCACACCTTCACAAAGCACTACTGCCCGGACGTTCAGTCCCGGATCAATGCTAGGTTTGGCACTGCAATATTGCATAACCTTTGTCCTAAATAGATTCTCTACCCTCCTCCCTAGGCATTGCTTGGTAGTGTGCAATATTGTCTAATACCACTAGGAGGTTCCTGGGTCTTGAAGAAAAAATTACTTACCATAGTAATACTGTTTCTTAGACATAGATACATAGACAGTGTCGGCAGATAAGGGCCTATGGCCCACCCAGTCTGCCCATTTAAGTTTCTAAGTTCAGTTTATGTTTTCCAAGAAGTCTGTTGCCCCTTACCCCTGACCTCCAGAATTCCTTTATGTCTATCCCATGCATTCTTAAATCCCGTGATTGTTTCAGCCCCCACCACTTCCTCTGGCAGGGTGTTCCACTTGTCCACCACCCGTTCTGTGAAGAAATTCTTCCTCACGTTTCCTCTGAATCGTCCTCCCTCCAACTTCATCCCATGCCCTCTAGTCCTGGAACATCTTTTTCCTTAAAAATAGTGCATTCCTGCACCCTGTTCCTCCCTGTAAGATACTTGTATGTCTCTATCATATCCCCTCTCTCCCTCCTCTCCTCCAGTGAGTACATGTTCAGTGCCTTCATCCTGTCCTCATATAGGACTTGTGATGCAATCCATCGCCCTCTTTGTTGCCCTCCTCTGAACCTTCTCTACCCTGTCTATGTCCTTACGTAGGTAAGGTCTCCAGAACTGCACAGTGTACTCCAGGTGCGGCCTCACTAGTGTCTTGTATAGTGGAATTATGACCTCCCTTTTCCTGCTGGTGATGCCCCTGCCTGTGCATCCCAGCATCCTATTTGCTTTACCTGCTGCCTTGTCACACTGTTTCCCTGCCTTGAGGTCATCAGAGATGATTACCCCAAGATCCCTTTCCTGCTTTGTGCATGCTATATCCTCACCCCCCAACTGATATATTGTGCCAGGGTTTTTGTGCCCCATATGCATTATCTTGCACTTCCTTGCATTGAATTTCAACTGCCAAACCCCTGACCATTCTTCAAGTTTCTGCAGGTCCCTTCTCATTCTGTCTACACCCCTCTGGTGTGTCTACTCTGTTACAGAGCTTTGTGTAATCAGCAACAGTGAAATTCTGCCTTCTAGGTCCTGCAATGTCACTGATGAAGATATTGAATAGTACTGGTCCCAGCACTGATCCCTGTGGTACCCCACTGGTCACTCTTCCCTCTGTGGAGTGACAGCCATTTACCACCACCCTCTGTTCCTGCTGCCCAGCCAGTTACCTACCCACCACACTACTGTCCTGCCCACACCCATATTCCCAGTTTGTGCAATAGTCTTCTATGGCACAGTGTCAAAGGCCTTGCTGAAGTCCAGATAGGCCATGTCCACTGCCCCCCTGATCCACCTCCTAGTCACCCAGTCAAAAATTCAATGAGGTTGGTCTGACATGACCTCCCTGGTGAAACCA
Source organism: Neoceratodus forsteri (assembly GCA_016271365.2). Taxonomy (NCBI): domain Eukaryota; kingdom Metazoa; phylum Chordata; order Ceratodontiformes; family Ceratodontidae; genus Neoceratodus; species Neoceratodus forsteri. The sequence goes on from CM057457.1 coordinate 19,012,342, forward strand.
TGCTGCCTTGGGTCCTGTAGTCCATTGACAACCAGATGTTCCACCAATCTCTCCTTCAGTAGTGCTTCCACAGATCTTCCCCACTACCAAGGTGAGGCTGACTGGTCTGTAGTTCCCCTTCCTCTTTGTTCCCACCTTTGTATAAGGGGACTACATCTGCTATCCTCCAGTCTTTGGGTACCTCCCCTGTTTCTAGTGATCGGCTAAACAGGATAGCAAGAGGTTCAGCCACCACCTCTCTTAGTTCTTTAAGGACCCTGGAGTGCACCCCATCTGGCCTCATTGCTTTATCAATTCTTATTACTTCCAGTTCCTTCAGGACCCTTTCTTGTGTAAAGGGACTTGTGTCCATTTCTGCACTATTCTCACCCCTTGCTACCGTTCAGACCCATTACCCTCCTCTTCCTCAGTAAAGACTGAGCAGAAATACCTGTTCAATATGTCAGCTTTACTGTTGTCATCCTCCACACAGCCCCCATCCTCCCCTTCAGTCTCACTATCCTCCTTTGCCTTTCTTTTTCCCTTATGTACCTGTAAAGGTTTTGTCCCTCTACCCACTGATTTTGCAATGTGTTCTTCTGTCTGAGCTTTGGCTTCCCTTACTGACCTCCCTGCCTCCCTTTGCTTCTCCTGGTACTTCTCCCTATCCCCTTCTGCCTGTGTCTTTTTGTACTGCCTGAATGCAATCTTTTTGGCTTTCACTTTCTTTGCTACCTCTTTGGAAAACCATAATGGTCTCCTCTTCCTTTTCCTCTTGCTAACCTGCTTAATACAAAATTCTGTTGCTCTTGTAATCCCCATTTTAAATACTTCCCACTGTTCCTCAACCCCTGATTCCTGCCCCATTCCCCTTAATGCCTTTTTCAAGTATCTCCCCATTTTCCCAAAGTTTGCCCCCCTAAAATCCAGGATATGTGTTTTTGTGTGGTTTGGTTCTGCTCTTTCTGTGATTTCAAACCACAGCGACTGGTGGTCACTGTTCCCAGGTGCTCCCCACTCTTAACCCCATCACACTGTCCCTGTTTGTGAGCACAAGGTCCAGTATTGCCTTCTGCCGGAGTTGGTTCCATGACCAGTTGCTTTAGGAAGGCACCCTGAAGGAGTCCAGGATAAATCTGCTCTAGTTGATGCTGCTGCTGGGATGCTCCAGTCCACATCTGGAATATTGAAGTCTCCAACCAGTACTACCTCACCTTGTCTGCCATCCTCTGGATGGCTAGCATCAGCTCCCTATCTGTTTCTTCCTCCTGGGCTGGTGGTCTATAGACCACACCTGTGCAGATGGCTGGCCCCATTTTCCTTTCCAGCTTAACCCACAGTATCTCTCCCCCATTTTGTTCCTCCTGGATCTCTGTGGCCCTTATGTCATTTTTCACATACAGTGCCACTCCTCCTCCCTTCCTGCCTGCCCTGTCTCTTCTGAATATGTTGTAGCCAGGTATGGCTAACTCCGAGTCATGGTTATCATTATACCAGGTTTCAGTGATGGCCAGAATGTCCAGGTCTGACTGCACCATGACAGCCTCCAGATCTTCCATCTTGTTGCTAAGGCTCCTGGCATTTGCACACATGGCTTTCCATGATTTGACCTCCCTAGACTGTCTCACTGTTCTACTCCAGCCCCTTCCTTGATTGTCCTTTATCCCTGGTTCTCCTTGCTGTCTGCCCATCTGCTGAATTTTGCCCCTTTTCTGCCTATCCACCTCCTGGGCCCTAATCTCCATCTTTTGCACACTGCTTTGTAGAGACAGCAACTCCTCTGGTTCACTGGTTCCACTGCTAGCTGTGGGGGGTGAGCAAGTAGGTGCCCTCCTTGCTGGCCTGCCACCCCCCCTTTGCTAGTTTAAATGCTTGTCAATGTAGCACTTACATTTACCATTGAGTGCTTGGATTCCCCTCCAGGATGGATGCAGGCCATCAGGCTTGAACAAACTTCCATCCCTCCAGGTGGGTCCCCAGTCACCAATGAATCCAAACCCTTCCTCACAGCACCAGTTCTTCAACCATGAGTTAAAGTTCCTGGTGTATGCACCCCTATGCTCTCCCTTGCCTCTCACAGGTAGTACTTCTGAGAAAGTGACAGAAGTAGCTACTTGCTTGAGACCCCTCCCCAATTTCCTAAACTCTTCCTGAACTTCCTTGGCTCCCCATTTGCCAGGTCATTAGTACCTAGGTGGATAATGACATCCAGCTCACCTCCCGCCTTGCCTTCCCAGTGATCCCCAGGATCTTCCTTCCATCCCTCCATGCCATGGCACCTGGTAAGCACCTCACCTCCCTGTCCTCCCCTCCTGTGTTCCTAGCTGGATCCCTCTTATGATGGAGTCCCCACCAGGATTCACTTCCTTCTCCTCTGGGTCCCTGCTTTCCCTGCTGAGGTCCACCTCCTTGGCTAACCTCCACATCCTTTCCTTCCACTTCTCTGGGTACCTCTATTTGGTTGTCCCCATTTGGCAGTGTGGCATATGAGTTCTTGAGTGGAATAGGATCTGGGATGTGCCTCTGCCTGACTGCTCTAACCCTCCCTGAGCCACTGTCATCCAAGTACTCCTCGTTCTCTGCATCTTTAGGGCAGCTGCATTGGACTGAGTGGTCTCTGGATAGGGTGATGGTACTCTTGACCCAGTTTACTTCCGCTCTGAGTCTGGCTACCTCATCCGCAGTCCAGAGAGATGCATGCAGGTAGGCAGCACCTCAGTGTCCAGAAGATCTGCCTGAATATGGCTGCCCCACAGCCACTGCGTTGTACCACTCCCACATTATACTGCAATTATACTGCTATTCCACTACTTGTCTGCTACTGAAGCTCTCTAGTTCCTTTTTATTAATTTACTGTCCTAAAATCCTGCCACTGTTCCTCTATAATATTTGAAAATACATACACTTCTATCTTAGCTCTTTATCCTTACCATCAAACGGTAACTACAATCACAATAATCTACCTTCTACTAATACAGATTCTATCACAGAATCAGAGCACAATGCAAAAACATCTGCTACTTAGCAACAACAAACAGGTGACAACATACCAAGTTGATGTAGCTTTTTTTAAAATAGAAAAAAAATGTAATTGTTTAAACAATAGAAATCAGCAGTTCCAAAAGCACCTTGAACTACAAGAAAGAATACAGTACCACACCTCTGCCACAATAACTAAACAGTTCTAAAACATTGGAAAAAGAAGAGAAAAATCAGAGACTGAGCAAAAAGATACAATATACTATAAAGTATTAGGCAATAGGTATACTCAGTTGTTTAACAGAGAAAATAAAGTACCTACCAAAACAGATAGGATACCCACAAATGACACTTAGGTTCTCAATATCAGACACCACCAAAGGCACATACAGAAAGGGTTTAAACTGTAGTATTAAAATAGTATTAAAATTAACCACATCAGAGTAGAAAGATCACACTAAATAAATGTGTTGATCCTTTTGACTTCCAACGAATATCTACCACACAAATTTTATATCTTTCTGGAGCCTACAGGGTTGTCTTTCACAATCACCTAAATTTACATAAAACAAAACAATTTTTAAACTGAAAATTATATCAAAAAGCACTTAGCTTTGGGAGCTCTTCTCAAACACAGCCACTCAGCTCAGAGTTCTAGAATCAGAAGGAACAAGGAATCCCCTAGTAGGATTAGACCTCCCATCCCCACCTCCCCTTACATAACCTGAATAGGTTCAGCAATACTTTCATGGGAGTTTTTAAGGATGCCGTTAATCGTTGGCCTAACTTTTTTATAATAGGTAATACACACAAGAATGGCTAGGATCACTAGCTCTCTTCTTTGTGTTGTCTTGGCCTGTTTGGATTACATCCTCTCTACCAATGGGAGGACATTAGTGTTAAAGGTGTTTAATTTTAAGTAGTGATTAGCCTACTGTTTCATCTACAAAATCAAATCTGGCAGTAAGAGAGTAAGGGGAAGCAGTTCTGAATGTAGTATTCTAAATTCTTCTAATTTGCATACATTCCAAACTCAGAGTTTTGGGGAGGGGGGGAAGCCAGCCGCTCTAGACTGACTGCAATAGTGTCTAATCCTACGAGGAGACCCCTTTTAAGAAACAATATTACTATGGTAAGTATTTTTTCTTCTACCATAACAATGCCAGAATTCTATTGGATTATTTTTACTAACAGTTTGAAATGTAAAGGTGATAACTCACTAGTTTCAATGCATGCACAAAACAATTATAAATGTAGAGAAAGTATTGTAATAACACCTTAAAACACATTTAATAAAACAGATGATTTCCTATTTAACCTGTTGGATTAGCTATAGCCAAAGCAGGGTTAAATCCCTTGGTGACATCATTGCCTGTCAGAAGCCTAAAACAAATGGCTGGCCCCAGCACCTGATAACAGGCTGCTTTACATATGAATAACTCTGGACTGCTAAGACTCACAAGTTTTTACAATGGCTCACTCAAAATAACTTTTAATGGGCTTCCAGACACTAAGAAATCCTGAAAATGACAGTTCCCCTTTAAACACACTAAACTAAACCACAGAAATACAACTGAGAAATTATTGACTACAGATCAAAATTAATGAATAAGAAAGAGTGAGAAAACCAAAGTATGACACAAATCTTCTACTTAATCAAAAATCTTCAGATCTTTCTGGGCTGCCTGCCTGCCTTTAGTCAGCCTAAAAAGAAAGGCTTAAGGAATTAAATATGTATTCCCTTATAGAAAGGAGGGAAAGGGGGATACGATAGAAACATTCAAATATCTCACAGGTATAAACAAGGTACAGGAAGGGAATATTTTCCAGAGTGAAAAAATTGCTCAAGGACAAAACTCACACTATGAAGCTGAACTGGGGGGCTGCTGAGAGAAAATGTGAGGAAGTACTTCCTCACAAAAAGGGTGGTGGATGCCTCAAACAGCCTCCCAGCAGAGGTGGTGGGGGCTAAAACAGTTACAGGATTCAAGAAAACATGGGATAAAGACAAGGGGATCTTAGAAGTAAGGCAAGGGGGGTGCAAACTGGAGACCAAGTAGGGTCGCAGTGGCACCCTAGGTAGGGAAAATAGGGCAGACTAGGTGGGCCATGAGGTCCTTATCTGCCGACAACATCTATGTTTCTTGCTTTACACCTACTCTCCCCCATACTGCTGCAGAGAAAGACAAAACAGAAACCACTGCTTTAAAATAAATAGTCAGAAAAAAAAAAAAAAAAAACAGAAATCTAGCAGCACAAGGCATTCTAGAAAAATGTGTGAGTGATTTGCATTCATAAAGCTAGGTTTAAATAGTTTTCAAACTTTTTTCTCTCAGACAAGCACACAAGACTTCTCTCCTACTCTGTCTTCAGAAGATTGCACTGAAGACAGCCTCCTCATGGAATACAGTTTGTTTCAGCAACATGTGACTTCCGGTCCCATAGTACTTTGCAAACTTCACCTTTGTACCAAACTTTGCCGGCGAAGCTCCAACTTTGCATTTCATGAAGTTAACACCAAACTGTGAATTGGAATTTCACAAGGCAAATTAACTCCGCAAAATGAGGCAAATTCACAAATTAAGTCTCAAAGTGAAGTTTTCCAACTTTGCACATCACTAATCATGAAATTTAAGTATTAATCTTTAAAAATCTTTTGTTTAGTTTTTGACATCTGTAGTCAAGCTTTATTTGGGATATATCAAGGTTCTTTACATGGTCCTGACCATAGACAAAATATCATTACATATAGAATAATACATGGGGTGGTGTGTTTAATGAGATTTTACACACATCCCGAGGTGTTGAATGCTACATAAACTCCAAGAGTGAAGCTCAAGGGGTTTATTTAAGCATTCAGCACTGAGGGGTGTGTGTAAAATCTTGAGCTAAACACACCACCCGAAGTTTTATTTTATATAATTGCTGGGGAGCGTTTTTTTCACCACAGCAGTTATATAAAATACAAACATAGTGCTGGCGCTGTCTAACCAGAAGGTTGTTTACCCCATTTCCCCATGAGGTGGAGCTGTCTGTTTCTTAGGAGCTCTGATTTGCCTTTGTTTGCTTCTTTTTAATATGGTTTCAGTTGACCCCCTTCCACACCACAGTGTGTCCTGGTCACTGTTCTCTCAGTACAGTTCGGTGTGATTTTTAAATGTACTGGGAGAAAACTGGATGATAAATCTCAAGTTGCCAATGTTTGGAACCTCCTCCGCTCCCTGGCTGGTACTCACTGCCGCTGTGTCCAGGAGGAGGAATGGACGATTGTTCACCGAGGAAGGTACTTAGCAGAAACTTTTAATGAAAAAGACAGAAACATGCCAGAAAGTTGTGTTTTTTTAAAATCGTAAAGTGAGTATTATCGGAGGTGCAGAGCTTTTTGTCCTGTGAGGAGGGGAAGATGACTGGCTGCCGCATGCGCTGAACTTGGGAAACCTGGCACGTGTTCGCCGTTATAACCTGCAGCTTATAACAATGAATTATAACCAGATTTCCCTATGGGAGAAAATGCTCCCCAGTTATTATATTATAATTATCACTGTATTCAGGTAAAGTTCTCTCCTGGAGTGAAGAATCTTAAAAATGCTCTGTTGTCTAAAGTTTAGATAATTGTTTCTTTTTTTAGCAGTGTAAGATTCAATCCTATTTTTCAATGTTTATAGATTTGTTACCTTTTTTGTCATATACAGTGTACCTGCTAAATAATATCTACAATAAATGTATTAATATGGTACCTCTTCTGTCTTCTATTATAGTTAGCAAAGTCCAAACAAGGTTGCTGCAAATCTTGTGCTGAATGACAAACTTTCATTTGAAGAATACAAATAAAATAAAACAAAAGACTGATGGTAACAAGGCTTTCGACTCTGTGCCACACAGTCGTCTGCTGAAAAAGTCAGAAAACCTTGGCACTGCTGAAAGTGCAGTCAGGTGGGTGGGGAATTGGCTTGGAGACAGAAGTCAAAGGGTAATACTCAATGGGGTGCAGTCAAGGGAGGGTTGAGTCATCAGTGATGTACTGCATGGCTCAGTCTTAGGTCCAGTCCTGTTTAATATGTTTATCAGCGACATAGGGATTGGCATACAGGGTAAGCTAGAACTCTACGCATACAACACAAAACTGGGTGGTAGGGTCAACAGCATGGAGGTGATTAGGGAACTTCAGAAAGACTTACAAAGGCTAGAAAGATGGTCTAATGTCTGGCAGCTAAAATTCAACACCAAGAAGTATGAAGTGTTGCATCTGGGCAAACAGAACCCTAGGATGGATTACTGGCTCAATGGGGTCAAACTCAGCACCTCGTAAGAAGAAAGGGACCTGGGGGTCATCATACGTGACACCCTTAAACAATCAAGCCAGTGCAACAAAGCTTACAGCAAAGTAAAGAGAATGCTGGGATGCATAGGAAGGGGATGTGATAGCAGGAACAGGGAGGTGATACTCCTACTGTACAGATCCCTGGTTAGACCCCACCTGGAGTAATGCATCCAGTTTTGGAGTCCGTGCCTTAAAAAGGATAGCAATAGGCTCGAGATTGTGCAAAGAAGAGTGACTAAGATGATACAGGGCCTCCAAGGACTCTCATATGAGGAACACCTAGAAGAGCTAAACTTGTTCTCACTGGAAACAAGAAGGGAAAGAGGAGATTTGATTGAGACATTCAAATTCTTGAGAGACATACAGCAAATAAGGTGCAACACAGAAACTTTTCCAGAGGGCCACCAACTCGACCAGCAGGGGGCACAAATGGAAGCTATGTGGAGGGAGCTTCAGAAGGGATCTGACAAAGCATGACTGTGGTGAGGTGACCAGTGGGGTCCCTCAGGGCTTGGTGCTGGGCCTGGTGCTGTTTAATATTTTTGTGTAATCATTCCAGACATCAAATGGAGTATGGATGTCCAAGTTCATGGATGATAACAAAATTGGGGCTATAGTAAGAACAAAGGCTGATGCAAAAAACTTACAAGAAGAACTGGATAAAGTAAGCTGTTGGGCAACTACCCAAAAGATGATATTTAATATGGACAAGTGCAGTGTAATGCACTTTGGCCATAATAATATTCAGTCATCCTACAGTCAGTCTGGACAAGCACTAAAAAAAGTAGACTGTGAAAAGGATTTGGGCATCTGGGTTTCAAAGGATCTTACCTGTAGGCAGCAAACTATGAAGGTAGTTAATAAAGCCAACAGAATGTTGCACTGTATATTGCACAACATTAGAAGCAGGGACAGAACAGTGCTACTGCCTTTGTACGGCGCACTGGTGAGGCCACTTGTGGAGTATGGGGTGCAGTTTTGGAACCCGTTCCATAGAGTGGATATATGGAACATTGAGAGAGGGTAGAGGTGAGTTACTAAGAGAATTTCTGGTCTACAAGCCCTCCCCTATAATGAGAGATTTTTTTTTACTCTATTTTATGCATCCGGATCCCTGGGCATCCTTTGGGAGTGCCCACATGTATACACCCTAACTCCCAGCCTGAACCCCCACATCTTCCAGACTCTCTCCCCCAAACATTCTAGGCAGGCATGACCCCCAGATCACCTCTGGGACTGGTTCCGCCCTCTCCTGGCGATCATCTCCTAAGTGTGAGGTCCCTTACCTTCGGTCGACAGGTCGGCCATGGAGAGTCCTGGGCACAATTGGGCTGGCATTTGGGATGTGGGTGTTCTGTTGGGGCCACTGTCATCTCACCGGTGGTCTGGAGGGTTTTTTCCTTATACATGCCCCCCAAGCGCGGCTGTGCAATGGTGTCAGAATGCAGCTGCCCTGTAGACACCCACCGCGCTCACCCACAATTCTTGTTCCCATGGTAGTAGTACCCCCAGTCTCCACTTGGGGTCTCTACTGTGTCGGGAAAACCCTGGATCCCTCCCCAGGGAGAGGAGAGCTGTCCTACGGATACTCAATCTATCTCCCTCCCCTGCTGACCCCCAGTTCCCGGGCTCGCTCCCAAACCCGGGTCGCTGGCATGGCACGAGGTGTGGCATCCAGCTCCTCAACCCTCAGCACCACCAGGCCGGCCTATAATGAGAGATTGAGTGAGTTAGACTTATATTTGCTAGAGTACCAGTGACTTAGGGGAGACCTGTGTCTGGTCTACTCTGCCTTTCAAAATAAAGACTTGTGGGAAGGTGTGGGATTGGAGTTGAAAACTACAACTAAAACTACTAGAGCACATGAATACCAACTGAAGGGCCAACTATACAAAATCCAATAAAAAGGGGCATTGGATTAATCAAAGAGTTGCGCCCCTTGGAGTAGACTCCTATCAGAAATTGTTAACAGTAAAATGATAATCTCTTTCAAGAATAAATTAAATTAATTATATAGGGATAAAGAGATGTATAACAGTACATAACGAGACTTCTTGGTGAAAGCTATTGTCTTACACTCAACTTATGAAACTTATGAAAGCATTATTTCACAGAAAGAGTGGTAGAACCTTGGAACGGCCTACTGGCAGAAATGGGAAATGCAAGTACCATGACTGCTTTCAAAAAGGGGTTGGATAGAGCAAGGGATCTAGGGTGAACCGTGGGATTGGGAAAGGGTAAAATTGAGTGGGGGGGGGCTAGGCCCTGGGTCCTATTGAAGGCCTTGAAAATGTTCAGGCAGACTAGACGGACCCACAGTCTCCTTCTGCCAATGCTTTTCTATGTTTCTATGTTTCTAATGTTGATCTAAAATTGTTTATTGTAGTGCTCTGTTTTTAACATTGTATAATATTTATGTAATGATTTATCACTTATAATGCACTTTGTAATGTTAATTTAAGGAATGTAGTATTCATTAATTGGTTTGTACAAACACTTTGTTCAAGGTATTGATTGCACTGACTATGTAAGTTATGGTAAGAACTGTAGCCAGTTTGCTAACCTCTGATGAAGCTCATTATGAAGCAGAAACATTACGGTTGGCAACTATTGTCTTGATCCCATTGTTTTGCTGCACGGTGAGTATTTATTTTAGTTAATAAATTCTTTTGAAATATAAGAACTATTACACCTAGTTATTCAAGGTATTTCTAAATATAACTGAGGTTAAAGAGTGCTGGTTTTATCTTACAATAGTATTTAAAAATGATCTGGCATCTCATAAACCTCTGAAGCTGTCATAGTGCTTTGGTATGCTTAAGTTGGTTCTGACTTTCAGGGACTAAAGGGTTAAGTCTGTGTATGACAAATGGCAAGTCAGCCAACAGATTGGCAGGACAGAGTTTATTGTTACTGGGATCATCAGCTATGTTGGTCCAAAGCAACTGTGTAGGTTTGTATGCTGCATGGATGTTAACATTGCCTGTATCTGGTGTATGTGATACACTGTAACACTACTGGTTGGGTTTTAGTGAATTGTAACCATCCCTTCTTACTCAGGGGCTTCATTTCCTTGGAACTACTTTCTTAGCTTCAATAAAGGACCAAGGCAAGTTCTGCAACACTTAGCTCCAGTTATATACCTGCAGACTCTAGGTCCCATCAGACCCAAGTTACACTTCTTCTCTAAATAGAAGTCTACTGCTACTTTTGAGGGGTTGGACGATCTAGATTCAGACACTGTTTACTCTAAGCAGACATGAGTTGAGAGAGAGATAGGGAAGCATGAATACTAGCATGAGTGTCCTAATGAATGGATAATGGATTGACGCGTTTTTGAATTTTCTCAAGGTTAGCACACCTTAGGGTGTGACCTCCTTTAATACCTTTGTCAAAGGAATGCCCACAGAGCTCAATATTACCATGCAAGAATCTGAACTGGAAAGAATGTAGTACTTTGTTAACATCATAAGTGCCAAATCCAGTATAGTGCAATGGCAGGGTATACCAACAACTACTGTATTCACTTGCTTTCACTTTTTAAAAGCCCACTGCTGCTGGTTTTACTCTTCCACTTTTGCGAAAGTGCCTCTTCTTTTTACTATGAGATTCATCTTACTGTCAAGACCTAATAAGTCAACACATTAAGATGACTGCGATACTATTTTTCATGGTATCAGTATTTTCGTGGGTGTTTGAAATAATGGAAATAAAAAATCTGAACAGAGATTTCAGATGATAAGTATTTAAAGAACTGTAAATCCATTTGATGATTAAAGATCTACACTCACCTTGGGCTTGGCTCAAGGGAGTCTGCTGGCCTGTTTGAATGTCAGGCCATCATCATGGTTATTTAATTTATGATTTGTCCTTTATTAAGTACCAAGGCTATTTCATGACTCATAGAAAAGTGTAAAAGAGTGCATACCAGGAATAGTTAAGTTGTTTTATGAATGCTGAATTGCTACTATCCGCCTTGCATGTCAAGGTATCTGAAGAATATTGTGAAAATACTGAATGTCTGCTCACCCAGCTGTGCTGGAAATGGGGGAACTGAATATGTCTAATAAGACAAGAATTCAGTTAGTAGCTGTTGTCAACTGTAGAAAAAAAGTTAAAAATGATTAGTACAATTTTATTTTGATATGTTTCAGTGACATTAAAAAATCTTACTTAACCACTAGCCTACTGCCATAGTTATTTTGGCATTCCAGTAGCTTAAATAAAATAAACAAATAAAAACTTCACATGTTGTTCATGATTTAGTTGCTGTAGGTTACTTGATTGGTAACAATAGGTAATGTCTGCACTTAGCAGATTAGTGAATGACTACCTTTTTGTATTGCAGTAGGCTGCTTTTTCATCAGCATTGGTTGAAATCCTATGCATAGTTCATTGCACACAGTGCATTAGGGAAGCCAGCAGTACAAAAACTACTTTTAGTGAATTTATGGTGCTACAGTATATTGCTCTCATTAGGCAGATATAGTGAATTATTTTCTTGAGAGATGCTAAACTACTAGACTGCTGTGCTTGATGGACTTATACCATTAATGTTCTTTGAAGTGGTCTAAAATATGTTGATGGCGGGGAAGGTCAGATGAGATGTTATACAAACATAGAAACATATGAATATGAGGGAAAAAGGCTTGTGACCCAACAACACCACTTCTCACTTATTTATTTATTTATTTTTTTTTCTTTTGTTTACCAGGTAAGCATGCTAGACAGTCAAGTGCCTATTTTCAGGTGCGACCCAGGAGAATTACAAAGGTACAGGCAATAATAATCCAGAGACAGGGTAATAGCAAACAACAAGGTGAAGTCCGAGGACTCAGGTAATATACAGATACAGGGACAAGGTAGCAGCAGTCAACAAGTTACAGACAGGTACCATCAGAGAACAAATATAATACAATTACAGTGTTAAGGCGGGACTGTCCCAGGAGGCAGTCAAGGAGGAAAATCAAAGAATCAGCAGGGCATTTTTGAGGAGTGCACTAAAGGAGCACTCAATCAGTCAATAGAAGGGCACTTTGCCCACCATGGAGGGTGGGACAGCTAGGAGCAAAGGGCGGGCAGAAGGCATAAGCCCACACTCGGTCATAGATGGGGCACTGGTGTACCATGGAGGGTGGGACAGCTAAGAGCAAAGGCAGCCTGAAGCTTGTTTTAGGTAACCCAGAGGGAGGACCCAAAGTATCTGTGGGAGGGGACAGCTCTAACATGAGCTGGGAGAAGGTTCCAGGCTCTGGGGGCAAGGACTGCAAAGGCGCGATGCCCTGCAAGGGAACAGGTTTTAGGGATCATGAGAGCCTGGGAGTCACTGGACCTCAGCCTATAGCCAGAGGGGGGTGGCTGGAACACCAGCCACCATTTAGTGGTAAATACTACTCCTATATTAGCTTTCCTTAAGTACTTGCCAGACTCCTCTTGAACTGGTATGTCTTCCTCAAGTTAGCCACTCTCCTCAGGAGCAAGATCCATACTCCCCTTCCTCTCTGTAAGAAATAATACTTTCTCCTGTCCCCTTAAATTGAGGGCTCTATCCACACTGAGGCTATTCTTATAACAAAGCCTGTATGCGTGTTACCATTTAGAGCATACTGAGTTATGAAAAAAAAAAAAAGAAAACCACAGAATCACATATCTACATGGGCACTCACTTCTCTCTCTCTTTCTCTCTCCCCCCCCTCTTTTTCTAGGTCAAAGGGGAACATTTTTTACTATTCTACACATGTTGCTGTTCATTAGCCATTATTGTAGATTTCATAGTGTTATCTCATATCAATAACATGTTCATTTGCTTACAGAAGAAGCTTGCCATTCACTGGTGGACTTACCTTGCATAGGGGAGCCCTCCTGTTCAAGAATCTGGTCCTCAGCCCCGGATTCTTCAAGCAGGGGCCAGCACCAGAAGCAGCACCTCTCTGAAGCTCGGTGGATCCATTTCCACCTCCGGTCGCTGCCGCCCAACTCCCCACACTCTTTCTGACTATCCTCATGGTCCTCAGCCCTGGATTCCTCAAGTAGGGGCCAGCGCCAGAAGCGGCACCTCTCTGAAGCTCAGTGGATCCATTGCCACCTCCAGTCTCTACCTCCTGACTCCCCGTACTCTTTCAGATTGCCCTCACGGTCCTCAGGCCTGGATTCCTCAAGCAGGGTCCAGCGCCAGAAGCAGCACCTCTCTGAAGCTCGGTGGATCCATTGCCACCTCCGGTCACCGCCGCCCGACTTCCCGGACTCTTTCTGACCGCCCTTGCGGTCCTCAGCCCCGGATTCCTCAAGCAGGTACTGGTGCTCTCTGTATATTCTGCTCCAAGGCCACCGATTGGTGCGGCGATTGGCTAGCAGATCCTGATTGGTCTGTTGTGCCCCAGAAGCCTGTCCTGATTGGTGCGCGTTTCTGCATTGACTCTGCATAGCATTTTTCAGCTCTGTTTGAACAAGGTTGATTCCTTGAGCGCCGCTCAAAGTGGGCTAAATTTTTAATTAATGTACTGCATGTGCACCATGTTTGTAGATATTTAAGCTTTTCCCTGCCTGCTGTGCATTACATTTAAGCTCATACTTATCTGCTCTGTAGATTTGTACAGTATTTTATGATTATCTGCTCTGCTACTTTCTACTCGCTTCCTGATATTTACTGTAGCTCTGACTAAATCCTCTTCTCCCTGCTGCTCTGGCACTGTCTAAATCCTAAATCCCTAAGTTCTACTGTCTCTGTCTTCTCATCCCATCCCTTGCTTTTAGTCTCAAATTCCCTGCCTCTCAGTAGCTTTGGCTGTAAATCCTGCCCCACCTCTGTTAACACTCTCACCTCCTTGTCTCCTCCTTCCTCATTCTCTTCCTCTTTCTCACTGCCACCTCTGCCCCTTTCTAAATCTTTCTGCCTTTGTCTTGTTAAGTGCCAACTCGCCACCCCCTGCTGTCGGACTGGCACCACCACCCGCCCCCTCTTTCTCTGTGCAACTATAATTACTCTGTTTTTTCCCCTCTCCTCCCCAAGGGCCAGCACCAGAAGCAGCGCCTCTGCTCAGTTCGGTGGATCCATTGCCGCCTCTGCTCACCGCTGCCTGATCCCCTGGACTCTTCCTGACCACCTTCGTGGTCCTCGGCCCCAGATTCCTCAAGTAGGTACTGCCGCTTTCTGCATATTTGGCTCCAAGGCCTCTGATTGGTGCGGTGTTGGTGAGTGGATCCTGATTGGTCTGTTGTGCCTTCTTTCACTCCCCTGTCTTTTATACCTCACTCCAAAACCTCGCTCTTCTAAATATTTTCTGATATTTTGATCTCTCTAACTTCTCGTAGCTCTGTTCTCTCTCTCCTGTCACTTCCTGGGTGCCACTGACACTCACCCTCTGTTCTTGATTTCTCCTAGGTCGTTTAGCTATGAACCTCTCAATCTCACTGCTCTTTCTTGTGCCCTCAATTGCACATCTCCACTTATCTTTACAATAAGTTCCCTTGCCCACTTGGTCCTCCCTCATCACTTGCCCCATGACTACCATTTCTCCAACTTGTTCCTCTTATCCCCTCTCCACTGTGACCCTACCCCTCCCTTATTGTACAGACCCTGGGCCCATCTTGTTACCTACACTATAAAATTCTTCCCCTTAAATTTACATACCATTTGCCCTGTTGTGCGTCATAAACTATGGTATCTCATCCCAATAGCCCTACTGCTCTCTGTTGATGTGTATTCGAACCCGGGACCAACCTATGATGAAAGTTGTCACTTCTCACATGTTAAGGGTCTCACAGTAGTGCATCATAACATCAGAAGTCTGCTACACAATTTTGCTGAATTTGAATCCTGGATTAACCTATATAAACCAGATATTGTCTGTCTTACCGAAACGTGGCTTAAGCCTTCCATTCAAGAATCCCGGTGCTCGCTAACTTCCTACAACCTCTCGAGAGCTGACAGGCCTGCCCCTTAAAGAGGTGGTGGTACTGCTGTCTATTTCAAAGACTACCTCAATCTCACTGAGATCTGCTCATCTCCCCTAGTCCATAGTGGAGCTCTACATGTTCTTCTCACCCTGGGCTCCAAAAAACTTCATATTGTCTGTGCTTACAACCCCCCAGTGGCTTGAAAGGTCTTGATGAGCTGCTTGAACAAACCACTCTACTCTCAGGTAGGAAGAGGTTCTTTTACTTGATGATCTCAATATAAACTAGCTGGGTAACTCCCAACTTTTACTACTTTCCAAGATCAAAGGCTTCAGCTTTCACCAGGTTATTAGCGATCCCACAAGAACTGCCCATCACTCTAACTCCTCAACAATGCTTGACTGGGTTATGACTAACCACCTGGAAAATATTATCTCCTCTGGCACACTAGCAGATTCCATTACAGAACATTCCCCCACTTTCTGCGTTTGGGGTAAGACCAAGCCCCCCATCAAAGCCTCGGTTTATCACTTTCCATAACTATGCACACCTCGACCACCAGTCTTTCCTACAGGATATTGCTGGACTCCTCTGTTTAATTTGGATGGCCCTCAGACTGCGTTAAACCTATTCCTGAATTGCTTTTTGGAAACTCAGAACAAACACTGCCCCCTCATTGAGTAAAAAACAAGCATACATGGTGGCTTAAGTCCGACCTTCTGTCTAAACAACGACTGCGTGATAAAAGCTGGCGTTACTATTAAAAGACAGGACAGCCTGCTGACTTCAATTCCTGTAGAGTACTCAGAAATTCTTGCAAGAAGGATATTAAGTGTGCAAAGAGCACCTACTGTAAAGATCTCCTAACTAAATCTTATGGTGACCCCAAAAAATTCTGGTCCCACATAAAGAGCTTCCTAGGTTCAAATCCGGACCCCACCCCAACTGATATGTCTCTTAATGGTGTCCACTGCAACAATCCTCCCACTATTGCTAACTTTTTCAATGCACAGTTCTCTGATCTTACTAACTATACATCATCCTTCCCAGCTTCACTTAACTCTCATGCTCTACACAATGTCTCTGGGCCCAAATTTCACTTCAAGTCTGTCACCCATCTGGATGTACTTAGACTGCTCAATAACATTTCTGACCATTCTGCAGCAGATTCTGACAATATTGAACCCAAACTGCTAAAACTTGTTGCCCCTTACATAGCAGCACCTCTAGCAAGGATCTTTATCCTCTCCCTGTGTCATAGCTATGTTCCTGCTCTCTGGAAGATGGCCAGGATTACCCCTGTCTTCAGAAAGGGTACCGCAAGAAACTCTCCAATTACAGACCTATTGCCATATTGTCTGCCCTCAGCAAAATCCTTGAGAAGCTCGTAGCCACCCAAACCATAGACTTTCTTCAGAAATATGACCGCCTTATGAATGCACAGCATGGTTTCCGCAAGGGTCATAGCACCACCACTGCATTATTCAATTTCACATCTGATACCCTATCTGCCATGGACTCTGGTCTCCTAACAGGGGCAATTTTTATAGATATGACAAAAGCGTTCAACCTAGTCTACCATCCTATCCTCCTTGCCACTCTTAGATCCCTAGGCTTCTCACCAAATTCCACAGCATGGTTTGGCAGCTACCTATCAGATCGCACACAGCAAGTTAAATTCAACTCCACCTTGTCCGATTCTGCGACCATAAACATTGGCATGCCACAAGGTTCTATTCTTGGGCCACTGCTTTTCTCCATTTTCATAAACGATTTTACCTCTAACCTTCTCCAGACTGCCTCCCTACTGTACGCAGATGATATTGTCCTTTATGCCAGTGCTAAAAACATTACAGAAGTTAAAGAAAAACTTTCACTTGACTTTCAAAGGATTCAGCAATGGCTATTCAGCCACAAACTGCTGCTGAATGTTTCTAAGACTCAAGCCATGCTATTTGGTACTAATACCAAGCTCAAACTCTCTCAACCCACTTTCAAAGTTACTACCTTAAATGGCTCTTCCGTTGATGTTGTACCCTCATTTAAATACCTTGGTCTCACACTCGATCCAACTCTCTCTTTTGATCTCCGTATTCAACAATATTGCAAGCTGACTAATATAAAACTCGGTATGGTCTATTGTTCCAGCTATATGCTCACACGTTCAGCTAGGCTTGCCATAGCCCTTGGCATACTCCTTCCGTCACTCACCTATGGAGTTGTAATGTATGCCTCTGTGAGTACTACTATTCTCAGGAAGTGGGATGTCACCTACAATAATATCTGCAGGTATGCGTCCTCATCACATCAGTTGAAACATCATTACCTACTATACTCAGAACTTCAGTGGCTTTATTCGAATGCATCTAGAGACTTTGCGTTTGGCTCAGTCATAGATAAAATCATCTGTAACCAAATGCCTAAACCCCTGGTGGATCTATTCCTCATCCAGCCATCTAAATATTGTCTTCACTTGACTGCTAATGCCCCTGTGCTTATTCCTCGGTACTACTCCACCAAAGGTGCTAGTGCTTTTTCCTGTTATGCCCCCTATCACTGGAATTCCCTCCCACTAGTTATAAGATCAGCACCATCCCATGCCTCTTTCAAGAAATTGCTTTGTGATCATCTTGCTGACTCCTGTTCATGCTCCTGCTTCAAACCACCCTAGCCCATTATCTCTCTCTTGATCTATGCACCCTCTCACTTCAGGCATGCTCTGTACACTCCTCTAGTCGTCTACTTGCACTCTTAGTTTACCTAGTTCCTATCCTCCTACTTTTGCCTTTCTGTCTATACTATTCCATCCTTCCCCTTTTTACTGCATCCCTCCCTAGTCATATCCTGGTTTTACTCTATCCTTTATGTATAATTATATTTTGGGGTATTTTTGTTTTGTTTATTATACCATTTTCTCTACCAGGATTACTACTTAATGGTTTATTTATTGCACTTGCACTCTTATTTACTCCCTGTTATTGCCTATGTAATTTGTATCCTGTTGCCTTGCTGACTACTTTGTATTACTACTGTCTATGCTTTTACTTTATTGTATTTTACTGTTTTGTATTTGTTTCTACCTCTGTTGATCAACTGTTAAATCAATTGTTTTGCATCTGTAAACTCTCGGGTCGTGCCTGAAAATAGTCATTGCTATGGCTAGCACACTCTACCTGGTCAAAAAAAACCTAACTAAATAAATAAATAAATATTGGGGCTACCACTGATGGAGAATCAAAATAGCATATCTGAACAGGAAAGATCCCTTTGGTTTTCCCTATCCCTCCCAGTCCATGTCCTTCTAGGACAGATAAGGAAAGGATAATATCCATAGTTTCCGGTATGACAGCGGGACGGGGCTGGTGAACCTATGAGGGCTATAAATAATAAAAATGAGAAGTGTGCCTCATTCAGTGGAGTGGGTGGTGGAAATGCATACAGTCTCACATTCATCGTGTTAGAAAAAGTATGTTTAGCTCTAGAGGTGTGAGATATTGAAAATATTGACTAGCCAACTAGAGGACTCTTTAGTCTGAATAACCCACCCCTCCCCACCCTCCTCCCTCCTTCCCTACCCCATCCCTCCTACACCACCACCATCCCCCTTCACTCCCAGCCCCACTCGCTCCTGCCCCTAATATTCCCACCCCAATTTCTCTTCTGTGCAACCCCCCTCCATTACCACAAACACTAGTGGCTCTAGCTACAAATGGTTACCAGGGCACAGCTGGGGCACAACAGATGGCAGCCAGGGCGCTGATATATGGTTAATGTGAGGGAAGCTCTGCACCATATGGGGCACCAACTGGGGCGCAGCATTTTTTTAACAGGGCACATGCCCTGGCGGGCCCTGGTGTAGAGCCGCCACTGACCACAAACACCTACCTCCCTTGTTGTTTATATCCCAACCTCCTTTCACACCTCCCGCACTCCAGTACCCCTTCCCTTAGTTTTCTCATCACACCTGCTCCCCCCACTTGCCTCCTACTGTGCTCCAGCTTGCACCCCTCCCCACACTGCTGGCATCACTGCAGCAACTCCCTCTCATTACTCCCTCCTGCAAAACAACAATACCATCCTTAGGCTGCTCCCCCAACCACTCCCCCTCTGTATAACTAGTCCCCATCTGTATAGCCAGTACTCCCAGGGGCTTGATGACCCTAAACTGACAGACTAAAGCACTTCCTTTGAAACTGTTTCCTTTGTTTGAGCTGTATCCTGAATGTTCCCTCACTGAAATGCTTTGTCCCCTTGAAAATCTGTTCCTCCTATTTTATTTGTAACCTGACTGAAACAAACTGTTCCTTCAATGAACTCTAACTCGTATCGTTCAAATGTATGCAACCAATATGCTTTGTCTAACTTTTTTTGTAATGTCTGCAACCTGGGTGTTTGACTAATTGTTTTGTGTATAACCTGGAACCTTTGTAAATGAGTCCCAGGACTCAAAGGTATTAATCCTAAACTGCAATAAATAAATAAATAAGTAAATAAAATATTGGCCAAAAGGGAAACCTTTTGGATTTATCAACTGGGGTACTCTACTGGCCTGGTACAACTGATCAGGATGAGCTTGCTAAACTCCTGTGAGTCTGTTCTGTGGTTTTGAACCCTGACAGCTTTGTTCTTGATTTTCTGTACTGGCCGATTCAAAATAGCTTTATAGAATGTTAAGGTAACCCTAAATTCCACTTGAATGTGGTTAGGCAGTATTTTTAACTTGTCATCCTCCAGGGTGGCTAACTATTTTTATAATTTGGCACACATACGAGATGGCATTTAAAATGCCTCTTTCAGAATTGGCTGCTAAAGTTACAGTGGCTTTCTTTTAATTAAAACTATCTCCAAGCTACAGATATTTTGTTGCTGGCTTTATAATGCCGTTTCATATCAGGCGTTGCAGAACTTATTGCTTGTTTTTAGATGTCTATTAGTCTTCTTAAATTGGCAGCAATAGGTGTTGCAGCCATAGCTATCAGCTTTTTAAGATATGCACAATGATACTACTTAATTGTGAATGTGGTGTTTAGTAGATTGCCTAATTAGATTGACTGATACGCATTAGCATGTTAATTAAATGGTATATAAATTGATTTCTGCACGGGAGAGCAAGTTAGGTTGACAAAGAACCCATGAAGTGGGTGTAAAATGGGCCTTTTTTGGTCATCTCCCTTGAGACCCCGGCTGTGATGTGCTGTTCATGTTTTTATTGTTTTGCCATAAAAATAAATGGACACTGAATATACGGAAATAGCAGTGTGTAGTGTTTTGCTTCATGTTCTGAGTGCCGAGTCCTGAATATTGTGCAGTAGAGAAATTGCAGACTGTGCTGGGTGGAGACAGTGAGTGTGTCAATGTTGTAGGCATGCTGGCTCCTGATGGCGCAAGCAGGCTCTCAGGGTAGGGATCTATAACAGAAAAAGAATGGCCACTGAAGGGGAAGATGACATCTCTACCACCCCTCTTGTCCATCTGGGCTCTTGAAAATAATTGAAGTTTTTACTGGTTTCCAAATAAAATGAAAGGTCTAGACAAAATAGGAACTGTTCATCAAAGTTACAGTTAGAAAGTTGTCCATAGTAATTTAATGTCAGAAATAACTTTAAGTTCATCAGGTGTCCCTTCCACTTCATAAGCAGCATTTAATAAGTATGTATTGCAGACATGTATTTGTTTATAAGGATACCTCACCCAGTCTACTACCTGGGTGCTCTGTGATCCTCTTGGTAATCAGAAAGTTTGGATTTACCTTGAAGGCCTGTATTGTCTTCATGTCCATTGTCTCAGCTGGTAGGCTTTTCGGCAGGTAGGTTCACTGCTCTTTGGGAGAAGAAGTGCTTCCTAATGATACTCTGATATTTACCACCTCTGAGATTTAGGGTGTGTCCTGACAGTCTGCTGAAGGACACAAGATCACACATTTCCATCTGTTTAACCAGACCGATACTCCTGAGTATGCAGAACTCTGAGATAATCTTCCTGTCAGCCTCTTATTCTCCAGTGTGTCCATATTAAGGGCTGCAGTCTCTTATCAACGCTTTAGTTCCCCATAATCCTTATCACTCTGTGGTGGCTCTGCATTGTTAAACAACAAAATAACAAGCTAAACTGTATTAACTGCTTACTTATTAAATTTTTGCTCTTCTGGATACAGCCTCCTGAGATATAATATATAATTTATAAGGAGGCCCTGGGGAACAGCAGAAGGAGCAACATGACATTGAGGGTAGGTAATATACAACTCTCCAACCATATTAAGTATCTCACCTGTACCATGGTGAAATAAATTAACCTTAGGCTCACCCCCCCCGGTGTCCAAGCCCTGCTCTGCTATAATACCAATCCGCGTATCTCCGGGAATTCCAGATTGCGGCTCCTGCAAATTCCCCACTGTCACACTATGCAGGGTCAATGTTCTTTCACTTATAGGGCTCCCTTTGGCTGAATGGTCTCAGCACCACCATCGCCTCTGCTCCAACACTTAATATGTTTAAAATCAGGTTCCGGCTCCCTCGCACAGCCTCCCAGCTCCTGTGATTGCCACTCTTAATTTCAGACACACCTGCCACCTCTATAGCCTTTCTGTACCCATTCATAGCACTTATCTCCTATCTGCCCACCCCCTATCTGCCCCATCTCCTATCTCCTATCTGCCATATCTCTTATCTGACCTCTCTTCTCACCTCCCCCCTGACTCCTACTTCCTCCCCACTCTTCCCATTCTCTCTATTTCCCGTCCCCCCCATACCTGCACTTCTCCCCTATTTGCCTGACAAATGCCTGTGGCTGCTACTACGTCCACCCCACCCTGCCTCTCCTCTTTGTCTGTGTGCCCCCTCCTAGTGGTGGTTGCCCAGGGCCATACATTGGTATTTACTCTCTAAATGCATTTTTAAATAATAACTGTTCCAATTGTTCTATATTTACCCACAATGTTGTTATTCCTATTGTTTCCAATGGTTTCCAATTTGTACTGTAATCACCCACAATGCTGTTATTTCTATTGCAATACTGTTATTTCTCTTGTATCCTCTGTGCCATTCCTCAACTGATGTGGAACCTTTGTAAAAGAGCATTGGCTCAAAGGCAATTGTAATCCTAGATCTAAATAAATAAAATAAAACAAATAAATTGGTGATTTCATCCAATCAGAGCTCTGAACCACTAGACCTCTTTGCACATGCAGCAGCATGGCAGTGAGTTACGTACTATAAATCACTTATGCAATTTCAGCCAAACACCTCAGAACCGCAGCAGGACCTTTTTTCCAGTGTACATGCAGCAGTGCAACATTGAGTTAGGTTTATAAATCACTGATGTGATTTCAGCCAATCAGAGCTAAGAACTGCAGGGCCGCTTATCCAGTGAACATGCAGCTGCACAGCATGGCATTGAGGTAGGTAAGATTTGTACAAAAGAGCAATAGATTTGAATGTTTTAACACAATCAAGACAAAGAGTAAATAATAGTGCGATGCTTGGCAGTGAGTTAGGTAACTGCAGAAGGTGGGCAGAAAACAAATGTATACACATTTGATAAGAGAAATAAATACATCATTTAAATGAAAGTACTTAACACCTGATGCCTGCTTATGAGGCAGGGGGATGGACATGATGGATCTTGTGTCCTTTCTAGCCTTAAAGTAATATGTTACTATGTTAAAATATTTAGCAGCTGTCTAGTGAAGCATTGTTTTTGTGATGTATAACCGTGGATGTAAAAGGTATAAGGAATATCATGGATTTGGATATGAGTGAAGGAAAATCACTGTGGGCATTAAATAATAGAATAATATATGGAGTGTTGTACTTTACAAGTTTTTTTTTTACACTCCTAGGGTGTGTGAGCCATTTGTGATGGTATCCCACACTGTAAGTGTGTAAAATAAAACTCATAATTTCAAAACACCATAGTTTTTTATAATTTCTTTTTTTTTAA
The DNA here is from genome assembly GCA_016271365.2 of Neoceratodus forsteri. Classification (NCBI taxonomy): domain Eukaryota; kingdom Metazoa; phylum Chordata; order Ceratodontiformes; family Ceratodontidae; genus Neoceratodus; species Neoceratodus forsteri. Next base: position 19,035,455 of record CM057457.1, read on the forward strand.
TTTGAAATAAAAATAGCTAGAAAAGGGTAGTACGATGGCTCTGCAAGTGTCATTAGTGCATGGACAACACTGCATAGTAAAAAGTGCAAAAGGTGTTGTGCTAACGGGACATAATAGTGCTGTGTAGTACCACGCTGTACCTGTACCTGCTTCTGGTCTGGCTGAGCATTCTAAGTTTGTGGATGTGTGTCATGTTAGTGTGCTGACAGTGTGGCATAGAGATTAGAGTGATAGCCTGTGAATAGCTGGGGCTTCCCCGCGACCATGGTTCAAGTCTTCCTTCCATTTTTTTTCCTTTTCTCGCCATATGTGTGGTGTGGTATTATTATATATGTTTAAGGGGGGTGTGGGGGGTGAAGTCACTATGCAGATCAAAGCCATGTAGGTATGGCAAATTGATCCTTTTGTTATGTCCAACCTTGGAGTTGATTATAGTATGTTATTGGGGGGGGTGTTGAGGGGGCGAAGCCCCCTGATAAAAACTAGTGAAAATAGATAAAAACTAGTGTAAGAATGCTGCAAAATTAATGAAAATGTGCTGCAGTTATGTGCTTGTTTTCCAGAGTGCTGATGTGTTACAAACACTTGCAATGAGTTTACTTTTGATGTATGTTATAAGCGCAGTATTGCTGTATGCTAAATTTTCTGCTCTGCTTTGTACTGCGCTGATATGACATTCACTGAGTTGTAGTAGATCCTTGGAAAAGCACTACAAAAGTTTGAAGAATTTATCTGCTTTGATATTTACTGTTTTTGATGATGAACATATTGCATGAACACAAACATTTATGTGGTTATAACATTACCAGGTAAGCAAGCAGAGGCCATAGGGCTCATTTCCCGTTGTGACCTAGGGAAAGGGGAAGGAGAACTATCAGGAGAAATAATACAAACAATTCCAATAAAGACAAAATTCCGGTATAGATAAAAGAATGCAATAAGGAATCAACAAATCAATGAGTATTAAAACAAGCAAAGGGTATACAATAAGAAACATGAACGGGTACAGCAGAGATTACATGCCCATGCAGGTGCATCTTAATAACTTTGGTGCTGTTCAGAATTGCTGGAAAGTTTGCATATGTGGACCGGGTGGACTTGATAAGTCTCGTGATGGACACTCATCTGGATTGTGAGATCTGGAATTTTAAAAAGCTATTAAAAAAAGACTTTTTGGAGATTTTTTGCTCACCCTTTTTTGCTCACCCTCTCTTCTCCTCTTGTATAAAATCCAGAATTCTCAGGAGTTAATGCATCACTGTGGCTTACATTTTTCAACTAGTTGGACTTCCCCACGGTACCATAACAAACAGATATTTGTTTCTAAAACTAGAACAACAAAAAGGTTAAACTACTTTACAGGAAGAATACCCACATTATGGAATCTTCTTCCACAATACTTAGTGGATAGCAGTTCTAATTTAGTCTTCAAGAAAAGGTTGGATTGTTGGCTGGAGTGTAATAACCTTAAGGTATAATTATCCCATCAATGTGGTGGGGGACAATCTCAATGGATAGTAGCCTTCTTTTGTCCTTTGAAACCAAGTAAACCAAGTAAATCCGTGGAGCAAAAATGCTTTGAAATATTGTTACAGAACTTTCAAGGTAGAAGGAGCTCGGCCCAAGTGTGTGCCTTTTGAAAGTTTCGTGAAGAAATGTGAACTGGTTCTTGAGCTAAAAGGTTTTAAAATAAAACTTCTGAGCATGCTCAGTAAGGTTTTGATGGTAAACCTCTGACACAAAAGAAGAATTTTACTTTTGTGAGAAAAAATGTGACTGTTATGAGTTAGAACCTTAATAACTTTGGCACTGTTTGACAAAACTGCATGAAGTGTCGCATGCATGGTTAAGGTGCCATGTTCTTAGGATATTACAAATTTGTCATGGCTGCTTGCACATATTCTGAGATTCAGGGAGTGTAAAAACATTTAAAAAACACATTTTGTGGACCCTTAGTTTCCTTGCATCAAGTCCAAAACCTGTTTGGAATTGTGTTCAAAATTTCCAGGATAGAAGTAGTTCGGACCAAGGAGGGGTCTTTCAAGGATTTCCTGAAAAAAAAATATTAATCAGTTCCTGAGTTATAAGGTTTTAAAAAAAAATGGCTTCTGAGCACGGGTTGAGTAGGCACTTTAGTGTTAAACCTCAGTTTTTGCACCTTAATAACTTTGGCACCATTGGACAAAATTGCATGGAATTTTGCATGCATGAGTCCAGGTGCTGTGTTCTTAAGACTTGGGGAGTACTGTGATGGCCTCTCATCCTGATTCTGACTTTCAAAATTTAAAAAGCCTGAAATTATGCACTTTTTTCCATTTTTTTGCCCACCTGTGGAGCAAAAACAGTTTAGAATTTTGTTCACAAACATTCAGGATATAAGGGACTTGGCCCAAAGGTGTGCATTTGAAAGGTTATCTGAAAAAGCATCAATCGATTCTCTAGTTATAAGATTTAAACTTTTAGCTTCTGAAAATACTCAGTTGGGTTTTCAGGACAACCGTCCGGTGTGAACAAAGAATTTATGTTTGGAGCCAATTTTTGTTTCACAAGAAAATGTTTTTTATATTTGCAAAAAAATATTTTTGGGTCATGAGCACTATCCTGTTTTTTTTTTCTTTCTGGATGTTTTTTTAGAAACACATAAAAATTATGCCTTTCAGATAAACACACACCTGAACTTAAATAAAGAGTACCCATTTAGCTAGATTTGGGGGTTTTTCTGACAAGAAATGACCCAGAAATGTTTTCTGGGCTCCATGAAAATCTTAGGTTGCCAGCTTAGCTGTGGTTGCAAGTCTTGTGTTGTACACCAAGAACTGTTTGCAAGAAAGTATGAACAAAGAATCTCACAAATAATTATTTGTACACAACATTCTCTTTACTCAAGAAAGTGAGATCAAGGAATCACACAAATAAAATAATTTCTTGTTTGTGACTTAAAAAGTGCAAAGAATCCTTTGTGACATAAAAAAATGCAAAGAATTCTTTGTTTGAAAATGCAAACAAATAATTCTTTGTTTGCAACATACAAATGTGGCAATAAAAAATTATTTGCAACATAAAAATGTGAACTTTGTACCCCAGATCAACTGTTTATCATATATTAGCCTTATTTATCAGTTTTTTCACCAGATTTTCAACAATCTTATTTTTGTAAGACCCTTACGTGAATGTGGTGGGTGACAACTGTCACTGCAAGTACAAAATTTAAAGTGCAAGGAAATAATTCTTTACACCATAAAACAGTGTGAACAAAGAATTCTTTGTTCATGACATAACACTTTGAACTTTGTACCCAAAATCAACTGTTACTCAACACTCAGCAATTTATTAACACTTTTTTTTATCAAATTTTCAACAGTCTTATTTTTTAAAGGCCCATAGATGAACACAGTGGGTAAGAACTGCTACTTCCACCTCAAAATGGGTTTTTACGTTGCAAAGCCATAAAAACAATTTTAAAGTTGAGACTGCATGTTCATCACTTCTGTGGATGTTGCACAGGCTGTAAATATAACCTCTGAGAATCTGGGGTTAAATATTGAAAAATGGGATATGCATTGTGGTACAGTTCTGCTGGTATGCATGTAATGTAATGTAAGGGCCCTTTGGGCTCCATGCAAATTCTGAAGAGACATTGAAAGCCATAGTATTGGATTTGCATGGGGACCAATGCGCACTATGCAAATTGTGTACACAATGAATGGCCCATACATACATTAAACTATTATACTTAAGGCTGTTGTATGCTATTTGTGTTGGAGGCCCTATGCAAATTGCACACCTATGTAATGCATGAGCAGGGTTGTGCTTCTGCACCCACAACTGGGTTGTACTTTGGGTATTGTGGATTTCTATCTGCCTCTGCAGTCAGAAGTGGCTGTGTATGTCTTGCAGTATGCATGTATATCTGTGGCTGCAGGAGCACTGGCCCCACAGGGCCAGCACTCCTGCAGCCAAAAGTACTTTTGTAATTTGAGTTTATTAACTTCCTCAAAAAGAAAGAAAATTCATTACAAAATCTGTATTAATGTACCAGTTAGGATTCAACTTAGCACTACAAAAATAGGGAAATGTGACATTAGGGTTTCAAATCCTAACCCCTCACCCCTCCAAGTTGCAAAAGGACAAGACCACACAAGAAACCACAGACAGTCATCATTAGATGGGACAAACAACATACAACTGCTTCCAGATGACACAAATTCAGTAGCACTGATGTAGTACCTTCCAAGATATTCATTCAGCATGCAGCACATTAAAAAGCTATACTCCATCAGCGCTGTTAAGAAATGTGACAGTGTGGCAGCAGAAGTGGTTGTGTCAGAGCTTAGGGAGGTACTGGCTGCACCTCTGACTGCCCTTTTTAGCAACTCAGTAGAAACAGGAGTGGTTCCAGAGAACTGGAGGACAGCAGATGTAATCCCACTGCATTAAGGCAGCAACTGAATCCAGCTCAATGTCACTGAGGGCTGAGGTGCAAGAGGCCAGACCCCACACTATGTTGCTGACTCACATTTAGAAGTGGACTTGGGTTGGCAGGGGCCAGCTGGGGGGTCATTGAGCATTCAGAGAACTGCTCTCTTCTCCAGTGGAGGGTGGTCTTGCAGACCCAGCCCATGATTTCCACCAGTTGGAGAGATGGTAGTAATGCAGACTGGAGTGGCACGGAAGTGATGGCTGTAGCCTGGTGATGCATGCATGCATCTACAGGCATGCACCCTGCTGGTTGCAGCAGGGACATAGAAGAAAAAGAAGGTAGAAACTGGAACTGGGCTTAATGAAACCACACCCATTCTCCATCAATCCGTGTCATCATCTGAGATGCCTCAACCCATCTGGATGAGTGCTTCAAAGGGGAGGATGGCCCTCCTGTCCCTGCTCCACCACAGGGGGTAATCTGCAGGGAACCTGGTCAAGGTATGTCCAGGGGGAGACAGGCACCATTAGTTGGGATCAGGAACAGGACTAAGCAGCTGCCCAGATATCCAGAGAGAATAAACAAATAATGAGGAAAAAAAGGCAGCAACAGAGAGGAGGCTGGCAACTATAAGCAGGTCAGTCTGATGTCAGTTGTGGGGAAGTTAATGAATATGCTTTTAAAGGAAGGCCTTGTGGAGTATCTTGACTGCAGTGGGTTGCAAGACCCAAGGCAGTGTGGATTCACTTAGGGAAGATCATGTCAGATAAATCTGATTGATTTCTTTGACTGGGTCATCAGGAAAATAGCTCAGAATGGAGTGATGGAGGTGGCCTACTTAGACTTTAGTAAGATCTTGGACACCGTACTGCAAAGAAGGCTAATAAGGAAACTGAGCAGTTTGGGGTGGGTCCTAAGGTGGTAAACTGGGTACAAAATTGGCTGATGGATAGGTGACAGAGGGTAGTGGTAAACAGCACTCACTCAAGGGGGCACAATCTGCAGGTCGAGAGGGCAGCGAGGAAGCCCTCCCCAGAACCAGAGTGCAGACCCCCAACCCGGCGACACAAGCATTCAAAAGCTTGGGGCACATATGCAGGTCGGAGAGGGCAGCGAGAAGCCCTACACAGAACTGGAGTGCGAACCCCCAACTGGCCGACACAAACATTCAAAAGCTTCAGGGCACAATCTGCAGGTCAAGCAAGCAGTGAGGAAGCCCTCCCTAGAACCAGAGTGCGGACCCCCCCAACTGGCCGACACAAGCATTCAAAAGCTTTGGGGCACAATCTTCAGGTCGAGAAGGCAGTGAGGAAGCCCTCCCCAGAACCAGAGTGTGGACCCCCCCAACTGGCCGACACAAGCATTCAAAAGCTTTGGGGCACAATCTGCAGGTCGAGAGGGCAGCGAGGAAGCCCTCCCTAGAACTAGAGTACGGACCCCCCCCAACCGGCTGACACAAGCATTCAAAAGCCTCGAGGCACAATCTGCAGGTCAAGAGGGCAGCGAGGAAGCCCTCCCCAGAACTGGAGTGTGGACCCCCCCAACCAGCCGAGACAAGCATTCAAAAGGTACAGCTCGTCTGCTACACAGTTGAACAAGCAGACAAAGCGGAGCAAGGAGAAAAGGCGCCAAACTTTAAATTGCAATCGGCAGACGAGTGGAGATAGTTTTTTGTCTGCCTTAAACCTTAAAAGTACTGTGTTATTTTTGCTCTACTACTGGGTGCTTTAATTTAATTCATCTGCAGCACGCATTAACTTATTGTCTGCCTTTGCAGTGCTCCGAACAGGGTGCTTTAAAACAATCACTGTAGAAATAAATCACTAGGGATAGAGTTATTAATCACAAGCTGTGCAGGACATCTAAAAGCCACTGTTTGTGAAAAAAAGAAAAGTTTAAACTGTAAATTACCAGCTGCAATATCAGTTCGTCCATGTAGGCTCCCCTCCCATTCACGTCAGGAGTGCCACAAGGCTCTGTCCTAGGCCCCCTCCTGTTCTCGGTCTTCCTGAATGACCTGCCATCCACCTGCACACACACACACCACCATCCACATATACGCAGATGACACGGCGCTATACGCATCCGGCCCCTCGTTCTCGGAAGTTGTGACCAGACTATAGCAAGGCTTCATCTCAGTCCAGCACTGGCTCTGCTCAAATAACCTCCTCCAAAATGCTAACAAAACAGTCTCCTTAACCTTTGGCATGAGGCAAAAAATTTCTAGGCTCCCTTCACCATTAGTATTCCACACCCTGGAAGGGTCCCCTCTGGAGTTCTGCACCACCTTCAGATACCTTGGTGTTTGGCTTGACCAGCACCTCAACTTTTCCACACATATTGACTCTTTACTCAAGAAGCTGCACCCTAGGCTTGGTGCACTTTACCGGAATCGTGACAGCATCCCCCTTCCAGCCAGGAAAGACATTGTGAAAAAAATGATCCTCCCTGTCCTCGACTATGGGGACGTAGTCTACAGCGCTGGTCCAAAGACCACATTAACCAGGCTGGACCCTCTCTTCCACTCTTTCTGCCGCTTTGCCCTGAACAGCCCCTACTCCACACGCTACTGTGCCCTATATCAAGCAATGAACCTCACCTCTCTTGACAATCACAGGCTAACCCACTACACAAAGATCCCGGCCAAGTATTGGTCACAGCATCTCCCCTCCTACCTCTCCGACGTCTTAACAAACGCTAGCACACAAGCATACACACTCAGAAACTCAGACTCCAGGTCCCTAGCTGTCCTCTAATGGTCTACTTCCACAGGGCAGTCAGGTTTCAGCTACCGCATTCCCATGCTGTAGAACTCCCTCCCAGCTAACATTCATCGCTTCACCCCCTTTCGCACCTAAACTCCATGCTCCAAGATCATTTCATCCCTACCTGTGCTTGTGTCTAGGCATTTCCCAATCACTAGTAAAACCTCAGGGTATGTCTGCACTTAGCAAATTGCAATTAATCGGTGCCTAACTATAGTTCTCTCGCCTTATGCTGTTTCTCATATGGCTCAAAGTTAATTTATTGTACACTTGCTGTATTTAACTGTGGTTACCAACTGACTCTCTCAATCCACTACGAACGTGGAATCAGAACCAAATGTTAGTGATCTTCCACTATGTATTCACTTGTCTATACTGTCTTCAACTGTCTACCTCATGCCATATGTACTATGGTTACCAATTGACTCTCTCAATCTACTACAGACTTGTAATCAGAACCAAATGTTAGTGTTCTTTCACTATGTATTCACTTGTCTATACTGTTTTCAACTGTCTACCTATGTTCCCCCTCCTCCAGGACGCATGTGAAATTGAGCAGTATTCTGCTCAATGTGCCTTTCCTGGTAAAACGCTTAAATAAATAAATAAATAAATAAATAAATAGCGAGGCGTGACCAGCAAGGTACCTTAGGGCTTAGTACTAGGATCAGTTCTCTTTAATGACTTTATAAGTGACATTGCAGAAGAGCTGGAAAAGAAGGTATGCTTCTTTGCAGATGACACTGAAATTTGTGGTCGAGGGTATGACAGCTGGGTTTCAATGTGAAAAAGTACAAAATGATGTATCTAGGGCATAAAAACTCAGACGCAGGTATAAAATTAGGGAAGAGGTATTGACGGTCACAAAACAGTAAAGGGAGCTTGGAGTAATCATATCAGATGACCTTAAGGCAGGGAGGTAGTATAACATGGCAGTAGGTAGGGCCAGTGTGATCTAGGGTGCATGGGAAGGGGTATCACCAGAAGAAAGAGGGAGGTGGTATTACTAATGTATAGATTGTTGGTGACACCCCACCTGGAGTACTGTGTCCAGTTCTGGAGATCACATCTCAGGAAAGACATAGACAGAGTAGAGTCTGTCCAGAGGAGAAGAACTAAACTTGTACAGGTGCTGTATCAGAAGCCCTGTAAGGAGAGACTGAGGGATCTCAATAAGTACACCCTGGAAAAAAAGAAGGAATTGGGGACATGATAGAGACTTATAAATACCCCATGGTGTGAATATGGTACAGGAAGGAAGTATGTTTCAGAGGAGAAGGTGCATGAGAACAAGAGGGCATGCAATACAGCTGGAAGGGGGGAATTTAGGAGGGATGTAAGGAAGTACTTCTTTAGTGAAAGATGGGATGCCTGGAATGGTCTTCCACCAGATGTAGTGGGAGTAAGAACAGTGGTGGACTTTAAGCATACATGGGACAGGCACAGTGGAATCTTGGTAGGGAAATGGGGGGGGGGGGAGGTAGCCAGAGATCAGGTAGGATCTACGGTGACAGTATAGGCAGAGAAAAATAGACAGATTGCATAGGGCAAGCATTCTTTACCTGCTGACAAATTCTATGGTTTTATATGTTTTGCAGTGTGTATGTGTACCTATGGATCCAGAAATGCTGTACTTGCAGGGGCCTGTACTTCTGCAGACAGAGGTAGAGTTGTAATTTGGGTGTCATGGATTTGTACCTGTGGTTACAGTAGTACATGCTCCACAGAGGACTGCTCTCTTGCATCGAGAAGTGGGTGAGTATGTCTTACACTGTGCATGAGTATCTGTTGCTGTAGAAGTGCTGGCTCTGCAGGGGCCTGCACTTCCGCAAACAGAAATAGTGATGTAACTTGTGTATCATGGATTTGTATCTGAAGCCAGAAGTGGCTGGGTATGTCTTACATTATCCAAAAGTATCTGTGACTGCAGAAACTTAGAATTAGTAAACTATGAACCTCGTGTGAGTCAAATAACAGACGATCTGAGTAATTGGCCTCAGGTTCCCCTTTCTTTCTTCTTGCAAGGAGAATTCATTAGGATGAATATTCTTCCCAGACTGTTATATCTATTTCAAACACAGCCACTTTATCCATTTCACTTTTATTTTTCCCCTCTTGGAATAAATCAATATCTAGGTTCATATGTGGAGGCTCTCGACCCTGTATATGTTATTCTTTGTTACACTTGTCCTTGCAGAAAGGGGGCATAAATCTTCCAAACATTGAGAACTATGCTAAGGCCTCTCATTTGGGTCTAATTTTGGACATGGCTTCTGTCACAAGCTCAACCGACATGGAAGCAGATAGAGTTTTTGCTCTATGACATGCATGATATAGGCCCTTTGTTGTTCTCAAAGGGAGTCAGGGCTTTACAGCCACCACTCTAAGGATATGGAGAAATTTAGTCAATCATTCAAAATTAGCATGGGTTTTCTATTTTTTATGAGTTCTTTTAGATAGCTTCTCCCTGCTAGAATTGATTTTACTTTTTCTCGTTGGAGACATTTAGGTCTCACCTATATCTATCGATTTTTGGACCTTAATGGAATTATTCTCTTCTCGTCTTTGCAACAACATTATAGATTAAAGGGCTGAGAGCACTTTAGATATTTACAGGTACATACATTCCTTCTACATAAACAGCAGAAATACACAAAAATTAGCTAATCCTACACCTCTCCTTCTTAACATGTTTTTAGATGCTCTACGAGATGATGTATGAGACACTGCATCTTCACACCTAACAGGTAACTTTTATCATGGTTTGCAGCAATACTTCGCAGCATACTTCCCACACCATTTTGGATCTGTGGAATAAAGACTTAAATATGAACATTACTTTTGACATATGGACTATATATGCAATATCAGCAGTTAATGTAACATCCACTATATGCTGGAGAGCATTTGCGTGGAAATGTAGGAGTAGGTATTTCTGTACCCCACCCCTATAACTCTTCTAAAGTACCCCCTCCATTATGGGGTCTGTTGGAGACAATGTGGGTACAGTCTAGTTACACACTCACATCTGTTTTCGTCCCGCCTGATGTTAATGGACTACTGGAAAACCTGGCTACCCAATTTAAAGAGCTGTCTGTTTCTCAAAATTGGATTATTCTGGTCATGATGCCACTGTCCATCCTCCCTAGGGGTTACTCTTACATAAGTGGGTCACTAATTCAGATATACTTAATAATGGGGAAGGAAAAAAAAACATTATTAAACATTGGATGGCCCCTACCCCACTGATGACTGGGCTGTGGTGGAAAATTGTTAAAGAAATATACATTATGGAAAAATTAACATCTTCTGTACATAATCAATCAAGCTTTCAAAGTAAATGTCAGTGCTAGATATTATACTATTTGCAGATATACCCAGACTTCATTTCATACAAAGATGGGTTGCAATTGACTGGCATGAGGCTGAAACCTACAGGGTAATTGTTAGTGTTCAATGAGAGGATCTATATAAAAAAGAGATGTATAATAATATAATTGCGGAGAGGGCATTTGTGCTGGGGTCAAGCTGTGAGGGATTAGGCAGATAAATTAACAGCCTCATTGAAATCCTTTCTATCTTGAATAATTCTGTGAATTTTTACTTTAGCTCTGTAATAACGGAGGCAATTGTGTGTGGTATTACTAGGATATGATATATAATGATCCCTGTGTGATCGCAAATTCTCTCACTGTAAGTATTACCTGAGCAACCACTCCCGTCGTCACGGGGCCAAAACCACACCACTGGGTTTTGTCTCAACATCGCTTTATTTGATCAAACCTTACACATGCATGTGGGACTTCTACAACGGAGAAGTTCTCCGATTACAATTTACAGCAGCTTTTTATAAGCTAGATTTTGCACTTCTTATCTTGAAAAATACCAACATTTCAGTATAAGCCAATCATAAGACAGCATAACAAGTTTTCAGCAATGTAACAGAAAAAAGAAAAACAAGTTTATGTATGAGATACTTTTCCACTACTTATTCCATTTCTTTCCCAACACTGCTTGATACATATGCCTGGGTCAAGCTGACCTGAGAGAGACAATGAGTTTCACTCACACCATAGCAATGTCTCTACATGCTGTTATCTTTATATTTTGTCCGAGCCTGTTATACAGGCTGGCACAACCAGTTCTGCTCAGTTTTATCTAGCTTTCTGTTTTTACAAATATACCTCAAGTAACCTCAGTATCATTCTATAACCCTGTAAAAAAGGAAACATGAACTCAGAAATTTCTACTACATTCATTATGACTTTGTTACAGTATGACTTTCAAAGCAAGCATAGCTTCAAGGCATATATAAAAATTCCCTCACACCTGATATGTAACATCTACAATTCATGTCTATGTAGATTGTACAGTGTTTCCTTTTTGCCTTAATAAAAATTCAAATAAAAAAACAGTGTTGTGGTTTGAGCACTATGGATTTCTATTTGCAGGCAGAAGTGGGTGTGTATGTCTTGCAGAGTGCATGTGTATCTGTGGCTGCAGAAGCACTGGACCTTGATGATGGATGTCTTTTGAGTCATCTGAAAGCAGTTATATTATCTTTGTCTTACCTGATGGTAACTGTCTGGGATTTCCATTCTTTAGATTATGATACTTGCCAACATACAAGTGTGTAGGGATTATGATTGAGGAAGAATCTTAAATTATGTTTAAAGATGATTTGTTTTTATTCCATGGCTTAGATGGTAGCATTATTTTCAGTATATACAGTACATTATCATTGCATGTGTCCTTTATACAAAACAGTGTATAGAATGAAAGAACCAAGCCTAGAGTAGCATACATACAGCAAAGTAGAAGTGCAAAAAAAAAAAAAAAAATCCATGGGAAGTAAGGAATAATTTATGTATCCATAAGAAAGAATTAAAGCTCTTTGGTAGGAATCCACATTCTTGTCATATCATGAAATGGCAGGTTATTACTCTGTTAAGCTTCTCATTTTCGAGACAGAAGCTGTTTTCAGATTCTTGTGTAGTAAGCCTTTATTACACACCTACAGCAATATAGCTCCAAATAACACATTTATCTTGCGAATGCAACTAATATCCTTAAAGAGGTTTTGCATAATAATGGCACTGAGTAGTCAAGCATGTTGGAGTACTTCCTTCTACAGTATTCCCAGCACTCTGTGACTGTTTAAGATTTAGCAGTGAAATTCAGAGGCAATCATTCTTACCCTTGAACCAAATCATCTTTCATTGTGGAATTAATAATATATACATGCTGAATGTCTTATCTCCCCCTTGTTGTTCTTCTGCATTTGTATATTTCTTTGTCGGGCATCAGTCAGTGCAATGCCTACTAATGTCTAAAAGGAGGCAGTATAGCGCAGTGGTCTAAGGCTCTGAGCTGCAAATCTGGTGATATCCAGCAGACCAGAGCTGGGTTTGAATCCCACAGCTTCCACTTGCATACTGTGTGACCCTGAGCAAGTCACTTAACCTCCTTGTGCTCCCAGGTCGCTCCTGTAAAAAAGCTTTCAGCTTAGTGTGCTATACCTGGTTAAACAACTAAAAAAAAAAAAATGTGTCTAAATAAAGTTATACCAAAATCTTTCTGGTTTAATGAGTCCAGATACTTATTGAATAATGGGGCGGGCTGACTATCTCTTAAATGATATTCATACAATATTGGAAGATTAAATCCAGAAATGATCAATAGGTAGTATACAGAATCTTGCCAGTCAGCAGCAGTCTGGACCCTGTGAGTGTGGTCTATGTAAATGGATTCAATAATGAGGACAGGCTTATTTTGTGTAGGAGGATTTACCGCTGCATGACCTCTAAATGTCTGTGGGGATCATGTGATGGATTAAAATGGAAAAATATTCCAGCTGTCAATTAAGATGATAATAAATGGTATAGATACCCAGAAATAGAAATGTATCTGCCTGCCTATGGAGAGAGGCATTTCTATTTGAAATTCAGATTAAAACTTAACATACACTGTATGCAGTTTTAAGAATTACCAAAGTATTTGATTTTTATTTCTTATACGCAAGTGCACATTTTGTTAGGAAGAAAATCATGCTACAACATTACAACCAGATGTATCCCCTTAACACTGCATCCTTCCCTGCCTCTGAATTTCTGTCCTTTGACATGTTCAGTTTTTCTTTGATTCCTTTCTCCTTTAAAATTTATATTTTCCTGTCACTGTAACTCCTTGTTGAGTTGGCAGGTGGGTACATCTTCATTTGGCTCGACCTGGTTTCTGCTCTGAAGAGGCATGTTGCCAGTGTGGAATGGCAAGTGATGGTACATTGGAAGCACAAGGAGAATGGTTGAAAGTAGAGGTGTGGAAGACTCTGAGAGTGGCAGGGAAGGCTAGGGCCCAAGTTACTGGGATGGAAGTGGATCTGGTGTGCTGCCAAGGCAGTGCAATACACAGTGCCATCCACCACGATCAAGTGCTGTGTGTGAGGTGTCAGAGTTTACTGAATGAAGAGCTGGATTAATTGCCATTTGATTATATTGAGCTACTGTAGTATGCTGCAAGATATCACAGCAAAAACTACCATAAGAACAATTGACCATGCTAGATAGCACAGTACACGATACTGCCTATGGAGGGCAGAGGGATGCATCTGCAGCCACTGCAGGGTGGTTAACACTCAGAATAGGTATAGTGCCAAGCTTGAATTGCAGTTGGAGGCACCATGTAGGCACAGGGTGGCAAGGAGGTAACTGGGGAAGATGGTAAGCATAGGCTAGGGACTTGGGCATTAGGTTGAAGGAAAGTGTACAGAACAGGTAGGGTATGGTAGGGTAGGGTAGGATGGCAGGACATGTGATCTTTAGAAGTAGGGATGGAGATGGCTCCAAGTGTAGAAATTAGGTAGCAGGAATCACCATAAGGGAGCAGCATCACTAATGACATCAGCAATGGGTATCAGCATCTGAATGGCCATGGCTGGTGGGTGCAACCCAGGAACTGGGACACCCAACCTACCAAGGAGGAGGAGGAGGAGAAAGAAAAAAGCCAGAAGGCATGGCTTGAAGGCAATGGTCACTGGGGACTCCATAATTGGGGCAGTTTGTGAGGTGGTGGTGGGTAAATTACTGGACCAAGATGGTATCTCAGACATGGTGGTTTGCCTACCTGGAGAGCAAGTCAAAGTAATGCTATCCAGAATCAATCAATGCAGATCAGATTGTTGTAATTTATGTTGCAATGAATGACATTGGGAGCACAATTCCCAAGGAGTTGAGAAGGTCATTAATGGAACTGGGAATGTCCCTGACAGGAAAGGTATCCATGGTGATCATTTTTGGGATCTTCCTGGTACTTGAGGTGGCACTGGGTCAGAACAGTGCCGGCAATAATTGCTTGGTCAAGAACCACGCAGAAAAAATAGCGCCACTTTTGTTTTTGCGGAGGCGGCTTCCGGACTGAAGGATTCTCACAATGGGGGGTGGGGAGGATCAAGGGAAAGTTAAATGTGTGGGCTGTGGAATACTGCTCATGACCCTAATATAAAAAAATACTAAGTCCCGAGTGCACAAAAAAAGTTGGAGACCAGGATTAGAACCCTGGTTTCCAATGCCGCTGGCTGAGCTGCTCAATGCCCCAACTCTCCATGCCACAGGAGCAGCTTGGCCAGCCTTCTGGATCCTTGTGCCTTTGTGCCCTGTAAGCACTATGGACAGCAACCTGGGGAATTCTTATTGAAAGTGCTGTAAATCTCCTATTGCTGTCCATGTTCGCACTACAGGGACTAGCGCTCTCTTGACTGGCACTGTTCCTGTAGTGCTATTCTAACCGGGTACCACTTGGGGCTAGTGAGGATTAGCAGTGGACCATTATGCAGGTTAATGCTTGGCTAAGGATCCGGTGCTAGATGGAAGGTCTTCTTTTTCTGGCCAATTGGATGGTCTTCTGGTAGAAAGGACACCTGCATCACCAGGACTGGCTGTACGTGTCGCAGGAGGGGCTGGGTATAGAACAGAAGAATGGACATGGAATTTAAACTAGAGGATATGGTAGGGAGCTGATGTAGGGGATCACCAACTGCAGAAGGCAGTCTTGAGTGACCACCAAGGGAAGGAAAACAGAGCTGCAAAAAAGTGCCAGGAGAGAAGACCTCCAGGGGAGTGAGGAAGTAGAGAGGGGCACTAACTTCTTTTGCATGCAGGTCAGCATTTTCGCTATTAGTTTTTATTGACCAGGTAAGCACATTAGACAACTGTAAGGTCTGTTTTCAGGTATGACCTGTGACAGCTACAAAGTGCAAAACAGTGACAGCCATTTCACAGAAATAAATAATAAGAAACATTGCATGGCAGCAGGAGAGTCTGAAGCATAGTATAAAGCAAAATACAATATGAGATGCAAAAATTCAATACACAGTGGTGACCACCGAGAATAAAGTGAGTTTACAATACATTACAATACAATCATTAAGTTAGAGTGCAGTCAGTACACTGAACCCTTGGAGTTATGCACTTGCTAGAGTGCAGGGAACCCCAGAACAAAAAAAGGGGAGGCTTGACCATCAGATTAAGTGCACTTGAGGAGCACATCCAGCAAAATGAGTTAGGGTTAAAGGCCTGAGGCACTCCCAAAGGCCAGGACTGTCATGGTAATCATAGTGACCAGGAAAGGGGGGGGGTATAGGAATGACTGGGACACAAGGATTGATGGATAAAGATGATTGTGACCTGACAAAAGAATGTGTGGTGGCTTTCTTTATAAGGTAGGAAGGGCAAGGTGGAGGACAAGAAGGCAAAAAGGGGAAACAGTGCCACAGGTCCATCTGGGTCTAGTCAGGAGATAAGATGGGCAGAAGAGTCAAACAGAAGAGCATAGCGCTCACAGGTTAATGCAGAAAAAAAATCTATTTATGGAGAGGTAAGTAGCACAGAAACTGAAAGCACTGTGTAAAGGGTGCTAGGCAGGGCATTCAGTTTCTGTGCTTCTTGCCACTCAATAAATAGACACATTTTTCAGATGAATCTGTGAGTGCTCCACCCTTTTGTTTGTTTAGCTGTGCTTGTATATGACAGGAGGCACTGGGCCATGGCTCGATGCAAGTACTTTCATTTTGTGGGGTGTGTTATAGGCCACCAAACAGCTGACCAGAGCATGATACTTAGCTGGATTGAGAAATTATAAAAGCAGCCATATCAGATGCAGTGGTGATCCTGGGGGACTTCAATCTCATGGACATAGACTGGCATCTTCAGAGGGGTAATGGCAGGGCTTAGATGGGGTGGGGTGGGGAACACAAAAAGAGACTTCAGTGGAATCGTGCTCAAGGACAAACATCTGGGATTACATTGCAATCAGTCACAAGATGGAAAGCCTTGAAAACACTGCAGTACCATTAGAGTATTTGAGGTTTGTCTGGTAAATGCCCCAATTAACTTTAATAAAGACTTTCTATGTGTATGGAAGTTTCTTCAAGAACTGATGGTTATGTCTCTCAACCTTCCTCCTCTTGACTAGCTCCCCTTTGTTTCAAAGGTTCAAAAAGTGTTCCTGAAACCTAAAGATGTATAACAGAATAAGAAACTTAGCCTCCACTATAACATTACGTTTTTAATGCAGTCCATGTAACCAGCCATACCTCTACAGTGGTCTGCACTTTTGCAATGGAAATTACTGGGACCTTGTGCTGTAAATAGCAAGAAAAATATGTCTCCAGTTCAAGGATTTCTCTTTCCATATGTAATGCACCCCCCCCAGTTTGAGGACTTACCTTGTGCCCATCACTCCTGTTTCTGTTCCTCCTTTATAGCGCCTCCTGGCTGCCTGCTGTCTTTCCTTGGTGTCAGCCCAAGTCCTTTGTTGCCTTCTGCCCCCAAAATGACAGCCCCAGTGTAAAACACTAGCCCAGTTGGGCTCCAAAATTCAAACTGCTATCTTCTGCTATTGCCAGTGCACGAGGATATAGGGGATCATGCAGGCGCAAGTGGCGCCTTTGATGTATCGACTGCTGGTCTAGTGATCAATCGGAAATCCTCGCCATGGTTGCGATCCCCGTGTTAGTCAGAGTGGGGACCAGTGACCGAAAGAA
The DNA here is from genome assembly GCA_016271365.2 of Neoceratodus forsteri. Taxonomy (NCBI): domain Eukaryota; kingdom Metazoa; phylum Chordata; order Ceratodontiformes; family Ceratodontidae; genus Neoceratodus; species Neoceratodus forsteri. The sequence continues at coordinate 19,052,679 of CM057457.1, forward strand.
TGGCAAGGAGAGCCCTTTCCTAAAATTATTTGAAGAGATCCATGGATTGCTTGTGATCGGGTGCATGAATATTAACGAGCCGAGCCCTGATCATAATAAATATTCATGAGGGGCTGTCTTCCCTCAGGGAAGCAGTGTTTTTGGTGGCTGCTGCAAGGAAGTTGTAAATAAATAAATAAAAGCAGCAGTTGCCGTTGGGACATTTGGGGGTAGTGTGAGAGGGGAAACCTGTATAAGTAATATATACATAGTTAAACTGGCTGCACCAGTAATGTTGGGACTCAGATGACAGCCTGCCTGCTGCAAGAGAGGGTTACAAAATAGTGGCAGCCATGACAGGAAAATGGACTGAGATGATTGCTAAAGTTGAGCAGCGACAATAAGGATACACATATGACTATTGAACTGTGGGGCAAGTGGGCAAATATATTAATTATTCTGGCTGCACCATGGCTTTATTTGGGCAGTGTTGGGTAAGTTATTTTTTCTATTACTTTCTATTTCTTTTAGAAACTGGATCCAGGAAGCTCTGTGCAGTCACTAGTAAGGATGGAGAAGTACTAGAAGAAGTAGTACACCTGACAGTTACAGTTTCTTATTTCTTTTTTTACAAAAACAATGCAAACATAATAAATAACTTTAACAGATGACATTTATTTGAAAGTAATAGGTTAGTTACTAGTTACTTTCAAATAAATGTAATCAGTTACAGTTACATATTACTTTTTGTATAAAAAGACATACGTAATTGTAACTGTAAGGTGTATGACTTTTTCCAGTACATCTCCATCCTTGCTAGTGACTGCACAGAGCTTCCTGGAATAAGTTTCCAAAAGTAATAGAAATTAATAGAAAAAGTAACTTACCCAACACTGTATTTGGGACTGTGTTAATTCTGCTTAAAGGACTGTGTGCTCAGCAGCAATTACAGAGCAGCAACAGCCAATCAGAAAGTTAGGATTTTTAAGCCAGGACTTGTGGGACTTTTGTCAAAGCTCATGGGAAACTTCCAAGTGCTTATGGGGAACTGCAGGAACCTAAATTCAGGCGCCACAAAATGGAAAACCAACTGTGCATCGAGAAAGGTTAATAAATAATTAAGTTTTGTGATTAACAAGCCTCCCAAACAACCAGAACCAAAGCAACCAATGGCCTTGGCCAATAGGGAGTCTCAGGAGAGCTCCATAAAAGACTGTTTCAGCAGACTTTTCAGATTTGAGCGAGAGCCCTCCACAGGGTGTGCAGGTGCAGGCCCCCAGAAATTCAATGGACCTGGAAATCCAGTGCAAGCCTCTCCACAGGGAAGAGAGGCTTTGTTCTTCTTTGCCAGAAAATAAATTAGTAGCTGTCTATGTAAAACCTGCTAGCCTGGGGGTTGCCAGGAGATGTCCTCCAGGGGCTAGCCAAATCCTTTTCATGTTTGGGATAAATATGGGTACTGCAACTTGATGCCAAGCCAGCTGCAAAAGAGCTGAAGCTACCTCGGTGGTAAGAGTACTGATGTCTTCAGGAACCTTAGATGAAGGAAAGCCATTCCTTGAGGATGCCTGAGTAAGTAAACTTGTACCTCCAAGTGCAACTAAAGAGAAAGCTTTATGGGGCAGCCAAGCCTTAGAGAACTGTTTAGAACTGTTTGCTATCTGCACCCTGAGTTTAGTCAAAAGCATAGAAAGGGTGGACACTTATCGAATGAGTGATCATAGATGATCTTGTAAAATATATATATATATATATATATATATATATGTGTGTGTGTGAAATGTGTTTAAATTGCTAAGTGCCTACAGGACTGAAAGGGGAGTACTCAGAACCAGGGCTCTTCCTGACTTAGCCTGGGAGGTCCAGTATTTGTTCGTTTGGAGTTGTTAAGGGCACAATTGCTAAAAGGATTTTGTTTATTGTCATGACATCCTGTGGAAGCTGTAAACTCCAACGGTTGCCACATGGGACTAAGACATTGAGATTTGTGTTAAAAGAACTGCAGTAACTGTTTTAAATTGCCAAATCAACAGTACAGTATTGTGAAAGTATAGTAGTTGGAAATGGAACGTGAGGAACTGGGTCACCCTAGTCTTAGGGAGCAAGTACCCACCAAGAAATCCAAAGTTGAAAAGGACTGTTGTGGCCACACTGGCCCATGGTTGAAGGACTGAGTTGTAAATGTGCTGAATGTTCAAGAAATATAAACGTGTTGAATGTTCAAGAAATATAAATGTGTTGAATGTTCAAGAAATATAAATGTGCTGAATGTTCAGGAAACACAAATGTGCTAAATGTTAATGTAACCAGCTGGTTACACCGCAAGTGCTTTTGGCCTAGAAAAGGAGCACAGACTTCAGGATGTTAAAGTGTTGTTTCATTATCAAGTTTTAAAATCTCTGCAATCAGAAAAGGGGTAATGGCTGTTGGCTTGCCTGCAGTTTAACCTTCAGGGATTGTTCCCATTTGCTAAGAGCACTAAACTTCAACCTGCTTACAGAAGGCTTTCTGTAAATAAATGAAGGGCCACACCTGCACAAACCCAAGAAATTGTAAATAAAGTGTTTAATACTTCAAGCTAAAATTTAATCTTCTTAATTTAGCTGGCCAACATACAGCAGCACCATCTTCAGACCTGCACCTTTATATGGACTTTGGTTACTGGGGACCCAGGTTAAAGTTGGGATTTTGGGGTCTCATACCAAATGTTGGGGACTGGTACCAGTTTAGGTAATAATGGTATCTGTGTTAACTGATTTATTGCAGCTAGTCAGATAGCTGGGGCTATAGTTATTCTCCCCCCCCACCCAAGTCTATTTATCCTCCTTTTGGCAGACCACCGTCATTGTCTACCAACCCTACCAGTCTCGGGGTCCTCCGGGATCTTATGGTGCCATGCACGCTCTGGCAGATCCCCTGAGCCAGTCCAGAGGCTTCATCCTTGGTGGCCCCCAATTAGTCCTCTGTTTCACCCCAGTGAGTCCTACTCTTGAGACCTCAGAAGTGGTGACACATGCGGTGGAGGTGCACATGGGCACCACAACTCCAGTGCCAGTCTCTTCAACCCTCCCTTGGCCTAGCACCAGCAGTTCTCAGAGTGATGCAGCCACTCTGGCCTCCACCTCTAGGGGGCAGCCAAGCTCTGAAGAAACCTGTTCCTCCCTCACGAGGCAGAGGGCCGCCAGCCGGCAGCCACTTGCATCCTCTCCTCCCCCCTGCTGACCTCCGATGACCCAGGCTCATTCCTGAACCAGGATCGCCAGCATGGCGCGAGGTGTGGTATCCAGCACCTCAGCCCTCTGCACCACCGGGCCAGCCTGGTTATTTTTAAAGGTTGGTGGGTGATGTGATTAATAAATGATTGAAATTCAAACTGTTGATCTGATTCTAAAAGTAAAACAAAACCAATTGAACCTAATGTAAGAACTGTAAATGCATAACCTTTATTTTTTTCTTCACCCATCCTAAGTCCCTCCCCATGTAAATAAACTTTGTTCTTGATGTTTTACTGATACTTGTGCCATAAGCATATTATTAGGATCCAGCTACTAATTGGTAAAATGTATGAAATGTGGGGAAATGTTATTGGGTCACGTTTGGTGTGGCTTATGGTTAATGTGGGTGGGTACAGCATCCCAGAGGGTTGTACCAGGTTACAGCTAGCCCACTTAAAGCTATACTCTGGGTGGAGGCACTGCGCAAATGTAATAGCTTGGATAAAAACCAGTTTAAAATAAATCTTGGGAACCCAGGCCCCTCAACATTGCATGGGCCCAGAAGGCAGGGGTAGTAGCCCTTGGAGTAGAGCCACCTAGGGATTACACATATTTACGCTTATGATTGTTCTTTTTTGTTTTTTTTTTTTTCACTGGCTCTGCTGTATATTGCAGTGCCATCTGAGTACTTAGATTTTAGTGAGGCTTTTGACACCCTTCCACAAAGGAGGTTCATAAGGAAACTGGGCAGCTTAGGGGTGGGTCCAAAGGTTATAAACTAGGAAACAAATTTGTTAAGGGATAGGTAACAGATGGTGATGGTAAACGGAGTTCACTCTGTGGAAGGGAGGGTGATCAGCAGGGTGTCACAGTGATCATTACTGGGACCAGTCTTCTTCAATGTACTTACAGGTTACATTGCAGATGAGATGTAAGGGTTCCATGTCATAATAGTGATTGCAAAACAGCAGTCAATATTATGGCAAGTGTATATTGCCGAAAAGCAAATCTGCGATATACACTTTAAGGCGATCCAACTTCCGGATATAAAAAAAAAGTGTTTTTGCAGAGGGGGCTGCACCCCACCTCATGGGGGCCTTTGCCCCCCCACAACACCCTCGGTTCCCGGTCCTGAACCCAGTACCTGCTCTGCCAGAGCTAGCCTCCCACACCACCTCACTACATGGCTAGCTCAGCAGCAGCAGGTACTCTAGTCCCTGAAAACCCCTTCCCTGTCCCTCCCCTTCCCCTTGCTATTCCCGCCTTCCATTCACCCTTCTCCATAGTCGCTGTCCCATACCCTCACTATTCTGCAGGGTAGCCCAGAATAATAGCACCCAAAATGAGTCGCTATTTTTGTAGTCACTCATCTTGAGTTGCTAATATTACATGATACCGATGGAAGGGATGGTCTGTCTCTTTGTGGATGACTTGAAAATTTGCAATAAGGTGGACACTCAAGAGGGGATGGAAAGCATATGCAGAGACCTGAGAAAATGCAAGGCGTGATCAAGGGCATGGCAGCTGGGTATCAATGCAAAGAAGTGTAAAATTGTACACGTAGGATACAGAAACTCAGAGGCAGAATACAATACGGGAGAAGAGGTACTGACAGTTACCAAATAGTAGAGAGATCTGAGAACAATTATATCTGATAATCTCAAGGTAGCGAGACAGTGTGGTGAGGCAGTGGGTAGGGCCAATGGAATGTTGGGTTGCATAGGGAGGGGTATCAGCAGCAGAAGGAGGGAGGTGGTGTTGCCACTGTATAGATTACTGGTGAGACCCCACCTGAAGTACTGTGTCCAGTTCTGAAGACCACATCTCAGGAAGGACATAGAGTTGAACAGAGTGAGAGTCACACTTCTCCTTTCATTTCTACAGTTGGATAGACAGAGCTGAGGCAGTCCACAAGAGGCAACTAAAATGGTGCAGTGTCTGCATCAGAAGCCCTGTGAAGAGAGATTGAAGGATCCCAATACATACACCCTGGAAGAGTGAAGAGTAAGAGGTGATTTGATAGAGACATATAAATACCTCATGGGGTAAATAAGTTAACAGGAGGGGAGTATTTTTCAGAGGAAAAGATGCACAGGAGCAAAGGGACATGCAATGAAGCTGTAAGGGGGTAAATTCAAGAGAGATGTGAAGAAGTACTTCTTCACTGGAAGAGTGGTGGATGCGTGGAACAGTCTTCCAGTGGAGGTGATGGGGCCAAAAAAAGTGGTTGGCTTCAAACATGCATGAAACAGACACAAGGGTATCTTAGTGAGAAGCATGGGGGGACCGGAGATCAAGTATGGTCTGCAGTGACAGTATAGGCAGGGGAAAAAATGGGCAGACTGGATGGGCCAAGCAGTCCTTATCTGCCATCAGATTCTATGCTTCTATATTGCTATGTATATCATCGAGACAATAATGAGTTTTCCATCAGAAATAAAGATAGAGGTCATACACTGGGGTCATTGTTTCTTATTTAAACTTAAGCCATCCACAATTTTCTGGCTGTTTCAGGTTATTTTTCAAAGTAACGTTTTACTGCATGGTGCCAAGTGGCATTACTGGATCCCTTCACTTGCCCTGTGCAGAGGGTACTGAACTATCTCCTGAATTTGTCTCAGTCAGGATTAGAAACATAGAACATTTTTGGAAGAAAAAGATTGCAAGGTCCACCCAGTCTGCTCAAGGGTTACCTGCCTACTGTACCTCCCTCCTCCCTGTCGCTGTACTAATATGCCCATGTCTATCTTATGCATGCTTGAAGCATTCTACCTTTCTAGCTCTTACAACTTTGAATGGCAGTCAGTTTCATGCTTCTACCACTCTTTCTGTGAAGAAGGATCATATACACTTTGAATCTGGCTGTCTTGCTATTCTTTAGATCATAATGGACCTCTAGTATGGCTGTTGTTTGCCTAGCATTTTTACTGATTTGTATTGGATTGTTTTAATATGTATAATAACCACACTGCAATAATTAATTTTAGATATTCACATAGTGAGTTGTAGAATATTAATTATACCATGGACCTCGGACACCGACCAATGAGAACGGCAAGCTGGCACCTTACCTCCGTTGTAAATCCTGTGATAATCACCGCAAAAGGTGCCAGCCTGCTGCATCTCTGACAAATCATCCGACCCAGGAAATTCAAACTGTAGATCTGCCATGTTGGAACCCCCAAGAAAGTGAATCCGCATTTAAAAAAAAAAAACAGACCAGCATGGATTTCACCGTAACCGCCAAAAGTGCACCCACCTCACCTCAGTCTCCGTCTCCACTCCCATGCGGTCTGCCCTCCATCATGCCATGAGACTCCTGCTCTACATTAGCTCTGTCTCCGGTCCACTCAGTGTCTCACCTTATTAATGTAGCAGCCTCCATTTAAAAAAAATATATGTATTGAAGGAAAACGCAACCCCGGTCACTTCCTATTGCTTCGTAGAACACAGAAGCAGTTCGCACCACAAACCTAACTAAAACCACACGCTGTGCTGTGCGATGGCAGCCCATTAGTGCAACACACATAAACAGAAACTTTGCACCTAGCAACAGAGAACTCTTTTTTTCTCGCGGCATAAGAAAATTAATACAAATAATACAAAATCTAAAAAAACTTTTATTAAACTTTATTTTTTTGTCATATAAAAATAAAAACAACAAGGTATAATCACAATAAGCCACTCGGGGATGTGGGTTATCGGGGGATTTACCATGGCTGGTGAGGATTTACCCACTCGGCTGCACCTCATGAGCAAACCACTCCAGCCATGGTAAATCCCCCGATAACCCACACCCTTTCGTGGCTTATTGCTTAATTAATAGTTAGGAATATGTAGCAGAAAGCACTATTTCTGTTCATCTGAAGCATTGGAGCACTGCCCTTTATGAAGCTTTAGTTTGCGATACGTAGGGGTATTCCTCATGTGTGTTCTGGAGGATTCTCCTGCACTTTAAATAAAAGTTAATTCATATGCTCAGCTATGTTGCGTGTGCCTTAGGGCATTACTGGATCCCTTTACTTGCCCCATGCAGAGGGTACTGAGCTAGCTCCTCAACTAATCTCAGTCAGGATTAGAAACATAGAAAGTGTTGGCATAAAAGGCCCACTAGGCCCACCCAGTCTGTTCTAGGGGGTTCCTGCCTAGTGTACCTTCAGAGACCCTAAATGGTCTCCTGGGACCTCCTCCCTCCCTGTTGCTGTGCTAATATGCCCCTGTGTCTATCCCATGATGCTTGAAGCTTTCATCTATCTAGCGTCCATAACTGCAACTGGCAGTCCATTACATGCTTCTACCACCCTTTCTGTGAAGAAGTACTTCTTCACATTTTTCATGAAATTTTCCCCATCCAATTTCACTGCATGCCCCCTAGTCTTGGAGTTCATCCTCTTTTGGAAGTGGCTTCTTCCCTGATCTCTGTTCACCCCATGAGGTACCTGAAGGTCTCTATAAGGTCACCCCATGCTCTTCTGTTCTCCACAACATACAATTTGAGATCCCTCAGTCTCTCCTCATAGGGTTTCCCTTGCAACTCCTGCACTATCTTGATTGCACTTCTCTAGACTGCCTCCACCCTATCCATGTCTTTCCTGAGGTGTGGTCTCCAGAACTGGATGCAGTATTCCAGGCAGCATACTAAAGAGTGGTACAGTGGCAGTTCCACCTTCCTCCTGCCTGTGATGTCCCTCCCTGTGCACCCCAGCATCCCACTAGCCCTGTCCACGGCCTTGTCTCACTGCACTGCCAGCTTGAGGTCTTCTGAAATAATAGCCCCGGGGTCCCTTTCCTGCCTAGTGACTACCAGCACCTCCCCCCCATCCTCTACCCAGCACTGGGGTTCCTGTGTCCTAAGTGCATGATTTTGTACTTCTTGGCATTGTTTATTTATTTATTTATTTGTACATCAGTTTACAACCTTTGAGCCAGAGGCTCATTTCCAAAGGTACCTCGTCACATAGAGGACAGACAGAACAAATTTAGGTTACAGCATAAAAGTCATGTCTTTAGAGATATACAGAGTGGCATTGAAGCTGCAACTGCCTTGCCTTCAGTCATAGAGACATAGATACATTAAAAACATGATGACAAAAGGAGATCATGGGTCCATCTAGTCTGCCCAAAAGTTCCCAAGACCACTTTTAGGTCCTGTGGTTTAATGTCTCTTCTGCATGTTGCCCTTCCCTGATCCAGTCATACTTCACCATTTCCGCTGGCAGGCCATTCCAGGGTTCCACCACTCTTTCCACAAAGAAATGTTTCCTTAGATCCTTTTTGAAGTCCCCCCATAGTTTCTATTCATGCCCCCTGGTGGTAGAGCTGGTGGCCCTTTGGAATATTTCTGTGTATGTCACCTTATTAATGCCTGTCAAGAACTTGAAGGTCTAAGTCATATCACCCCCTATCTCCTTGCTTCTAGTGAGAATAAGTTTAGTTACTTCAAGCGTTCCTCGTACAAGAGGCCATGGAGAACCTGTATGATCTTGGTCACACTTCTCTGCACAATCTCCAGCCTATCCCTGTCCTTTTTAAGGTGCGGATTCCAGAACTGGACACAGTACTCTAGTGGGGCTTTACCAAGGACCTTTACAGAGGGAGGATCACCTCCTTGCTGTCAAATCCTCTCCCTATACACCCCGGCATTCTATTTGACTGGCTGCAAGCTTTGTTGCATATAATGACCACTAGGTCCCTTTTTTTCTGCGATGAACTGAGTTTGACCCTGTAGAGATAGTACTCCATTCTAGGATTCCCTTTACTGAAATGCAACACTTTACACGTTTTTGAGTTTAACTTCAGCTGCCAGATGTTAGACCATTTTTCTAACTTTTGTAAGTTGTTCTGAAGTCCCCTAATTGCCTCCACATTTTCGACCCTACCGCCGCCCAGTTTGGTATCATCTGCAAATAGTTCTAGCTTGCCCTGAATGCCTACACCAATGTCACAGATAAACACATTAAACAGGACCGGTCCTTAGACCGAGCCCTGGGGTACACCACTAGTGACTCTACCCTCACCAGACCTCACCCTGTTGACAACTAATTTCCAACTTCTATCCCCTGGCCAATTTTCTACCCACCTGCCTAGGCTAACAGCAATGCCTAGGTCTTACAACCTTTTTAACATGTGATTGTGTGGTTCTGAGTTGAGGGACTTGTTGAAATTAAAGTATAGTAGGTTCACTGGGTGTCTCCTGTCTAATTCATTGTGCTCCTTGGTAAACATTGAGGAAAAGTAGTTGTTGAGGACAGTGACTTTTTGTTTGTCACCCTCGACAATCCTGTCTCCCTCAGTAAGTTTAACTACCCCCACCTTTCTTTCTTTTCTCCTAAACATACTGGAAAAATTGTGTGTTACCAGATTTGATATTTGTAGCAATCTGGAGTTCAGTTGCTGCCTTTGCCAGTTTTACAGCATTTTTGGCCTCCTTACTTTTCGGAATTTAGATGTCCCAGTTATTGTCATTCTAATTCTTTTTGTGGTAAACTGCTCTTTTGGCTCTAATTGCTGCCCTGGCCTGGTTAGTGAACCATATGAGTCTTTTTTGGTTTTTTCTTTTAGGCAATGTTCTAATGCAAAGTTTGGTGAACTCTCGTACAGTTTATTTAACCATTCTCAAAATGTCTTCTACCCCCAGTTTTTCATGAAACTCAGTCAGGTTGTCCTTGATCATCGCTCTCATTTTACTAAAGTTGTCTCCATTAAAGCTCAGGACCTCTGCCGGGGACTGAAATTTTACAACTTCTGGTGACAATGCAAACCAAACAGAACTGTGGTCACTGTTTGACAGTGGTTCCCCAACTTCCACATCTTCAACTACTTCGGAATTTGTGAGGACCACATCAAGGATAGCACCCATTCTGGTCAGTGTGTTAACCAGCTGGGTGAGTAGATAGTCCTGCAAGGCACCTACCACAGCCTGACTTCTTAATGATCTCACAGCTAGGTAACACCAGTTGAGGTTGGGCATGTTTAGATCACCAATCTCAACAGTTTCCCATTTTCATGTCACACTTCTGTTTTCCTCTATGAGTTCTGTATCTTTCTCATCTGACTACCCCAGTGATCTGTAAATCACCTCAATACCTATCTTTTTTCCCCAGTGCTGAGCTGAGCTAAATCTATAGTGATTCTACCCCCTCCATTTTGTTTGTGTCGATTGATGTGGCTGTTATATGTTTATGAACATATAGTGCAATCTCCCCTCCTCTTGCACCCTTTCTATCCTGTCTATATAGAGAATAACTGGGGCCAAGTGGTCCCATTCATTGTTCTCAAGTGGCCCATGTTTCTGTGATGGCCACCAGGTCTACTTGAGAGTTTGCCATTATTGCATGCAGATCACTAATTTTGTTTCCCAGCTTCTGGTGTTGAAGCACACCCCTTTCCAAAAACTTACTGAATATTCGTTCCTTATTTTAGGTTTCATTTGTTCATTATTAATTGCATCATCTTTTTTACTGATCATTGTACTCCCTTTTTGTTCCCTTTGCTTTCTCCTAGTTTGCAGATGGGAGTTCATTGTTTGTGGGGGAGTGTTGGCTAAGATACTATCATTTATAATCTCTCTGATGGGTTCCTTAGCTTCAAGCTCCCCCACGCCTAGTTTAAACTCTCCACATAAATGTCAGATTTTTGCCCAAGTACCCTTAACTCCTTCTTGGCTTAGGTGAATTATATCAAATTTAAACAATGGACTTTCCAAGAAGTTCCACCAGTCACCTAACAATGGTCTTTCCCAGGAGTCCCCCCAGGCACCTATGAACTGGTAATCTTTGTCCTGGCACCATCCTAGCAACCAAGTGATTAACTCATTAACCTCATTGGTCCTGATCCTGCCAATACCTCCTTCTTTGCCCCAAACAGGGAGGACCTCTGAGAAGGCTAGAGAGGTTGAATGAGCAGCCATCCATTAACTCAGCTGAACAAAGCTTTGTTTGGCCTCCTCCATCATCTGGTTGGACAGGTCATTAGTACCAAGATGCACCAGTACTCCAATTTCATTACATAGAAACATAGAAACATAGACTTTGACGGCAGATAAGGACCGCTAGGCCCATCTAGTCTGCCCATTTCCCTACCTACAGGATAGGCCGCAGATCGTAGTTAACCAACAGCCTATATCTTCCTGCCCCCCACAAGAATTGCCTTATGTCTGTCCCATGCATTCTTGAATTCTCCCACAGTTTTAGACCCCACAACTTCCTCAGGAAGGCTGTTCCATGCATCCACTACCCTCTCTGTGAAATAATACTTCCTCATTGCCCTGAACCGCCCTCCTTCTATCTTTTAAATTGTGTCCTCTTGTTCTTGCAAGTCTCTTTTTCTGAAAGATGCTACCCTCTTGGACTTTGTTGATTCCCTTGAGGTACTTGAAAGTTTCTATCATGTCCCCCTCTCCTTCTTTCCTCAAGAGTATACATATTAAGCTCCTTTAGTCTCTCCTCATATGGCTTCTCTTGCAGACCCTGCACCATTTTAGTTGCCCTCCTCTGGACTGCCTCTATCCTGTCTATGTCCTTATGGAGATGGGGTCTCCAGAACTGGACAAGTATTCCAGATGGGTCTCACCAACTGTCTGTACAGAGGGATAACAACTTCCTGTTTTCTGCTGCTGATGCCTCTCCCTATACATCCCAGTATCCCCGGCCCTCCCTACTGCCTTCTCATTGCTTGCTAACCTTAGGTCATCTGATATGATTACCCCAGGTCCCTTTCCTGTTTTGTTGTTGTTACTACCTCCCACCCATTGTGTATTCTTCCCTGGGTTCTTGTTTCCCAGGTGCATTATTTTGCACTTTTTGCATTGAATCCTAGCTGCCATCGTCTGACCATTCCTCCAACCTTGCCAAGTCCCTTTTCATCCTTTCCACTCCTCCTTGTGTATCAACCCTGTTGCAGATCTTTGTGTCATCTGCAAAAAGGCATACTTTTCCTTCAGTCCCTCTGCAATGTCACTGATGAAGACATTAAAAGGACTGGACCAGTACTGAACCTGCGATTGCCCCACTAGTAACGCTCTTTCTTCAGAGTGGACTCCATTTACAATTACCTTCTGTGTCCTGTTGTCCAGCCAATGTTTTACCAGGCTACCACCCTGGGACCCACTCCCAGGCTGGTTAATTTGACTATCAATCTCTTTGTGTGAGACTGTGTCAAATGCCTTGCTAAAGTCTAGGTAGGCCATGTCCACAGCCCCTCCTGGTCTACTACTTGGTCACCCAGTCAAAGAAATCTATTAGATCTGTCTGACATGACCTTCCCACTGTGAACCCATGCTGCATTGGATCCTGTGCTCCACTGACCTCTAGGTACTCAACTATTCTTTTCTTCAGAAGTGACTCCATCACTTCTCCCTACCACAGAGGTCAGACTGACAGGTCTGTAGTTTCCTGCCTCTGTCTTGGTCCCACTTTTGTGAAGGGGAATCACATCTGCCTTCCTCCAGTCCTCGGGTACCACACCATCCTCCCATGATTTATTAAAAAGAGTAGCCAGTGGTTTCACTAGTTCCTTCCTTAATTCTTTTAGAATTCTGGGGTGAATTCCATCAGGACCCATTGCTTTGCATTACCTGCTCTCTCCACAAATCTCCCTATGCACTCAACATTGTGCATGGCCAAGGCTCTGGGGAGGCATTTGACCGTCACCTTGGAATGCGTGTTATTACTCAGGTGGAGCTCAATTTGTCTTATCACTGAGTCCATGACAATAAGAATTTGTTTGTGCTTGTTACTTCCATTTTTTTTTTATGTTGACTTTGGATGCCATTGCCTTGTTTTCTTTGGTCAATCGACAGATGTGGTGTCCCCCCCCCACTAGGTCGGGGTTCTTCACCCTCAGCAGGAGTGCAAAGCAGTTTGTGGTTTTGGGTGCCATGGGTGGAGTTGGGCTAGCTTGGTTCATCTTAATAGTTTTGCTCCACCCTTTCCCCAGCACCTTCCAACCTCCCAGGCCAGTGGCCCTCTGAGGGAGTGGATGTGGTGGTGCCGAATACCAGTACAGTTGGTGCTGCAGCCAGGCTATCTACTTCCATGCTGCAGCCAACTAAGCCCTGAGTGTCTACAGTATTCTAGATATTGGGCAGTGATCTATGTTCCAGGGATGTCTCCTGGAGATAAGTGCCCCACAACTGCTGCATCTTACCACCTCCATTTAGTTGCTGCTGTTTGCTCCGCTCGTCCTGTGCCTTTTTTTAACTTTCTTGAGTGTTGGTAGCCTCCTTTAACAGCTGCTGTCCTACTTAGAGAGGGATGAAGTTGGAGCCCTCCTCCTGACAGGAAGTGTACTGATATCACTCAGGCTCCCTTGTACTCTTTTAATTCCACCATTAGTTGCAGCACCCAGTGGTGTGGAGAGGAGGGAGGGCTGAATTGGAGGTTCCTATTCCTAATAGGAGGTTCCATCTGTAATGCCAATGTAGTGTCAACAAATGTACAACAGGAATGGGTGGGCAGGTGGGTGGGAAGCAGTGTCCCCCGCTGCCTCTGATGTTCTGCCCATCCTGTACTGTCTACTGCCTTGGCTCCTATTACTCTAGCAGATCTGCAACTGACAGCCACTGGGTGCGCTGAAATGCTTCCTAAAATAACAAAATGCCTCCTAAAATAACAGTCATAGAAACACAGAAACATAGAATCTGTTGGCAGATGAGGACCATATGGCCCACCTAGTCTGCCCATCTCCCTACTCACTGCTGCAGCGCCAGATCCTATTTGATCTGTGGCTCACCTGCTTGTCACATCTCCAGGGTACCCTTATGTTTATCCTATGCACTCTTGAATCCCAGTATTGTTTTCACCCCACCACTTCTGCTGGAAGGCTGTTCCATGGCTCCACCACCATTTCAGTGAAAAAGTGCTTCCTAACATTACACCTGAGCCTTCCACCTTTCAGCCTCATAGCATGCCCCCTTATTCTTGTGCAGAGTTTTCTCTGAAATATGCTTTCCACCTGTACCCTGTTAAATCCCCTAAGGTACTCAAAAATGTCTCTATCATTACTCCCCTCTCCCTTCTTTTCTCCAGTGAACATATATTAAGGTCCTTAAGTCTTTCCTTGTAGGGCTTCTGGTGCAGGCTATGTACCATCTTTGTTGCTGTTCTCTGGACTGCCTCTGTTTTGTCAATGTCTTTCTGGAGATGTGGTTTCCAGAAATGGACACAATACTCCAGCTGAGGCCTCACCGGTGATCTGTACAATGACATCACCACCTCTTTCCTCCTGCTTGATATGTCCCTCCCTATGCACCCCAACACTCTGTTTGCTCTACCCACCACCTTTTCACACTATTTGGTCACCTTCAGGTCATAAGATATGATAATCCACATGTCTCTGTCCTGACCCATGGTAGCCAGAATTTCCCCACCCATCCTGTACTCCTCCTGTGGATTCCTGTGACCCAGGTGCATGATCTTGCACTTTTTAGCATTGAAAGTCAGCTGCCAGACACTTGGCCACTCCTCTAATAGGCTTAGGTCCTTTCTCATTTTTTCCACAACCTTCGGTGTGTCCACTCTGTTGCAGATCTTGATGTCATCTGTGAAGAGGCACACCTTTCCCTCCAGATGCTCTGCAATGTTGCTAATGAAGACGGTGACAGGGTTGACCAATGCTCTGTCCCAGTTGTTATGGAGAAAGAGTTTAAATGCAAGAATCTGCTTAACTTGCTTAACTATCTCCTTTTCTGTCTCTTCTCTTCTCTGTCTGGGTGTGCAACCAAATTTTCTCTTGGGGCCTAGGACTTGATCACCCCAATGCAATTGCAATTCTCTGCCTCTCACTATCTCTCTACCCTCACTTGCTGTTCTGTCTTTCCTTCTCCCTTGCATATCTGCTGGTATAAAAATATATGTGAATCTTTTTGTAGAAATATAATTGATACTCAGATCCCTTTGTTTAAAACTGTATATAGTTATATTGTTGAAATGATTGCAAAAAGCTGTTTGGAACTCAAGAGGTTAACCTGAGAAGCTAGTTTGAAAACTCTCTGAGAAGATGTAAACAAAAGGTCAGTTCTGGGTCACAATGTTCTTTTTGCTGCACCTGCTGAAAGTAACAAGAACATTTGACACTTACAAGATCACTGTGCGAAAAGCATGCTGTTTTTCTTAACAAGTTCCTTCACAGACTTATGAAAAAGAGCTGCAATGTTTTGCAAAGGAGAGAGACACAGAGACTGAGACAGACTGAGATTAGAAATTGAGAAGAAACTCAGTTGGACTTTCTCTGGTTATACTGCATTTGTAAATAGTTATACTGAACAATTTAATTTTTTTTATTTTATTATTCTGAATAATAAAACTCTTGTTGAGAATTTTATAACTGCCCCTGGTTTTCCTGTGCTTCCTGACTTGTGTCTCAATGATAGATGGTGTCAGCCTAAGTGGATTTACACCGTGCATACTCGAAGTCAGGAGTTTTGTGCGTTGGTACTAGACCTGGTACCAGGGAAGCATAGAAGGAAGGTATGGATTCTACAGCAGCAAGCCCAGGAGTGGTTGCCATGAGAATGGCAGCCAAACTAGAAGAGACAGAAGTCCAAGCTGAGACTGTACAGCTAGCACCAGTTATAGAAAAAGAACAGGCAGTGACAGAACCTGAAAGCCTGACTGCTTTCTTCAAATGGTGGGCTATGCAACAAAAAGAGATGGAGAAACAGAGGAAAGAAGAAATGCAACAACTCAAGCAGTAGAGGAGAGAAGAGATGCAGTGACAGGAGCAGCAGATGAGAGAAGAGATGCAGCAACAGGAGTAGTGGTGGCTGGATACCTTGCAGGCTATCAAAGGTAGAGGATGTGGCACAGATCCAGATGAGCAACAGGACACAGGCAACTTGAAATACATTAAACTTACAAAGTTGTGTTCCTCAGATGATACTGAAGCATAACTGACAACTTTTGAAAGGGTTGCCGCAGCCTGCCAGTGGTCAAAGCAGCAATGGGCAATCATACTGGTACCTTACCTGACAGGGAAATCCCACCTTGCCTACAGAATTATGGACACTGCACAGTCAGAAAACTATGACCTGGGGAAAAGCAAAATCCTGAAAAGGTATGACATCTCAGGAGAGGCCTATAGGCAGAGATTTTGGTCTCTGAAGTACTACTCAGTCGACAATCCTTGAGAAGCCTTCACCTGACTCAGAGAACTCCTTATGAAATGGCTCCAACAAGAGGGCAAAACACTCCCACAGATCATCAACATCCTCCCCACAGACGTACAGCTTTGGAAAAAAGAACACTGACCCGGAAGTGGCGAAAAGGCTGTTTCTTTGGCCGAAGACTACCAAATGGCCAGACAGATGCCACAGCAGCGAGGCAACAGCAAAGCACTGGTAAGACATTCTTTTTCCCATTTAAACTCCAAGTCTGATAAGAACTCTGGTGGGGTAACAAATCTGTGCCCAAAGATTTTATTTGCTATAACTGTAATAAGCAAGGTCATATTGCAAGAAATTGCCATAGTAAGAAGAGTGACACTGGAGCAGATTTGTCCTTAGCAAACTGGGGCAAGTACTTAACAGATGTGAAGGTGGGAGATAAGACTGTGAAGGGACTTATAGATTTGGGAAGCAGACAGACCCTAGTACATACTGAAGTTCTAGGAAAACAATGCCCAAAAGGACCAGTTACTGGTGTCATCTGCATCCACGGGAACACTTGATACTATCCCACCAGCCAAGTGACTCTGACTATTAAGGGTGTATCATACCAAATGAAAGTGGGGGTAGTATCTAAGTTACCTGTACCTGTGATTATTGGAAACGACTTTCCAGGATTTACTGAGTTAATCAAATAGGGAATGAATCCTGATGTTTCAGCAGCTGTGGTGACAAGAGCTCAGGCAAAGAAAATCTCAGATGGTGGGGACTCTTTTCATTTCACTGATTTTGATTCAGACTTGTTTGAGCACAGATCCAAGAGCCGGAAGTCTAGGAAAGAAAGATGACGCCCGAAGAAACAGTGGCAACAAAAGAATAATGGACATAAGGGGTTGACATAAGAAAATGCTGAAACTAAACTGATCCCTGATCATGATTTTCTTTCAGAACAAGCTAACAATGTATCTCTCCAGGGTTATTTTAAGCAGCTGGGGGTGAAACCAAAACAGAGTGAATCTATATTTAAAAAATGTAATGAGCTACTGTACAGAGTTTGGGTTAAACCTCAGACACAGGACCAGACAGAACAAATGGTTATACCACAAAAGTATAGATCTAAGTTGTTATAGATAGCACATGATAGTCCTATGTTGGTCACTCAGGGAGGGATCGCACCCATGCCAGTTTGCTTTACAGATTTTACTGGCCTGGAATTCATGAAGATGTTGCTACCTACTGCAGTTCCTGTGCTGAGTGTCAGAAAGTAGCCCCAGTAACTAAAAAAGACAATGTGCCCCTACCCTTGATAGATGTGCCTTTTAAGAGAATTGCAATGGATGTGGTTGGTCCCTTAGACAAACGTAAAAAGGGTAATCAGTTCATTTTGGTAGTATGTGACTATGCTACCAGATAATCAGAGGGCAGTTCCAATGTATACTGTCACACCCTCAAAAGTGGCAGCAGAGCTTGCCAAAATTTTCATCAGAGTGGGCATACCAAAAGAGATTATTACTGATCAGGGTAGTAATTTTGGTGCTGCAGTACTGAAGGAGCTGTACCGACTACTAGGTATTACTGCCATAAGAACCTCCCTTTATCACCCTCAGATAGACGGTCTTGTTGAGTGTTTTAATCATACCCTAAAATGCATGTTAAAAACGTATGTAAAAGGGGAAGGGAAAGACTGGGACCAATACTTATCTTACCTGCTTTTTGCTTACAGAGAAGTACCACAGGCATCAACAGGTTTTTCACCATTTGAAATGCTGTATGGTAAATGACCTAGAGGGCCACTAGATGTAATCAAAGAAACATGGGAAGATAAGCCCACTCAGAAACAATCTATAATATCTTACTGTACATGTGTGACCTGAGAAAGAAGCTGGCAAAATTTGTTGATATCATCCATAGTAATCAGGAAGAGGCCCAAAACCAGCAGAAGGTATATTATGACCATGGGGTAAAAGAAAATGTTTTTAAGCCAGGTGAAAAGGTCTTGCTACTGTTACCCACTACAGAAATAAACTGCTAATGAAGTGGTAAGGGTCTTATAAAGTGCTTAGAGATACTGACACAGTTAACTATGAGATTGAGATCCCTGATAGGACAAATCCTACTAAGATATATCGTGCTAACCTCCTCAAGAAATGGATTGAAAAAACATCAAAGGCTACTTCGCTAATTTTAATAGAAACTGATAAAGAAGATATTAATGTAGCTTATGGTAGACTGGAACAAACTGTTACAGCTGATGCTGTAAAGGTGAATGTTTCCTTAATCTCTGAACAAACCGTAGAAATTTGTAACTTACTAAAGACATTTAACAGTACTTTTACCACAGTACCAGGCTGAGTAAAAGGGGTTGAGCATGTAATAATGACAAGGAATGTCCATCCTATTAGACAAAAGACATACAGATTACCAGAGCAGTTAAGACCAAACGTGGTTAAGGAAATAAAAAAAAAAATGAAAGAATTGGGTATCACAGAAGAGTTGAGAAGTGCTTGGTCATCACCAATGGTGACTGTAAACAAAAAGGAAGGTCATGTAAGAATCTGCCTTGATTTTAGGAAACAATCAAGTATCAGAATTTGACAGTTATCCTATGCTCAGAATAGATGATTTGATGGACAAACTGGGGAGTGCCAAGTATATCAGTACCCTCGATCTCACCAAGGGTTACTGGTAAATTCTCCTAGCTAAAGAATCCAGAGACAAAACTGCATTTGCCACTGCTATAGGATTCCATCAGTTCACCACCATGCTGTTTGGTTCACATGGTACACCCTGGTTATTGTACTGCATACCTGGATGATGTCATGGTGTACATTCCAGACTGAAAAAGCCACCTACAACATATACAATCGACCAAAAAGGCTCTATGATGCTGGTTCAACAAGAAATACATCGACCGGCATCAGAGCGCCAGGCTCCATGTCGACCACGAGTTGCAGTTGGCATGGAGCTGCACACATCGGTGTGTGTGTTTTCATTGGGGGGGTTCACCCCACCAACCCTCCACATACTGCACCCCCCCATGCTATTGGATTCTACCTCCAGGTCAGAGTTAGTTCAGGGAGGGGGTGCAGGTCTGGGGAAGGGGTTGCCCATTCCCAGTGGCACTTCTACGGTGGCATGGCACTGTTGTCGATATCGTCGCATGTCACTGTAGAAATGTCACTGTTCAGGGGGCATACCAATCAAAAAGGCAGGTCTGACAATGAATCCTACCAAGTGTGTATTGTGCATGCAGAAAACCAGATATCTGGGCTATGTTTTGGGAAATGGAGAAGTTAAAGCAGAAGTTTCCAAGATGGAAGCTGCTACAGCCCTATCCCCAAAACCAAGAAACATGTTAGATAATTTTTAGGGCTGGCTGGTTATTATCAGAGATTTGTTCCCAGCATTGCCGAGTTAGCTACTCCCCTCACTGCACTCATAAAGAAACGGTTTCTGAATAATGTGAAATGGACCCAAGAGTGTGACAAAGCTTTTTGGGTCATTAAGGCTGCATTATGTTCAGCCCCTGTTTTAAGAAGCCCAACCTTTGAGAAATCATTTTTGTTACAAACAGATGCATCAGAGGTAGGTCTAGGCATAGTCCTGAGTCAAAATATAGATGGCACAGAACATCCTATTCTATACCTAAGTAGGAAATTGCACGACAGAGAGAAAGGGTACTCCACCATTGAAAAGAAGTGTCTTGCAGCAAAGCGGGCCATGGAGCCCCTTAAGTTTTACTTACTAGGAGCTGACTTTGTACTTGTAACAGATCACAATCCTGTCTGTTGGCTTAACCAAATGAAGGATAAAAATTCCAAAATTACACAGTGGTACCTGGCACTACCATTTAAATTTCAAGTGATGCACAAATCTGGGAAAGAGAATATCAATCCTGATTTTCTGTCCAGACATGGATCTGGAATTGAGAATTCTGAAAGCTGAAAAAACAAATGTTTAAACTTCACTATTTGCTGTACTGTTGTTATGGAAAAAAGGATACGGCATATGCACAGAACTGTAAAGGTTATATGCTTGTGTTTGATGAGCATTACTAGAAAATTTTGGAAATCTGTTTCTGTAAAACAGGTTCCCTATTAACAAGGGGGTATGTGACAGAGCTGACCAAGGCTCTGTCCCAGTTGTTAAGAAGAAAGAGTTTAAATACAAGGATCTGTTCTATTCTCTCCTTTTCTGTTTCTTCTCTGTCTGGTTGTACAACCAAATTTTCTCCTGAGACCTAGGACTTAATCACCCCAATGGTCTTGCAATTATCTGCCTCTTGCTATCTCTCTACCCTCACTTGCTGTTCTGTGTTTTCTCCCCCATTGCATATCTGCTGGTATAAAAATATATGTGAATCTTTTTGTGGAAATGCAACTGATACTGGGAACCCTTTGTTTAAAACTGCATATACTTATACTGTTGAAATGATTGCTAAAAGCTGTTTGGAACTCAAGGGGTTAACCTGAGAAGCTAGTTTGCAAACTCTCTGAGAAGATGTAAACAAGAGGTCAGTTCTAGGTTACAATGTTCTTTTTGCTGCACCTGCTGAAAGTAACAAGAACATTGGACACTTACAAGAATACTGTGTGAGAAGCATGCTGTTTTTCTTAACGAGCTCCTGCACAGACTTATTAAAAAGAGCTGCAATGTTTTGCAAAGGAGAGAGACACAGAGACTGAGACAAACTGAGATTGTAAATTGAGAAGAAACCCAGATGGACTTTCTCTGGTTATACTGCCTTTATAAATAGTTATACTGAACAATTTTATTTTTTTTATTTTATTATGAATAATAAAACTCTTGTTGAGAGTTTTATAACTGCTCCTGGTTTTCCTATGCTTTCTGACCTGTGCCCCAATGACAAAGACATTGAATAGGACTGGTCCCAGCACTGACCTCTGTGACATCCTACTGGTCACCTCCCTCTCCTCAGATTTCATACCATTTACCACCACCCTGTGAGTCCTGTCACTTAGCCGGTTTCCAACCCACTTTACCACCATAGGACCCACTCCCAGGCTCCCCAATTTATTTAGCAATCCCCTGTGCGAGATGGTGTTGAAGGCCTTGCTGAAATCAAGATAGATCGCATCCACCGCCTCTACCTGATCTACCACCCTGGTTACCCAGCCATAGAAATCTATAAGATTCATCTGACAGGACCTTCCCACTGAGAATCCATGCTACCTTGGATCCTGTGCCCTGCTATCCTCCAGAAACTTCATAATCCTCTCCTTAAGCAAGGACTCCATTTGTTTCTCCACTACTGAGGTCAGGCTTTACAGGCCTGTAATTGCCTGCCTCCTCTCTGCTTCCACTCTTGTGGAGAGGCACATCTTCCCTCCTCCAGTCCTCAGGTACCTCCCCCGTCACTAGTGATGCATTGAAAATGGCAGCCAGTGGTTCCAGAACTGGCCTGAGTTCCTTTAGTACTCTGGGGTGGATCCCATCTGGCCCCATTACCTTATCTGCTTTTATTTTCCCCAATTTCTTCTAGGACTCTTTCCACTGTGAATGGGCTGGTGTCTACCTCTCTCCCCTGAATACCCCTCTTAGAGTCTCAGTCCCTCCCCCTTCCCCATACCTAGTGAATACTGAGCAAAAGTACTTGTTTAGTATCTCAGCCTTTTCTAGGTTGACCTCCACCCTTTCTCTTCCTTCATTCTTCAGCCTAATGATCCTGTTTCTGATCTTTTTCCTCTAGCTAATGTATCTGAAGAAGGTCTTGTCGTCTTTCTTAATAGCCTGGGCTATACCTTCCTCTGTCTGTGTTTTAGCCCTTCTAATTATTTTCCCAGATTCCCTCTGCTTCTCTAGATATTGTTCTCTGTCCTCATCCTTCTGTGTTTTCTTGTATCTCCTGAAGGGTCTTTTCTTTTCTCTTACTTTCTTGGCCGCTACCTTCGAGAACCACAATGGCCTTTTCTTTCTTTTACTCTTGCTATGGATTTTGACACAGTGTCCTGTTACTTCTGTTATGACTGTCTTGAGTCTAGACCACTGTTTTCCACATCTCCCTCTGTGTACCTTCCACTGTTAGGGCTCTTTTGAGATTTCAACCCATCTCTTTAAAGTTAGCTTTCCTGAAATCTAGGACTTGTATCCTTGTATGGCTTGCCTCCTCCACTGTGGTTACCTTAAACCATACTGTCCTGTGTTCACTGGCAGCAAGGATACTGCCCTCAACATCTGTGATCCTGTTCCCATTGGTCAGGACAAAATCCAGTAGAGTCTCCTCGGGGGTTGGTTCTGCTACAAGCTGTCTTATGTTTGCCCCATTCACGGCAGTCATGAAGTCCCTGCCCCTTGCTGAGTGCTCCAATCTACCTCAGGGAGGTTGAAGTCACCCATTAGTAGCAGTTCCCTATTGGCTGCGATTTTGTGGATGGTTTTCACAAGGGCTTCATCTGATTCCTCCCCTGCGCCAGAGGTCTATAAATCACTCCAGTGCAATTGGCTGTCCTTTTTCCCACCTCCAGGGTGGCTCAGAGGGCCTCTGCTCCTTCTTGTAACCCTTGAAACTCTGTTGCTTTAATCCCCTCATTCACATACAAAGCTACCCCCTTCCCTTCTCCCTTTCCTATCCTTCCTAAAAAGTGTATAACCTAGTATGGCTACATCCCAGTCATGGTTCCCTGTGTACCATGTTTCTGTAATAGCTACTATGTCCAGGTTTGCATCTTCCATTAATGCAATTAGGTCTGGGATTTTGTTCCCTAGACTGCGGGTATTTGTGCACATTACTTTCCAGCTTGTGCAGTCACTCTCCTTTTCTTTTTTTTCGGTCCTGTGAAGTTTTTGGGTTCCATCTTCTGTCCTCCCTACAACTGCATCTAATTTATTTATCGGGTTTGATAGTGCCCTTTTACTAGTTGGATTCTCCCTTATTTCAGATATGTTATGTGGGGGAGGGGGCTACCTTTATCCCCCGACTGCTTTTACCTAACTCTACTTTGCCGGTTAGACAACACTTTTGTCGACCAGCATCTCATCGACAGGAATTATGTCAACTGCAAGTTGTGGTTAACATAATTCCCATTTGTCTCCTGGTCCATTTTTTTTTATTGAGGGTGCAGGACCGGCAGACAGTGTGCCCCTTTGTCAGGCGCACCAACACAGCAACCTGTCGGCAACCTGTCAATTTTGTCAATGGGTTGGTAGGTTGCTGTGTTGGTGTCACTGCCTGGGGGCATACTCTTTTGCCTCCCTCTTGGCTAGTTTAAATGCTTATGGCAGAAGTCTTTGAACTTTTCAATAAGGATATCTTTGCTGCCCCTGAATAGATGTAAGCCATCTGGTGATTAGTCATTCATCCTTCCAGGTGAGATCCCAGTCCCCAATGAAGCCAAACCCCTTCCTTTCTGCACCATTTCTTCAGCCCTGTTAAATTCCATGATGCGGATGTCTTGACCCTCTCCTTTGCCATGGACAGGTAGAACCTCTGAGAAGGTAACAGAGTGCACCAATCAGTGGTGTCCTCCGATGCCAGATGAAAGGGAAACTGCAGTTTGTTTGAGGTGCTGAGCCACAGCTATTTAAGGCTCCCCTAGATGTTTGAACTTGATGTCTCAGACAGAGTAGCCCACTGATTGGTCAGCCCCTGATGACTTGTGTCCCCCACTACCTCTAGTTTCCCCTAGATCCCTGTGCATTGCCTTTGCTTCCTTCTGGGTGTCCACCCTACTGCATATCTTGATGTCATCTGCAAAAAAAGGACTTTCCCCTCCAGTTCCTCTGCAATGGCTCTTATGAAGATATTGAAGAGGACTGGTTCCAGCATTAAATCCTGTGGTATCCCACTAGTCACCCCTCACCGTCCTTAGAGTGTGTGCCATTTACAACTACCCTATGCCTCCTACCCATTAGCCAGTTGTGAATCCTCTTTACTATTTTGGCTCCCCTCCAAATTGATCAGCTTCCTAATCAGCCTTCTGTGTGGCATGATATTGCTAGAGAGGTTGCATCCACTTCCCTCCCCTGACCTATTTTCCTGGTCACCTAGTCAAAGAAATCTATTAGATTTGTTTGGCAGAACCCCACCCTCCCCCGTGAACCTGTGCTGCCTGTGGTCCTGCAGCCCAATGGATTCTAGGTAATTAACCAGTCTCTCTTTTAGTAGGGTTTTCATTAGTTTCCCCACCACTGACGTTAGACTAGCTGGCTGACCGCTAGATTCCTCCCTGCAGCTGCATCAGTGTAGAAGGGACAAGGTCAACCCTTCTCCAGTCCTCCAGAACAACTTTTGTTTCCAGTGAACTGTTGACCAAGGCCGTCTGTGGCATAGCTAATACTTCTCTGAGCTCCCTCTGCACCCTGGGATATATCCCATCCAGTCCAATAGTCTTATCCACTTTCAGGGCTGCAAGTTCTTTCAGTACTCTTTCCTCTAAAAATGGCCTTGTGTTCACCCCCCCACCTCTGCTTTTAATTCTGTCTAGTGGAAGTTCCCCCTTCCCTCTACTGTGAAGACAGAGCAAAAGTATCTGTTCAAAATGTCAACCTTACTTGTACTCCCTCTGTACAATCTCCCCCTTCCACCTTTCTTATCCTCACTGTCCCTCTCCTAGCTTTTCTCTTCTCTCTGATGTACTGGAAAAAAAGTTGTATCCCCTTCTTTGCTTTCCTTGCGGTTCTTTCTTTACCTGTGCCTTAGCTCTCTTTATCACCTTTTCTGCATCCTTTTGCATGGCCTGGCACACTTTCCTGTTCTCTTCCCGTTGAGTTTCTTTGAATCTTTTGAGTGCTGCGCCTTTTTTTTTCACTGCCTTTGCCACTTCCTTAGAGAACCACAGAAACATAGAATTTGAGAACAGATGAGGAACACTTAGCCCACCCAGTCTGCCCATTTTTCCTTTCCTAGATTATTACCACAGACCGTACTTGAGCTACACCTCTTCCTCCCTCACCTCTTCTTCTCCAGTAAGATTCCCTTGTGCCTTTCCCATGCATTTGTGAATCCCACCACTGTCTGTGCTTCACCACCTCCACTGGAAGACTGTTCCAGGAATCCGCCACTCTTTTTCTGAAGAAGTAAATCCAGATATCTCTCCTGAATCTACCCCACTTCTAACTTCACGCATGCCCCTTTATTCTTAAGCACCTTTTTTTCTGAAAAATATTTCCCTTCTGTACCTTATTCACACTGTGAGCTATTTAAAGGTCTCTGTCATATCCCCCTCTGCCTCTTCTCTTCCAGGGTGTACATATTGAGGTCCTTTAGTCTCTGCTTGTAGGGCTTTTGATGCAGACCCTGAATCATTTTTGTTGCCCTCCTCTGGACAACCTCCACTCTTTCTATGTCCTTCTAGAGACGTGATGTGGGACCATATTGTCGAAAGACTTAGACTGATGCAAGGTGTATCTGTCAAACATAAATGAAGCAAGTGGCACCTTGCATCACAAAATGCACCCTGAGCTATTCTCAAAAGCAACCTGCATCAAATGCATGCTGCATGTACCAGAGGGGGCTTGGACTGGCTTTGCATCACATAATGGGCTCCGAACTGGCACTAGGGGGCTTGCGGCAGATGCAGGCTGCCATATGCCCTCAGTTGGTATTCTCAAAACCCTTCCATAGGGCAATGGTTTAGGTACCATTAGACCAGCCAAAGGCTAACCTTGATACCATTGTAAGTACTATAAAGAGGGATATCAAATGCTGGTCTCTGCTTCCTCTCTCTTTGTGGAGTTGCATAAGTATAGTAAAAATGAACATCTTACCCTGTATACTGTACCCCTTGCAAATGTATAACTGGGCCCTACCAAGTGCCTGGTTTGCTCAGGTTCACAAAAACATCAGTTCCTTTCTGTGGGCTGGGAGAAAATCAAGAAGAAATTATTGTAAGCTCACCCGTCAGAAAATTGATGGTGGCCTACAAGCTCCTAACTTTTATTTATACTATCTGGCTATCCATCTAACTAGGATGAGGCACTGGATAATCCCTTCGGATCACCCCACTGATTCCCTCTACTCTTCTCTCTGGCTGGAAATTGAGAAGACTCTATGCCTCTCATATGGCATAGCTCTGAAGATCCTCCCCTTCTTAATTAGAAAGAACATCCCTAAGATTCCCTGTCAGACTTCCTTATGCTCTCACAACACCAATTCAACACCTTTCTTAAGACTACAGGGTATAGAGATGTAACACAACCCCTCTTTAATAATCCTAATTTTTTAATCTTGGGTAAACCACTTAAATCCAACCTTTTTGGGACCAACATGGGAGTTGAGAGAGTGGTTTGTTAGAAGCCACAAACTGATGCGATTTCAGGAGGCCTGCAGTCTTTATCATTGGAATTCTACCCACGTATTCAAATACTTGCAGATTTCCCACCTATTACTGCAACATTTTGGAACTGGATTGTGGACTGAGACCTTATCAGCTGTCCTGACCCCCTATGTTAACTCACTCCTGTCTGCTCACTTACTCTCGTATGCTTACAGATTTCTACAAACCACAGTTGCTGGACTAGAAGGGCGAAGAAGCTACTGGTGGGATCATTCTTTACCAGCTCCTACACCTCCTGCAGACTGGTCAAAAATCTGGAAGCATTTATATAGATACATTAAATGGGATAGGTACAGATACATGCAGTTTTAGATTAACCATAATTTGTACTATACCCCAGTTAAATTACATCGAATGCCTTCCAATCTTTGTGCCAAATGCTCGCAGTTCCCAGGGGATCTGTTGCATATGTTAAGGTCCTGTGATAAGGTTTCCCCATTCTGGAATTGTATTAAATCCCACTTGGATCCGCTATTATCTCTCTCAGATGAGTTTACCCCTGAGATCTGCATTTTAGGAGACCATGTAAATCTCCAAGGTCATACTCAAAGAGCTTATATGGCACTACACTCAGCGTGTGCCAAAAAAGTACTGCTCAGACACTGGATGGCTGCACTTACACCTTCCCACATGGAGTGGTACAAAGAAATCATGTTTGCCATACAGGCAGAATGGGTTATTGCTGGGATTACCCATAGAATAGAAAAATACAAAAAAGATTGTGATCCTCTTTACCTCTGTTGTTAGTTCAACCTAGTCCAGCAGCTTCTAGTACAGGTGCCCCTCCATAACTTAATCTTTTCTTTTCTTTAAGGTATGTTTAAGAATACACCCAGAAATTATATACGGCTCTAATTTTGTGGCAGAGGGATAGGGGGAGGTGGATGTTGGAAGGGTGGTGGGTTGGGGGTGGGAGGAGGGGAGATACAGGCATACACCCCCTTGCGACAGCACCACTCGGCTGATGAGTGGTTGCTGGAGATTCTGAGGGTTAGTCTAAAGTCATCTGGTGCTTGCATCTTTGGGTTTGTTGCCCCTACCCTCTGGAATTCTCTGCCCTGTCAGCTACAGGAGTGCAGGACAGTGAGGTGCTTTAAGCAGGCACTGAAGACCTTCTTGTGGGGTAAAGCCTACCCCGGATTTCTTTGATTTTATTGCCATTTACTGTATTTTCTGATTTTATCTAATTGTGCAGCGCCTTGATTTTTGAAAGGCTCTATATTAAATAACATTTATTATTATTATTAATCCATAATTTTGCTTGACAATTGCTGTATCTTCATGTTTCTAGTAATTCTGTCATGTGTATACACACTCAGGAAGGTATGACTTGCTTCTTTAATGATACCTGTATATTAGACCAGAAAACCCAATAAAGCCTATTTAATATAAAAAAAAGACCAGCCAAAGGCTTGTCTAACAGTACTTAGAAATCCTATGGGAAGGTGCGCCCGCCAATGTGCTGCCCCTCATCTCCCTTAAAACAAATAGTAATCTTAACAATAGATTTCCATTCCATGGTAGTCTAGTGGCCCCCCTCCCAGAAGCCCAATCTGTGCAATAATAAAAAACCTGTATCCCTGGTAGTCTAGTGATCCTCCCCCTTCCCGAGCCCCTATCAGTATAATAATAAAAAAAAGTATCTCTGGTAGTCTAGCACCCCCCAGCTCCGATCTCTCATTATAATTTGCAGTAATATTATATAACATAATAATTATACTTCCTGGTGGTCTAGCGAACTGCCCCATCCCCAAACCACCGTTAACAGAAATGTTGAATGTCCTGGTGGTCTAGTGGACCCCCAACCCCCATCCTGCAGTGCCCTACCACCCACCCCCAAATCCATAAATGAGGTAGCGACTGGCACAGCCCACCATTCACCACCACGGCTAGCCGCTGACTGAGTTCTGAATGAGTGCATACTGTATATAGTGCACACTCAGTGATTGACAGCTGCTGTCTTTCACCGAGCACGTACTGTATACAGTACTTGTTCATTCAGAGCTCAGTCAGCAGCTGGCCATGGTGTTGAGTGGTGGACTGTGCCAGTCACCAGCTAGGTTGCAGGTTGTGGGGGAGTGGGGTGGTATGGCACTGCAGGGTGGGGGTCTACTAGATCACCAGGAAATTTGGCAATTTTGTTAACAGCAGTTTGGGGCTGGGGCAGTCTGCTAGACCACCAGGGAATATATTTATTAAATTATACAGTATTACTGCAAATTATAATAGGAGATCAGGGCTTGGGGGAGGGGGCTAGACTACCAGAGATAAAGGGTTTATTTATTATTATACTGATAGGGGCTCTGGGAGGGTGGACCACTAGATCACCAGGGATACAGTTTTTTTTTATTATTGTACAGATCAGTCCTCAGGGAGGGTGGGCCACTAGACTACCAGGGAATGGAAATCTATTATTAAGATTACTAAGTTTTATAATAGAAGATCGGGGATTGGGGGGTGCTAGCCGCCAGGCACCTGTCCACGGTGCTGTTACCACATGGCTGACGCACGGCTTGTGGCAAACCTTCCTGATGTGCCATCTGTTTGGTGCAGGGCTAAGTTTGCTGCAAGTCACGGGACTTTGCTGCTGGGACCCTACCAGATAGAGAATCGGGTGCAAGGTCCCTGGCACACTGGCAATCGGCGCAAGCCATCTTTGGCCCGGCTTGCGCTGACTTTTGAGAATCAGGCCCATGATCTCCAGAACTGGACACAGTACTCTAGGTGGGGCCTTTCCAATGATCTATACAGAGGTAATATCACCTTCCTCTTTCTGATGGTGATACCCCTCCCTTTGCACCCCAGCATCCCACCAGCTCGCCTGACTGCCTTGTCAAACTGTCTGGCCACCTTTAGGTCATCAGAAATGATTACCCCCAGGTCTCATTTCTGCTTGGTAATTGACAGTACCACTCCACCCATTTTGCACTCCGTCCCTGGGTTTCTGCACCCTAAGTGCATTATTTTGACCTTTTTCAGATTGGAACCCAGCTGCCATACCCTTGACCACTCCTCTAGTTTTCTCAGGTCTTTGATCATCCTTTCCATACCTCACAGTGTCCAACCTATTGCAGATTTTGGTGTCAGCCACAAAAAGGTAGACCTTACCTCCCAGCTCTTCTGCAATGTCACTTATAAAGACATTAGAGGACCAGTCCCAGCACTGATCCCTGAGGCACTGTGCTGGTCACACTCCCTTCCTAAGAGTGAATTCCATTTACCACCACCCTCTGTTGCCTATTTCCAGTTTACCACCTTTGGACCCACTAAGATACCTAGCGTGCTTACTAATCTCCTGTGTGAAATGGTGTCAAAAGCCTTACTGAAATCTAGGTAGGCCACTTTCACTGCTCTACCCTGATCTAATTTTTTTGTTACCCAATCAAAGAAATCTATCAGATTCATCTGACATGACCTCCCCCCCATGAATCCATACTGCCACAGATCTTGTAATCCACCGCACTGGGTTAAAGATATTCCACAATCATTTCCTTCAGCAGTGATTTCATTAACTTTCCCATCACCATTGTCAGGCTGAATGGCCTATAATTGCTAGCCTCCTCCTTGCTACAACTTTTGTGTAGTGGGACTACATAGCCTTCCTCCAGTCCTTTGAAAATCACTCCTGTTTTTAGTAAGCTGTTAAACAGGACTCTCAGATGTGCAGCAGTACCTCCCTGAGCTCCCTCAGTACCCTTGGATGCACCTTCTCTGGCCCCATTGCTTTGTCCATCTTCAGATGAGCAAGTCCCTTCAGGACTCTCTCCTTCGAAAATAGTCTAGTGTCCACCTTCCTCCCTTCAAAGCTTCAATTACTTTTTTATAGCCCCTCCCCATCTCTTTCCTCTGTGAACACTAAACAAAAGTATTTGTTCAGGTTGTTTGCCTTTTCCTGGCCCCCATCTACAAAGTCCTCTCCTTCCTTTTTTAACCTTTCTATCCCACCTCTAGTCTTCCTGTTTTCACTTACATAATTAAAAAATGTCTCTTCCCTTTCTGTTACCTCTTGGGCTATTCTCTCTTCAGTTTTCACCTTTGCGCTCCTTACTGCTTTCCCTTCTTCCCTCTGTTTCCCTGGATACACCTCCCTATCCTTCTCCATCTGCATCTCCTTCCACTTTCTGAATGCTACCCTTTTAGCCTTTACCTTTTTAGCCACCTCTTTCAAGAACCATAGCAGTCTCTTTTTCTTCTTGCTTTTCCTCACTTGTTTGATCCAGAGGTTTGTTGCCTTTACTATGTTCCCTTTTAGCTTCGCCCACTGTTCCTCCATATCACCCAAGCCATCCCCCCTCCCAGGTCATCCCTGAGGTATTCACCCATCTTGAAATCTGCTCTCCTGAAGTCCAGAACCCTCACGCTTGTGTAATTTGATTCCACAGCTGTCCTTTATATTAAACCATTCCGTACGGTGATTAATGGTCTCCAGGTGACCTCCCACCTTGACATCTGCACCACTGTCCTTGTTTGTGAGTGCCAAGTCCAGTATTGCCTCATCATGAGTGGTTTCACTGACTAGTTGCCTGAGAAATACTCCCTGCAGAGTTCAGGATGACCCTGCTTCTAGCTGAAGCTGCTGCTTGGAGGCTCCAATCAACATCCAGCAGGTTCTGCTGTCCTGCAAATGGCTTCCACCAGTATCTCATGTAAATCCTCTCCCTATGCAGGAGGTATGTAGATCACTCCAGTGCAAATAGTGGCTCTATTACCTGTCTCAAGGGTAACTCACAGTACCTCTGCCTTCCACTGTATTCCCTGTATCTCTGTTGCTTTTATGCTTTCCTCACATAAAGCACCACACCCTTCCTCTCCTTTCTACCTGGTCCTACCTGAGCCTGGTATGACCATGTCCCAGTCATGGTTTTCAGTGCAGCATGACTTGGTTTATAGCCATAATATCCTGGTTGGCCTCTGTAATGATGGCCTCTTGGTCAGGAATCTCATTTCCTTGACCTCTAGGATTCACACACATGGCCTTCCAGTCAGATTTTGTTCCCACTCTGCGTGTTGCTCACCCCCCAATTTTTCTTTTGCTCTCTCTTATTCTGCCTCTCTTTTTAATGCCCCTCTTCCCTTCCTCCTTTGTCTCTACCATCCTGGTACCTTTATTAATTTGCATGCTGAGGGATTCCTCTCCCCTTGGGTTCTCCTTACTGTCTACTTCAGGTTGGGGGGGGGCAGTTTCTGCCTTCCCAATTCCTTCCACCACCTTTCTTGGCTAGTTTAAATGTTCATTGAAGTAATGTTTAAACTGTTCACTGAGAACTGCGATTCCCCTCCCAGATGGATGCAGGCCATCACTCCTGTATAAGCCCTTGTCCTCCCAGGTGAGTCCCCAGTTCCCAATGTAGCCAAACCCCCTCTTCTTTGCACCACTCCCTCTGCCATGGGTTGAAGCTCCTGGTGTGGAGATCCCTCTTCTGCCCCCTGTTCTAGACAAGCAGCACCTCAGCAAAAGCCACTGAGTGAGCTAGCTAAGAGCACTCCATAGCTCCCTGAACTTCCCTTGCACTATCCCAGACCCATTCCTAGCCAGATCATTAGTCCCCAGGTGGACAATGACATCCAGCTGTCCCGCCCATTGTGCTGTCCTAGCGATCATCAGGATATGCTTCCCGTCATTCCTAGCCTTGGCAGCATGCAGGTCCCCAAGTTGCCTCTCCCACCCTCTCTTATTCCCAAAACTATCTCCTTCACAGTTGAGTTCCCCACCAGATGGTGCATCCTCTTCCTCTGGGCTTCTCTACCACCCTCCTTGGGGTTTCCACTATGGAAGGCCTCTACATCCTCCCTGGTCACTACCATGGGTGCCTCCTCCCAGCAGTCCAGCCCCACCACAGCAGTGTAGGAATCTTGTAGTGGTACTGCTTGAGGAATGTGCCTCAGTTCCACCACCCTAAACCTTCTTGAGAACATCATAATCCAGTCACTTCTCCTCCCTGGCATCCTCTAAGGTAATGGTGGCAGGCATGGAGGTCCCTTGGTGGGGGAAGAGGTCCCCCATTTCTAGCCAACTCAGTCTAGAGTCTAGCAACCTTCTCCCTCAACCCAGAGAGGTGTGTACAGATGGGGCAGCATGGCAGTCTCTAGAAGGTCTCTGTGAAAACCATAATGGCCTCCTTTTCCTTAACTCTTTCCTGTAAAGACTCATTGCCCTGATGATGCCCTCCCTTATTCCCTTCCACTGAGCCTCCATCCCTCCCTGGCTATCCTTCCTCTTGAGGACTTTTCTGAGACAGTCTTCATTTTCTTCCATTTCTTTGAAATCTGTCCTCTTGAATCGAGGACCCTCATATTTGTGTGGCTCACCTCAGCTACTTTCGTGCATTGAACCACACGATGTGGTTCTCACTGGTACCCAGGGGACTTCTCACTGTAACGTTTGCAGTGCTATCCCTGTTTATGAGTACCAGGTCAAACTTTGCCCCACCCCTAGTAGGTACTTTTATAAGCTGCCTGAAAAAGCTCTCTGCAGAGAGTCTAGTCTGGTCCTGCTCCTTGTCAAAGCAACTGATAGGAGGTTCCAGTCCACATCCAGCGGATTAAAATCCCTAATGAACACACCTCCTTCTTCTCTGGCATCCTGATGATGACCTCCCTTAAGGACTAGTCTATCTCATCCTCTTATGCTGCCAGTCTATAAACTACTCCCATCTGGATAGCTGTCCCACAGCCCTTCTGCAGGATGGCCCATGACACATATAGACCCTCCTCACCTCAATGTACCTGCACTTTAGTGACTTTTATTTCCACCCTTGCATAGAGTACCTCCCCTTCTCCCTTCTTCTCAGTCCTCTCTATCTGCTAAAATGTCAGTAGCCTGGTATGGCCATGTCTCAGTCATAGTGCATGGTGCACCATGTCTATGTAATGGCCACTGGATCCAGTTCAACCTCTGCCATAATAGCCTCCAGGTTGCAGATTTTGTTTCTGAGGCTTCTGATCTTAACACACAAGGCTCTCCACACCTTCTCACCCCCCGCCCAATGTTCTGTGCTTTCCATTCCTGCTTGTCCGTACTACCACCTGCTGTTCCTTCTGACACCCCCATTTTCTTACCTTGTTCCTTTCACTCCTTGATCTGCTTATCTCCTCTTCCCAGTTGTGTCCCTTACCATTTTTTCCCTTGTTGCTGTCACTGACTCCCTGTGACACTGGTGTTGGAGTAGTGACACACCTCAGAACCTCTCCCTCTGTCTGTCCACTATCTGGGGGAGGCAAGTGCTGCCTCCTTGGGTATTCTCGCCTTCTTCTCTGCTAGTTTAAATGCTTGTCCAAGTAGCATATAAACTTTCCACCAAGCACTGCAGTCCTCTTCCCAGAAGGATGCAGACCACCTCTCTTATAGAGACCCCCATCTTCCCAGCTTGGTCCAGAGTCCCCACTGTAGCCAAAGATCTCCTCCTTGCATGGTCCTGGTGTGGAGTTCCTTTGCTTGCCCCCTGCCCATCACAGGTAGCACCTCAGAGAATGCCACCATGCGTGCAACCTGCTTGAGGACCCCCCAGCACCCTGAAATGATGAAGGATTTCTGTCCTCCTTCATGAAAGTTCACTTGTTGGACATTTCATGGCCCTTTCAGGCAAAAGACGGTGACAGAGATGGATATGGTCTGCAGGTTCCTGAGGCACTTATTGCATGTTGTTCTTCAGTCTGCAAGCTTCTTCTACTTTGAGATCTGAACATTGCATTCAAATCTTTGATAAAGGCCCTTTTCATGCTCACAAGACTTTATTTCTTCTGTGGCTATTGCTTCATCTATGTCTGTGTAAGAAATGCAGGTCTTGGTTTGTGAGTCTCCTTTTCTAGTGTTTCATAGGGATATGGTGGCATTGCTTATGCACCATAAAATCCTAAGGTGGAGTCTGATTGCACATTAAATAAGTCCTGATTTGCCTGTATTCTTCTAGTCCCCTCAGAACCTGGATGAAATATTGTCTTACGTCATCCGCAGAATCCTTCAGAAATTCATGGACCATACCGAAGACCATGCCCAGTCCTCTAAGCTGTTTGTTTACTTTGGTCCTAGTATCAGAGGTAAGCCTGATTCTAAACAGTGTCTCTCCAAGTGAATCTCCTCATGTATCTTGTTCTGCTACAAACAGATGGAGAAGGTCCTATCTGTTACTGTTACAGGGCATGCCACTAGCGGCCTCATTGGGCTATTTTAGGTGTGTTTCAGCTGCTAATACTTGCAGTGCTGCTATCTGGTACAGGATCCATACATTTGCTAAGCATTACAGTCTAGTTCTGATCTCCTGAAGGAGGCTGGGTTTGGTCTGGCTGTCTTACAAGACCTGCTCTCTGAAGGATGAGTCTGCTGTTTTAGAGGCCACTCAGTTGGGGTTGGCAGTGCTTGGTAATTGTACAATGTATTATGGCTCTATGGAGCTGCACTCAAAGCAGATAGGCTAGTTTCTTACCAATAACAGAAGATCTTTGAGAGGATCTCTACAGTGCCTTACCTATTCCCACCTGCCGTTCCATGGTGTGGTGGACCTGTGGTTTCAGTACCTGGCAAAGCACTGTACATTCAGTCTGTTGTTTGTATCAGTACCCCTACTAGCTGTGTTGTGGGTGGGGCTTGTTTTCTTCCTCTGCCTCTCTGTGTATGATTGGTGGGGGTAGCTTCAGTCCTGTTGTTAGTGGGTGTTTGGAATTCTATTCACCAGTGGTGGGAAACTGAAGTGGTTGGGAACTTGTTTTTGTGACACTCAAACCCACTTTTGTGAGATACAAGCTCAACTTTCATGACAGTCTTAAAATGAGAATAATCTTGATGGCTTTGTGGGGCTATGTGTATGGTAAGCTGCAGGACTGCTGCAGCTGCTTCAGGCCAGTCATGAAGTCTGTTACAGGCCTTGCACAATGTCTGTGACCATGCAGCTGCTTTATGAGTGAGCCCTAGGTCAGGTGCAGTCTCTGTAACCATACAGCTGCTTTATGAATGGCCTGCAGGGTCACTCACAAAGTCTGTTACAGGTCTGGTGCAGTGCCTGTAATGCTGCAGGTGCTTTCAGCCACTTGTGAAGTCAACTACAGGTGTGGCACAATGTGCATAAGCTACTATTGCCACAGATCTGAAAAGGAAAGAAATGGAAATTACATACTTACTGTAATTCTTGATCTTCTTGGATGAAGTCTCCACCACTCATTCACATGAATGGGACTACGCCGGAGGTGTTAGGACCCTGCGGGATCTAAAAATCTTCAGTAGAGCCAGTGCTGGGATAGGACTGTGCATGGGTGGTGCTGCAAG
The DNA here is from genome assembly GCA_016271365.2 of Neoceratodus forsteri. Classification (NCBI taxonomy): domain Eukaryota; kingdom Metazoa; phylum Chordata; order Ceratodontiformes; family Ceratodontidae; genus Neoceratodus; species Neoceratodus forsteri. The sequence goes on from CM057457.1 coordinate 19,088,529, forward strand.
ACTAACTCATGCCGTATAGGCTATCCCAGTGTTGATCCTCCAACCACCTCAGTACCTTTTCAACTGAGGAGGTGCAGCGTAAACTAATGGAAGAAAACCTAACCCTAACTTCCGGGCATGTGAAGGCATGGATGACCAATGTAAGAAGGATCAATTCAATAATGTCTTCACAGCTCAAACAACAAGGAAGTGAAGACCAAAACAGAACGAGTGAGATTGGGGGATGGTGGGTGGGCATGTGAATGAGTGGTGGAGACTTCATCCAAGAAGATCAAGAATTACGATAAGTACGTAATTTCCATATCTTCCTGGACTAAAAGTCTCCACCACTCATTCACACTAATGGGAAAATACCGAGCTAAAAATCAAACCCCCAAATAGGGCGGTAGGAGAGAGAGCTCACTCAGGACAGAAGTCCATAAAAACTGTCCTGCCGAAGAAAGTAAACTGTCTGACATGAACATTCACAACATAGTGCTTTACAAAGGTAAGCACTGAGCTCCAACTTGCTGCTTTGCAGATGTCTGCAATGGGTACATTATTGAATCTCTGCCAGGAAAGTTGCAACTGCTCCAATAGAGTGGTGTGAACCCAGCCTTCCAACTTGGCCTGAGTCATGAATTAGCAGTGTCAAAGACATGCTACTAACCAAGCAGAAAACATCTCATGGCAACAGGCTGACCCTGCCAAGGCATGCTGAATGATACAATAGTTGCTCGGATGCGTTTCTCTTCATTTTGTCGATGTAGAATAGCAGAACCCTCTTAACATCCAGAGAAATGAAGGGAATGCTCTCCTTCATTTTGAAGTTAACAAGGTAAGTAGGGAGAAGCAAAACTTGGCTAATGGTAACTGGACCAGTGACATGTTGTCTACTGGCTCAAGATAGACTGAAAACACGAAGAGGTTACCTTCACTGCTGAGTATCACAGACCTGTGTTCAACAGGTCCAAGAGGCACCCCAACACCTTACTTGGTGGGCAACCAAAGGGTCCAGGTGGGACTTGCACACCAGATGGAGAAGAGTTTCCACTTAGCCCTCCTGGTGGAAGGCCTATGAATGGCTTAGAAGATGTCTGTGATGATATGGGAAACCTAAAGCTTGCCCACTTCCATTTCCTCTGGAGCCCAGCATGGAGGTGAAGGAGCACAGGCTAGGATGGACTAAAGTTCCTGTGTCAGAGGGTCTGCTCATAGAGGGAGTCACCTCAGGGGAACTTCTGACAGACTGTAGATCAATGCAAATCATATCTGCTGAGGCCAGTCTGTGATGATGAGAATCATCCTGCCCCCTCCGTGCCTACAACTTGAGCAGCACCCTCTGAATTAAGGGAAGAGGAGAAAAATGTACAGGGAGCATCTTGTCTACTGTAGTGAATATATCCTGACAGAAAACACCAGGGTCTGGATTTCTGAAGCAGGATAGAGGCAGTTTTGCATTGAGAGGGGACGCAAAAAGGACCTGGTCTGCCCACTCATCGAAAGTGACTGCACGAAATCTGAACTGATGCATCGTGCTCAAGGTACCACTCTCACAACCTCATGACCATCCTGCAGACAGGGTAGGAGGATGTCCCACCCTGCTTGCTGATGTAATACATCACAGCTTTGTCATCTGTCTGAAGTAGGATCACTTCGTGACAGAGGGCATCCTTCAGGAATTTGCTTATAAGATAGCTCTCATCTCTAAGATATTTATGACAAGATGAGGTTCCTCCTGGCTCCACACCTGAGTGTGGAGGTCTTGACAGTGATCCCTCCATGAGAGATTTTGTCTGAGGCTCTGTAATTTTGTACGGAGGATTGTGGATGTGTGGTCGGAGACCACTGCTTGCTGCAGAGGACGCCCTGAGTCCCAGCATCTGCGCAACCAAAAGGACCCAAATAGAGTTGTTTTCCATGATTAAAATGAGCCATCTAAAGATGTAATTTCTCCCATCCTCTGGAACAAAAGCTGACACCCTGGAGGTATCCACGAGGGCTCCTAAGAAGAGTAGCTGCTGGGAAGGTGAAACTTGCACCTTCCCTGAATCAGAAAACCCCCTGGAGGGAACAACTGAGTAGCTGTGGTGACTGCTTCCTGTGTCTCTTGCCCGGATGAGTTGACTAGGGTCCAAATGTCTAGGAAGTGAAGACTTGAATGCTAAAGTTTTAGTGAACTCCTCCCTGAACAGGTACTTGTTTAACCTTCCAAGGTCAACCAATGGGCACATGCTGTCTGTTATCTTGGAACCCAAAGCAATGGAAATAGGAACTTGTGCTCTGTTCTGCTGTGGAAAAACTTCTACTGCCCAGCTCCTGTAGATGCCCCATATCTCAGAAGCAAGAGAGTGTGACTGAGAGGCGGACAGACTGGGCTGCCGTCTGGGTGGAAGGTCTGGAGAAATCTGTGAAATTGGGGGAGTACCCCTCTCAGACAATCCTGATGATCCATATGTCCACTGTAATGGACTTCCACAGGTTGTAAAACTGAATTGGACACCCCCTCTACCGCTGAGAGGCATCCCCCTCAGACAGCTGAGGTGGGACCTAGGCTGTATCCACAGAGGTTGGTACAGGGCATTTTCAGGCCCTGTGCCTTCTACTGTCTTCTCTTCATGGATGAGGGGTTGGTTCCTGATAAAGGCACCTAGGCCTCTACCTTGAAAGGACTGCCTGTTACAATGATGTCAACGGTTCCCATTCCTCCGAGAGGCAGCAGGTGCCACCCATTGTTTAAATGGCAGCCCTATTGTTCTGAGTGGCCTCAAGAGATCACCCTGAGGGCCGAACAAATAAGCACCATCAAGGAGATGTTAACCACCTGCTGCCAGCGGCAGCTGCCCTAGAGGTAGAGTTGTAGGTGTGCATAAAAGTTTTCAGTTGATTACTGGGCTGTATGCCCCCTAACAATGGAGCGTTAGATTTTGGGAGGCTCTCAATCATTGCATTGAGTGTGTTCCACAGGGTGTCCTCATACTGAGGAATGTAGGAATTCAAGACTTAGAAGTCTGCTTTGGTCCACAGTTGATGACTGAAATGTTATGGTGGACCCCATATCCCGAGGAAAAAACTGGAAAGAAGATCTTACATCACACTGATACAGAAGGCTTGCATTCTGGCCCATAAAATGAGTCATCCACTGCATCTTCAACAAAGCAGAACAGGGAGAGACTTATCCAGATTCACTTCTATCTCAGAATAACCTCCAAAAGGCCGGTCTAGGCCAGGAACACGGGAGACGCCACCACCTGGATTGTTGAAGAGTTCAGTGCCATCATGTGGCACCCACACCACATGCAGTGCCACACACGATGCCAGACCAAGCACCAGACCTGGTGCCATATCCGGCACCAGACCTGGTGCCAGATCCAGCACCAGACCTGGTGACACACATGGCAATGGTGCCATCCAGGCACCAGCACCACACAGCACCACACATGGCACCACATATGGCACTGGCACCATATACAGCACTGGCACCATATACAGTGCTGGCACCAGCCTGGTGCTGGCACCACACCCGGTGCAGGCACCAGATATGGCACCGGTACCAAGTATGGTGCAGCCACCTTGCAAGGTGCCAGAACAGCTGCTGGACCTAGACCTGCAGAAAAAGGGGGGGAAGGAAAGTGGTACCCATGCCAGCCCCTGAAGGGAAAAAGAAGATGGAGTAGGCATGAGGAGTCAGCATCGATGGTGTTGGCACCGGAGAGAGGGCCGTGCACATCCTGGCCTGACTGACCTGGCCACAGTCCAGTGGCTTTGAGGCCCAAGGGCCCCGGAACTGGGTCCACTGGCCAGGACAACCGGGCAGACGCAGTACCCCCTGCTCTAAATGAGTGGCCCAGAGGTAAAATTGCTTACCGGGACCCCATTGAGGACAAAGATGGGATCTGGTGTCAAAGATCATGACCATTAAGAGAAGAGCCACAGAGGAACCCATCGGAGTTGGTTCAGGCCTACCTGCTCTCCACCACCGACAACCCCGTGCAGACAAACCAGAGGGCAACCTCAAGTTGTACTGATTCTTCCTCCACCTACAGGAGGAGGAAGAAGAGCTCAAGGTCAAGTGGAGCTGGGTCCCTGATCAAGGTTGGGAATGGGACCACTACTTTTGTGCTTCAGGTGGACCGTCCGCCCTCGAACACTGGACTGCCCGTGGTCAGACCCCCCCTCCATAAAAGGCGGTAGTCCGGACACAGCCCTCCTGCCATCACAGCTTTCAAATAAAGTTTTCCTATTGTCACTGCTACCGTCTAAGGTCAACTCTATTGATGGCAGGCTGAGAATTTCTTCTTCTTCTTCTTCTTCTTCTTCTTCTTCTTCATTGAATACTGAACGGCTATAGCTGCTGTCATATAGATGAAGACTTAACTCCTGGCAGGTGAGCAATGTTGTCATCAAAGCACACTCTACGGCGGGAGAAAAGGAACTGAGGTGGTTGGAGGGTCGATGTTGGGACAGCCTATACAGCGTGAGCTAGTCTTGCGGCACCACGCATGCACGGTCCTATCCTGGTGCAGGCCTTTCTGAAGATGTTTGGCTCCGGCAGGGTCGTAGTGCCTCCGGCATAGTCCCATTAGTGTGAATGAGTGGTGGAGACTTTTAGTCCAGGAAGATCATTCATTGCAAATAAAAGTATATTAATGCATAAATTAGGGGTCACTATTCAGTCAGAAAAGTAAGGAAATGTGAAGTTAGTTTTTTTTTATTCCTTAATCTGCCCATTCACTTCCACCTCCTCTGTGAACCCTACCAAACTTGAATTAAAGCCAAGCACAGCCCATGTTTCAAACATTTGTATTAACATAGTAAATAAATAACATACAGTAGTACAATGCCTGCAGTTACACCCCATGATGAACACTGCACTCGTATGTTGTGAGACACAAGGCTGCAGGATACAGGTCTGGTGCAATGTGTGTGACATTGCTGCTGCCTCATAAGTGGATTAAATCAGGGTTTTGACTACCCTTTTTAACAAACCATGGGAGGATGGTGTGGTACTGAGGACTGGAGGAAGGCGGATGTGATTCCCCTGCAGAAAAGTGGGAGCAAGACAGAGGCAGGAAACTATACACCTGTCAGTTTGACCTCTGTGGTAGGGAAAGTGATGGAATCACTTCTGATGGAAAGAATTGTTGAGTACCTAGAGGCCAGTGGGGCACAGGACCCAAGGCAGCATGTGTTCACAGCAGGAAGGTCATGTCAGACGAATCTAATTGATTTCTTTGACTGGAGGACCAAAGTAGTAGACCAGGGAGGGGCTGTGGACATGGCCTACCTAGATTTTAGCAAGGCATTTGACACAGTCCCACACAAAAGATTAATAATCAAATTAACTAGCCTGGGAGTAGGTCCCAGGGTGGTAGCTTGGGTAAAACACTGACTGGACAACAGAATACAGAAGGTAATTGTAAATGGAGTCCACTCTGAAGACAGAGGGGTTACTAGTGGGGTACCACAGGGTTCAGTACTGGGTCCAGTCCTTTTAATGTCTTTATAAGTGACATTGCAGAGGGACTGGAAAGAAAAGCATGCCTCTTTGCAGATGACGCAAAGATCTACAACACTATACTATAAGTTATTGGTGCATGGTAGTGCCCCTTTAATTAGCATTACAAATGCTGTTCTATGTTAAACTCCAATATTTGCACCTTAATTACGAGACTATCCCTAAATGGAATAGCCTGAAATCTGGCATGCATATTCTGATGCACAGGATCTCAGGACCCTGAAAATGTGGTACTAGCGGTTCAGCAGTGTAAAAGTTCTATGAGGTTGAAAACATAAAAATAAATGAAAATTAAGACTTGTAGCTCAAAAATGGCATGGTTTGTTAGAGTAGACCAAAGGAAGTGTCTTTGATAGTCTAGTTTTTCAGTTGTTTAACTGAGAAAATACAATTGTCACACATGCACAGAATGATTTTTCAATGTTTTAATCATAAGGTGTTTTTCATAAAAAAACAATATTTTCTTACTTTTGTCACTCGAAACTGTTGACATGAGCTAAAATTGCTAATAGAAACAGTTTCTAGTGACAACAGCTGCAAAGTGATTCCAATAGTGGTGGGCGCCCAATCTCACCTCTGGTACCCTCTCCTGTGCAATCAGTTGTATCGTGCAATATCTAATTCACCAACAGCAGGTGCTCAATCCTGGTATTTCATCTCTCAGCTGATCAACTGTTTTATCCTCTACACTACTTACTGATAGTGAGTGCTTAGTCCCTCTGCCAGGACCCCCATCTGCTCCTGCCTGCCCAGTTAATTAAACTCACCCTCCATATTTAGCCATACTCTAGAACTCAGCTGCTCCCTTCTCCCCCCCAACCTGTATAATAGAACAGTGAAGAACGGCAGTGGGTGCCCAGTCCTATCAATGGTACACCCTCCCACGTGGTCACCTTATTTCTATTATTTAACCTTCCACCTCACCCACCCTCTATCACCCATGCCACCTTTGTCCCTCCACACCTGCACATACCTTTACTGCTCATCACAGCTCCTCTGTCCCTCAGTGCCAACTCCTTCCTGTCCTTCACATGGTACTCATCCCACAATACAAACAAATGGCACAAAGTTCCAAGTCCGAAAATGTTTCAGACTGACAGTAGTTTTTTTTTAACATTTTTATAAACTTTTGGACATAACTTTGCCATTTGTGGGCTGATTGACCTCATATTTTCTGGGTGGCCATATCATCACCCAATCTCATAAACACGAAAGTGTAATTTTGTTACTGCATCTCAAAATGTTTTTTTGAGTTGAACCTCCAAAACACATTTCGGGGCACATTAGCAAAATCACACTCATGTTCATACAATGATACGGCAATATGGCCACCCTGAAAGTTTGGGGTCAGGTGAATTCCAGATGGCCAAGCTATGGCCAACAGTTAAACAAGTGCAAAAATATAGCTGAGACTAAAAATGCAGCTATTGCATATGCTTATGGTCTTCATATTTTGGGAGGTACTTTTAATCTTTTGGTCATGACTAGGTCATGTGTAGGCTGATCAACCTCAAATTTTCTGGGCAGTTATATTGCCAGCCCTCCACATAAACACATAAATGTGATTTTGCTAATGTGCCCCAAAATGGTATTGGGTTCACCCCAAAACACATTTCTGGGTGCATTAACAAAATGACACTTACTTCTGTGTATTTATGAGGTGGGGAAGCAATATGGTGAGTCTGAAAATTTGGTGTCAATTGGCTTACAAACTGCCAAGTTATGGCCAACTGTTAACAAAAATGGAAGAAACCCCACTGGTAACAACTTTCTAACTCCAACACTAATAAAATGCTTACAGCTGTATAAATTGCCATCTAAAATATTTAAAGTCATAATACATGTTAGCACTCATTCGTATTTTGTGTAGGGTCCTTAGACCCTGAGTGAAGCAAGTTGCAATGCATGCTGTGCTTTAAGCAGGGTGCGCAGGGGATCTGTGTGTCTTGCTTTGCACAAAGCAAGTTATGGCACAGTTCTTGTTTTGTGCAGTGTCCAAAGCGCCCTGTATGTGTTGCTTCATATAGGGCCTGAGGCAGTCTTTGTGCTGTGTTTTGTGCAGGACCTAAATGGCTCCTGTGCTAAACAAGTCAGAACTTACCTCCTGATCTGTGCAGAACCCTTAGAGCCATGTGCACCTCACTTCATGCAGGGCTTGAATGGTCCTGCATGAAGTAAGGCAGGAATTACCTGCCTCCTGTTTTGCAGACTACACGCCCAGTTGCAGGTCCTGTATGATGCATGCACTAAGGCACTATAGCTATTTAATTTATGGCAAAAAAAACAAACCAGTTAGGGATTTTGGAACATCATAAGCAAGGAAATTTGATGTTAGAGATTTTTTTAACCCTAAATCCTGCCATCTCCTACATCATCCCTGTGAAATCCATTGAATTGCATGTCAAAGCACAATCCAGATCCCAATTCCAAAGGCCCCTGCACACAGCATGTTAGGACTTGGGTATTGTTTCACGGGTCCTACTTAACAACGAGCCCCCCTGCAGAAGCAAGTTAGGAGTCAGGTCCTGTTTTGTGTGGGGTCCAAATGGCCCTGCACATTCTGCTTTGTGCAGGTCCCAAGGAATTTAGGACTGAGCTTTTGCTTCATTTAGGTGCATGAAGTAAGTTAGGAGTCAGGTTCTGTTTTGGGCCCTGCATGAAGCAACTTATGACTCAGCTCCTTCTTTGCACTGGGTCCTTTGGGCCTTGCCTAAAGCAAGTTAACAGTGTGGTTCTGCAAGTCTTGTTTTAAGCAGGGCCTGGAGGGCCCTGTGTGAAGCAAGTTACTACTTTACTTTTTCAAAAAGTAACGAGAATAACATGTTTTGTTCAGGGCCCTCTAGGACTGGCATGTGGATATTACTTTGGCATTTAATTCAGTGGAGTTCATGGGAGTGGTGCATATTATAGTTGCACGGTAGTGGAGTGCTCAGTGTTAAAGCCAATCTTTGCACCTTAATAACTTTGGTGATATTTGACAAAATTATATGAAATTTAGTATGCATAGTTAGGGTGGCAAGTTATCGAGACGTGGGAAGTGTCATGATGGGCACCTATCCAGATTCTGAGATCTGGCAATATAAAAAATACAAAAAAAACACACCATTTGTAGCCATTTTTTGCTCTCACCCACAGCCATCATGGTATGGAATTTTGTTTTGAAACTTTCATGGCTGAAGGAGCTTGTACCAAGGGTGTGCCTTTTGAAGGTATCATGAAAAAATAGTAATTTGAGTACAAGGAAAATAGACCCTCCTTGGAAGATCAAGACAGCATGTATGGGATACTATCCTCACTTGCATGCAGGCCAATATGAGTGTGGGAGCACACCAGCAAAATGACTGACCTCAAAGATCCATTGCATGTAGAAGGCAAATACTTAGTGGCCCTCATGAAGACTATGTGAGGAGAAGAAGATAACTGGAACACTTGGATATGGAGATATAGACTATTATGGAGGGATAAACCTGGCAGGAAGGGTGGTGAGATGGTTATCTTTTTAAGGGAAGGATTCAAGGGAAGGCATCAGGATTCAACCCTAACATCACATTTCCATACTTTTGTCACTGTGCTATCAACCTTAACTGATGCATTAATGAAGTTTTTTGCAATGAATTTCCCTTCTTTTTGAGAAAGTGTAATATAAGTGGTAACTGGTATGTGGTTGTGGGAATGCGGGCCCTTTTGACCCTGTGTTCGCACTTACACTTAAGTACAGAGCCATACAGCAGCCCTATAGTACTGAAAAGGAACCCTTTTAACAGTAATTTGGCAATATCTCAGTAACTTTAGCAACTATGGAAAAAACTCCACTGCAGTTGTAATCATGACTTCGAAACTTCCATGCGAGCTTAAGCTGTGGAGAAAGGAAAACCGGTATCTCAAATCATTTCCGAGATACAGGCGTCGAAAGTCTCTGCAGGTGGTGCAGTGTTAGCCTATGGAAAATTTCTCAACTTCGGAGTGCTGTAACTATGGCCCCTTGAATGTTTTGGGACCAAACCACCAAAAGGCACTTCTGTGGGACCAGGGCTTGCCACCCCGCAAATTGCAGCCCAAAAACCATTTTGATGCTGTGGGGTGGCAAAGAACTGCTGTTTTTAGGTGCTATTCTTTCACAAATTGTGACAGTTTCGCAAAAATTTGCCACAGAAGCTAAAGTGTCACATCCGTTCTGTCACAATTTGTGACACTACAGGTGGTCTGATTGTCAAAACAGCATTTCTGTTTTTTTTTACCCCCAAAAAGATAGTGCTGTGATCCTCAGGGACTGACTAGGTAAACACAACTGTCTGTATTTACCTAGGGGGTCCCAAATTTAAACGTCAGGCATTTTTCTCTCTTGCTAACTGAAAAGAAGATGGCCACTGTACAACAGTAAAAGGGCCATTTGCGACAGTTAAATGTAGTGGCGGCAGCTTTCGTGAGGCACATGTATTTTTTTCCCATTGACTATAAAGGGAAATTTGTTTTTCGAATAACATTTGAACGGTTTAATATTTTTTCACTAAATCTTCAAAAGGCCCATACCGCATCTTCCCTGAAGATTTCAGACCAAACTGACAAATCATGTGGGCTGTAGCCCCAAGCAAAGAAATTCACAAAATCCCATTTTTGCATGTTGTTTGGCATTCTGCAGCTCTGCAACCACTCATCTGATGTAACACAACTTAGCAGATCCAGAGATCTATGGTGCTCCACTGCACATGCAAAATTTCAGGCAAATCTATCATACGGTGGCAAAGTTATTAAAGTGCGAAATGTGGGATTTAACATAGAAGTGGACGGGCATATATATATATATATATACTGTATATATATACAGTATATATATACTGTATATTATGGTAGCACGGTAGTGCTACCATAGCTAGGGTTGAGGAGCCATTTACATGTTAAACCAAAAATTTTGCACCTTAATAACTTTGCAACTGTTCAACAGATTTGCCTGAAATTTGGAATCCAGAATCAAGACCCATATGCCTTGGGATCTGCCAAGTTTTGTACTGGTCAGATATACGACTGCGGAGTTATTAAGCAGGATCTGCACATGTGTTTACGCTTTTTGGGGAATTCTAAGGTCGCGAGCCTACAGGTCACATGGTTTGTGCGACTGGTCCGAAATCTTCAGGAAACATGCAGCCAGGGTCCCTGATGTGCCTTTTGAAGATTTCGTAAAAAAAATATTAATCGGTTCAAAAGTTATTCAAAAAACAAGTTCCCATTATAAGTCAATAGGAAAAGTTAACAAAAAGTTCAACACTTTCTCAAATGCACTTTTTACTGTCACAAATGGCCCTTTTACTGTCACAAATCCGCCATTTTGTTTTCAGTTAGTGATCAGAAAAATGCTTGGCATTTAAAATTGAGACCCTCTAGCAACCTAATTATTTTTGTATTCACCTAGTCGGGCCCTGAGGATGCTAGCCATGTCTTTATTTTGGGGTAAAACACCCCAGAAATATGTTTTTCAGATTTCTGGAAAAAGTACTTTCGCAAAGTAGTGTTGCACTCACGAAAGTGTTGCAAATTTTTGCGAAAGCTTTCGCAAATCACGACACTACTTTGCGACACTATGCTCAAAATAACAGTAATTCTTTGGCAGCCCACTGCAAAACAACGGTTTGGAGTTTTGGGCTGAAATTTGGAGGCAATGCAGCCGACATCTCACAGATGTGCCTTTCAGTGTTTCACTGAAAAAATATTACACAGCGGCAAAGTTATGGTACTCCAAAATTGATGCTTTTTCCCATAGGATAACATTACGGCGTACAACGCATTGCAGCAATCGTTTGGCGCCCTGCTGCAAAATAGCGGTTTGGTCTTTTCGGATGAAATTTGCAGGTAGCACAGCCAACATCCCACAGATGTGCCTTTTAGTGTTTTGGTGAAAACATATTACAGGGAGGCAAAGTTATGGCAGTCTGAACTTCTGTTTTTTCCCTTAGGATAACATTACAGCATTCGCTGAGCCTTTCAGGGCCCGTATCTCGAAAACGGTGCGAGATACGGACTTTTTGTCAAAAAAATTCTTAGCCCCCTAATAGAGACTAAGTACAAAACTAGCCAGGAAAGTGATAATACATATGACTTTTACATTTTTTTTCTATGTCGTACGGTTACTGAGATATAAGCAATTTACTATTCCAAGTCCTCATTTTTGTGTTCCGAGAGTCATTACTTTGCATACATTCTTTCTACTCACTGGGTCTTTCTCTATACAGTTTTTGGGGAAAACCAGCCCGTGCACTTACATTACTGTTACCATTACCATTTCTGCTTGCGGTTCCGTACCCGTTTCACTTACCGTTCACGTTTATGCCAGCATTTGTGTTACCCTTTGCATTTTCATTTGCGGTTGCGTTTGCGTTGTTTTTAACATTTCTGTCTACAGTACTGTTTCTCTTTCTGTTTTGTTTTGCGTCACCATGCGCATTACAATTTGCGTATGTGGGCACAATGTTACTATGTGACAAGGCATCACGTGGCGGGAGCGTGGGTCACACAGGGTCCGGCGCTCCGCCGCGCATTCATTCACTATTTCTCATTATCATTCTCAAAAAGAAGGGAAATTAGAGGCAAAAAACTCTGTTTAATGCATCAGTTAGGGTTGTTCCACAGCGACAAAAGTGAGGAAATTCGATGTTAGGATTTAAACCCCCTTTGCACCCCTCCAGCCCACCCCCCCAACTGGAATCAGGGTGCTCATTGGGGACATCGGTCCTAACTGTCACCCATTCTTCTATTCCTCAGCTTCTTTCCACATGTGATGGGGTGACAGATAGGGCCGACGATCCCAATCGCCCCCAGATCCAGTTGAGAGTGAGCTGAAAAGTGCAAATTTCAACTAACATCAAATTTCGCACTTTATCACTATGTTTAATAACTGTCTGATAAGCAATTTTACTCTATATATATATATATATATATATACATATATATATATATATATATATATACTCTATACATATATGGGATTTGACATGGCCTGACTGAAGATATCATATTGATTTTCACGAGAAGCCAGTGATATCTTGATGTAACTGGCCTCGAGTGAAGATAAATATGATATCTTCAGTCAGGCCATGTCATGTTCTGTTTATACAATGTATGTTTTGCCCCCCCAACACAACCCACCACATACTCCTCTCAATGCAATGGCTTCATAAAAAGAGTTATCTGGTTTATACTGTCATGCTCCCCAACACAGCCCCCCATGCCCCCCCCCCCAAGACAACAAATGATATAAGGTATTCAAATATCTGGTTGATCCTGTCGGTTTAAAGTTATTTAAAAAAAAATATCTGGTTGATCCTGCCATTATTTTCAAACAAATTCATATATTAAATGCTTATCTGGTTGATTCTGCCACTCTGAGCTCTTTCACTTTCTGTGTAAATGTAGCGAGGTTGAGTGCTATTCTCACTGATGAGCACTATATTCTCTGAGGTTTTCTAGTAGTTGAAAAAGTCAGAAAATGCTATGCTTTATGCACAGCTTAGTTTGTTTCTTCATTGAAAAAAAGCTGCCAACTGCACACAGACTGAAGCGAGTGAATTTGCTGCTTTGGAACAGAAGAGAGAAGCGCAAGCATCTGTTGCTAGGCAACAGACACTCGCGCTTCCCTCTACTGTTCCATAGCCGCGAATTCACTCGCTTCAGTCTGTGTGCAGTCGGCAGCTTTTTTTCAGTGAAGAGAAAACACTAAACAGTGCATAAAGCACAGAGTTTTCTGACTTTTTGAATGCAAGTTACATTGTAGGAAACCTCAAAGAATATAGTGACCATCAGAGAGAATAGCGCTCGGCCACGCTACATTTACAGGGAAAGTGAGAGAGTTTAGAGTGGCAGGATCAACCAGATAAGCATTTAAGATATGAATTTCTTCTAAAATAATGGCAGGATCAACCAGATAAATTCACAGATGATTGAGAGGTGCCTGTGGGGGGTGCTGCATGGGGGGGGGTTGGGGTAGAGAGACAGCTGCGGGCAGTAGACAGCAACAGGAAATTCTTTCAGTTTCATTGTGATGACATATAGGAATGTGGAGATAAATGTATGACATATAGGAACATGAAGATAACAATGTTATCTTCACTGGCCAGCTCAGATATCATTTTTTACACTCTTATTTATCCCAAAACATACATTGTGTATACATATATATATATATATATATATATGCCGGGCAGCTCGTGACACCCTTCCTTCCTTCCTAGACTGAATTTGTGGAAATCTGTCCCAAGGCATGGTATGATTTTCACAAATTCTGTTCATTGCTCTAACTGGCGAGATACCCTGTCTGTGTTGGCATTAACTGATCCAGCCCTCTGGGTAATGGGCATATCTTAACCCTGTAAGGCAATACTCCACGTTAAGAGATGACCATTTGTTTTCCCCATCTGTGTTAGCCACATCAGGAGGTTATGTTTGGTCTGTACCACTAAGTGCCTCCCATAGAGGTACAGCTCTAATTTCTTCAGGACCCATACCAGGGCAAGGCATTCCTTTTCAACTGTGGAATAGGCCTGCTCCTGGGGAAGCAACATTTTGCTAAGGTACACTATTGGGTGATCTTTCCCTTGGTTAGATGTCTGACTAAGGACTGCTCCCATCCCCACATCTGAGGCATCTGTCTGGACTACATATAGCTTACTGTAGTCTGGACTTGCCAACACAGAGGCACTGCACAGTGCCTCCTTTAGCCATGTGAAGGCTCTTTCATAGGCTGGCTCCCAATTAACCTTTCTGGGTATTCTTTTCTTTAGCATGCCATATGGGGAGCTACTAGGGGTACTGTAATTTGGTTCAAACTTTTGTTGTATCTGGCAGTCCCTTGGAAACTCCGAACCTACTTCTGGGTTTCAGGCCTGGTCTACACCTCTATCACCTCAATCTTGGCTTGACTGGGATGGAGCTGCCCCTGTACTACTACATGTCCTAGGTATGCCACCTCTGCTATGGCCACCTGGCACTTTTCAGCCTTGACAGTGAGCCCTGTCCTCTGTATCCTGCCCAACAATTCCTTCAGGTGGGACAGGTGTTCCTTCCAACTGGCACTGAAGATGGCAATATCATACAGATATGCCACTGTGTACTCTTCAGCTCCATTTAACACCTGGTTGACTAACCTTTGGAAGCTGGCAGGAGTGCTCTTCATTCTAAAAGGCATTACTATGAACTCAAATAATCCTATTGGAGTGATGAAGGCTGACCTCTCAGTAGCTCTGGCAGTTAACTCCACCTTCCAGTACCCTTTCGTCAGAACAATGGTGGTAAGGTATGTTGCCCCTCACAACCTGTCCAGTAGTTCGTCCGTCCATGGCATTGGGTGGGTGTCAGACTTTGTGACTGCTTTGAGTCCATGATAGTCCAAACAAAAGTGAGTAGAGTCATCTGGCTTGGGAATGAGGATTGCGAGTGAGGCCCATGGACTGTGGGATTTCTGGATTACCCCTAAATCCAACATTTCCTCCACCTCTGTCCTAATGTCCTTTAGGACAGCCTCAGACACCCAGTAGCTGTCCACCGTATGGACGCTTGCATCCTTGTTTCTACATTGTGTGCTGCTAAGTGGGTTAGTCCAGGCTTGACCGTAAACAAAGGGACAAAGGGTGGGATATTCAAAAGGGTTACGCCATGCGCAATAGGGTTGCACTGGCACAAGTCCAAAAGTGCGCCATTCTGCGATATTCAGCAGGAGGCAGTTGCGCCACCAAAAACATGCTGAGCAACAGCGCAATGCAAATGATGGCATGCACAACCGAAGGGGGTGGATCCATGCATAAAGAGCGCAATGCGATATCCAAAGACTTGTGCAATGCGCAACAGCGGACCAGCCGGAAGTTGCGCCCCAGCGGAAATGAGCCAAAATAAAAAGGCTCAAGGAAGTGGCGCAAGAACACCACAGGGATGCCAAGTGGGGAAGAGTGAGAGAGAAAGACAGACAGTGACAGGCCAGGGCAGGCAAGGGAAGCAGTGTGGGCCATAGGCTGCAGAGGCCAGCGGGGGGCCGGTGCAGTGGAAGTAGCAGTCAGGACAGCGGGGGTAACAGAGCAACATCAGCCAGGGGGCACAAGCCAGGGAGATGGACAGTGGCAGCTTCCACATGGAAGCTGTAATGAGGGGGGTGAGAATGCAAGGTGCAGGGGGACATGGCCGTGGAGGGGCCCGTCGGCAGTACGCCCCCAACAGGCAGTACCGTGCCCGCATCAGCTTTGAGTTGTACACAAATGTAGAGATCGTGGGCTGGTACCACCTGAACAGGGCAATACTGAGGTGGCTCTGTGAGCTGTGCAGTGATGTGATGCAGGCACCCTCACGATGAAGTCATGCTCTGTCAGTGGAGACCAAGGTGACAGCCTGCATGTGCCTGCTCGCCATGGGCACCTTCCAGAGGCCAACAGGGGACACCACAGGCATCACACAGTCAGCCACGTCATGCATCCTCACCCAATTCCTCAGCGCACTGCTGCCACATGCTGCAGAGCACATCCATTTCCCCAGCACCGCAGCAGAGCGTACAGCAAACATGCAGGCGTTCCACAGGGTAGCATGTATGCCTGGCATGCTAGGGGCCATAGACTGCACCCATGTGGCCATTCGCATGCCATCTGGCCCTGATGGGGCCGCATACAGGAATAGAAAGGGCTTCCCCAGTGTCAACTGCCAGGTAGTGTGTGATGCCACTGGGCGTATAATCAATGTCTGTGCCACACACCCTGGTGGAGCACATGATGCCTTTATATGGCATCAGTCCGCACTGTGCCATCGATTCGAGTGGGGACATCCCCACAGGCCATCTAGTGGGTGAGTACGCATGTAGAAAATGCAAACTCGGGGCAAGGGTGGGAATGCCACAGGTGCCATGGTAGTGGCACACCGGGATATGGGCAATATGGACCTGGACATGAGACTGATCTCCACTATCTCCACACAGGTGACAGCGGATACCCACTCCGTCCCTGGCTGCTCACACCGTACCGGCGCCCCATGACCCCATCGCAGCAACGCTATAATGAGGCACATGCCACCACACGCAACATCATTGAGCGGGTGTTTGGGATGCTCAAGGCACGCTTCCGATGCCTAGACACCTCTGGCGGTGCCCTACAGTACAGCCCCTCAAAGGCTTGTGGGATATCCCTGGCCTGTTGTATCCTGCACAACATGGCCAATGACTGTGGGATAGCCATACAGGTTGAAGAGGGGGACAGCGATGGGGACACCAGTGGCACCGGTGTTGATGGTGATGAGCAGCACCCCCTTGGACGGGACCCCCGACTGATCCGGCAGGCCCAGCTGCACCGGGACACCATCACGGAGGAGCATTATGCACAACACAGGTAAGTCAAGGGGCCATGTGCAAACAACACGGTCCTGGTGCAACCCACAGGCACACAGAGTAACACACCAGGGGTGCATGACGGCAAGGGGGGTGGAAGGGACCAGGCACACAAACACACCATCAGGGAGGGGCGAACAGTCATATGGACACACACACACACAAACACACCAGGCACAAAGCGTACATGGGCAGGTGCACAGCACAGCAGGAACAGACATGGCAAACACACAGATCCACAGACCACACCCACCACCTGTACTGTCCAAGCACGTGTGTCAGATGCTGGGCACCCTTGCACCTTGGTGTACAGTACAATGCAGGCATCATCATGCACACGTACCTGTGGACAGCAGTCGGGATGGTGTGCAGGTGGTCCGTATGTCGGCGTGATGGGCAGGGCACCCACCAGTGCACTGCCCACCATGACGCACAGTGCACACAGGGCAGCAGCAGACAGGGCCCGCACTGGGAGACAGGTCAGTCATGTTGCACCATTCCATGGCCACCGCGGATGTGTGGGTGGCCCTGCCGTGACCCAACAGCACTGGCAGGCTGAGCAGGGACCACATGGGGTGGCACCGGTGGACCACCAGGGTCCCACTCTTGCGATCGCGACCTTGTCCGCAGTGGGGTCTGTAGGATGCCAAACATACCTGCACCAGGGGTGCTTGGGATGCCCACAGCAGAACCCGGCATCGACAGGCCTGGTGTCGCACGATGCCAGGAATGGGGAGTGGAGAGCGTACTGTGTGGGGTGCACGGTACAGGAGCACCTGCATGTGTGCCCAATGCAGCCACGACAGTGACCAATGCCTGGGTCTGCCTGTCAATGGCGGCAGTCACATCCATCTGCATATGGACCATCTCGGCATGGTCCAGAGCACACTCCCTGCTGTGCCACTCCACAGCTGCACACAGTGCCTCCACAGACGTTGCAACCCGCCTTTGCTGCTGTACTGATTCCCGCAGCAGGTGGGTGTGCTCATCCAATGGGTACTCTGCCACAACGGCATTCTGTCCCCCAGGGTGTGGAAGGTCCTGATGCACAACACCCCTTGAGGGTGGGCGCTGTTCGTCTGGACCAGGAATGGGCATATCAAAGGGCGGCGGGCGTGTGCCACCGCTGGACACTGTACCCCCAGACCTGGTGGGTGACTGCTGCTGCTGCCCCTCCAACCGCTGTGCCCCAGGGACCACTCGTTCCACCGCTGTGGCCGCAACAGTGCCAGACACCTGCACAGCCACCGGTGCTGCCCCACCGGTGCTGACAGGCACAGCCTGGGACTGTGCCGACATGCTGGCACACAAGTTGGAACCAGCAAGGCCCAGGGGCATGTGCTGGCCTGCTGTGTGTCTGTCATGGGACACACATGTCACTGCCCATTGCAGTCCTTGCATCATCAATGGTGCAGGTACGTGCTACAGCCGCAGTCATAGCGTGCCGGCATGCTTGCATGCCAGACTGCTGAGACACAGGCTGTGCACCCCCCACTCCCGAATCACCGACACCAGAGTTGGCAGCCCAGCGTGCATGCAGGTGCAGTGCATGCTGGCTGGTGTCAGAGGTGGATGGACCCTCCTCCATGTCCAGCAGGTCATCCTCACTGCCTGGACCCACCATCACCGTCCCATGAAGATGAACAGGATCTGTAACAGAAAGAGAGGACATGTGAGTGCATGTGAACAACCTTCCCCCCCAACACCACCACCATGTCATACCGTGCAGTGATGGGCTTCCACCTGTCTGGAATCCACCTCCTGGTACTCCCTCAATAGCACTGCGCTGCATTGATGCAGCCAGTCGGTCCTCAGCCGGGGTCAGCTCCACCACCACTGGCTGGCCCCCGCCAGTGCCAGCACGTGCTGCCCTGAGGGCTGCCACCTTCTCCTTCACCCTCCTGCGGTCTGTCCCAATCTTCTTTTTGCATTCCTGCATGGAGCGCTGGTGGCTTCCGTGCAGGTTCACTGCCCGGGCTACCCCCTCCCATGCAGCCGCACGGGCCTGAGGGGTGCCCTGCCATCCACTCAGTAGTGCCTCCTCCTCCAGGTAGGCCTGGAAGAGGGCCTCAGTTTCTGCCGTGGTGAAGTTGGGCCTCCCCCTCCTTTGCCCACCATCCTCACCCTCACCTTGGCTCTGCTCGGTCATGGCGATCTGTATGGGTGGAAGTGGACACCTGTCACTGTGCAGTCTACAGCGTTATCCCATGCCCATTGTCCAGAACATCCCACAGCATGCAACTCACCTCTCACCTGCAGTAACCGAATTTGGCCAAGCGCAGCCCTTATCACACTTTTTATAGCGCAATGCATGCAAATTAGGAGTGGAGCAACTGTAATGAGATGCAAATCGCGCCACTGCGCCTTTGAATGGCTGATCGGATGATTTGCATGTGCCGGCTGAATATCGCGCCATTGTGCTTTTCACAATACGGTTGAGCCGGCTGAGCCAATAGCACAGATCTGTGACTGTGTGGTACACTGCATTGCGCATGCCCAGGTAGCTTACGCAGGCATCTGCCGTGCTGATGACGTGCTGTGCGCGATCGGCAATTCAGGCCATGGCCACCATTATGCCAGTGGCGCTACAGCACCGGGCACTATATGGCGCTGTGGCACTACTGCGCAATAGTCCACTGTGACACTGTCACACAGGTGGTCAATCGCGCAGGATGCGTAGACGTCAGATGGCGCTGAGCGTGGCCTTGTGTCATAGACCCCTGACCTGGTGTCCGACCTTTGCCCCCTGGCGCTGTTCGGCTGCCATGTGTACGGCCCTATTGTGCTGTCTGGTGACAGCGCTATGTGGACCGACAGCGCTGTGTGAACAGCGCGATTGGAACCTATGGTGGTCTATTGCACAACATTTCCACGTGGGGTTGCCGCGCTGCTGGGTGCCATATTGTCTGCTGTAAAGTTGGAGGAATGGCATGCAGGAGGGCACTCCAATGGAGCCCAGTGGAGGTGGCCAACCTGGTGGCCCTGGTAGAGCCCCACTATGGGGCACTGTATGGGGAGGAGCCCCTCACCATAGCCCAAACCCAGGTCTGGCTGCAGTGGCCAATGACCTGGTGGGGGTCATGGGTGGCGCCGGTCTGCTGAGCAGTGCCGGCACAGGTACAGTGACCTCAGGAGGAGCCAGACCTGCATGGCGGCTACGGTCACGTGCCAGGAGGGGGCGCCAGCAGGCAGGTGGTGTACCATCTATGCACCTGTATTCTCTGTAGGGGTGTGAGTGTGTTTTGGTGGCTGTGCATGGGTGATGGCTCTGACATGGTTGGCTGTGTCAGTGTGTGCAGATGTGAGATGCATGGGTCTAGCTGTGTGGGCAGGCACTCTCACTGGGGCAGGGGGCAGTCTGCTATGGAGTCACACTGATGTTTTTCTCAACATTTGTCTCCCACAGGCCAGGCAGAGAGGATGCAGGCACGGGATGAGGAGGGCCGTGGTAGGGCCCCAGTGGCGGTCGGTGGTGCTGTGAGGGGTGGGCCACAGCAGCAGCAGCAGCAGCAGCAGCAGCAGCCACAGCTGCTTGCAGTGTGTGAGTATCATTACATCATGGATGCTATTGCATGCTGGAGGGGGTGGGCATGACCACCAGCCATGCACAACACAACCATGCACGACACAGGAGACATTCATCACTGTCCAGTGTCACTGCACGTCTGTGTGTGCATCACTGGTGGTCCATGCACGCACTGGGCACATGGCTGTGGAACTGGCATCGCACCACATTGCCCGCTCACTTGACAGCCTTGTTTGTGCTGTGATGGACATGGGCAGTGTGTGTGCAGTGGTGCACATAGCTGGTGCCGCTTGGTTGAGCTGGCTATGCATGTTCACTGTGGGTGGGTGCGTACTCATCACAGGTGCGGGACATTGGGCTATATGGCTTGCAGGTTGGGTGGTGTTCAGGGTTGTGGTCAGTCACAGCCATTGACTGTGTTCCCATTTTCCTAGGCTTCATTGTGCTCCGACGAATAAAGTGGGCACTGCAGCAGCTCACCCGGGTGTCCATGGACAACAGGACCATCCTCCACGACATCCAGCGCCATGGCCTACGGAGGAGGCACAGCCAGACATGACGGCACCAGGCAGCAGAGGACCAGCCTGCTAGGCCTTAGGCCGGGCTTCCTTCCACTTCACCCATCCCTCCCACCCTGCCTTCCCTCTCCAAGTTGTTCATCCCTACCCTTGCCCACCCCTACCTTGTACCCCTACCCCTCTTGTAAATAGTTTTGTTGTTGTTAATTTTGTAATTTACATTTTTCTAATACATATATATTTTGATATGAATACTGTGTTGGTCTCTGATTTGCAGCTATCTATGGTTGCTCAGTTGCAGTGGTGTGCATGCCATCTGGGGTGGTATGGTCCTGGGTAAGTGTGTGTGTGTGTGTGCACGTGTGTGTGCATGGGGAGGTGTCTCCATTGTGGCAGTGACTTTCTGTTGGTCTTGCCATCTGCTGCCACCCACTGCTGGGTGCACAGGGTGGGTCTGGCTTGTATGGTTCTCTGCTACACGAGGTTGACGTGTGCTGGGGAGGATGCATGGTGTTTCCTGCAGTGCCAGTCACTGCACATGGGTGGTGTCTTGGGGTCACGGTGCAGGGTGTGCTCTGCGTACGGGGGGGCTGATGTGCACTGTGGTTGTCAATGCCCTGTGTGTGGCAGTCTCAGCCTGCCAGTGGTTGTGCTGGGGCATCATGGCCCTGCTGTGCTTTGTTGGCTTGGCCCCATGGGCCAGTAGATCATCTGTCCCACCCCCAGTGATGCTGTGCTTGGGGTGTGGAGGTGTCTTGTTGGTTCTGCAGTGTGTTCCTGTGCCCATGTGTGGTATGGCTGGTGGTGGGCCCCAGCCTGCCTCCCTGGTTGTGCAGTTCCATTGCTCTGCTGGGGGGGGCTCTGCTTGCGCTATGGCACCTCTGGACTGCTCAGCTGGGCTGCCCTTGTTGCGCTATGGCGCAATCTTTCTGCTCAGCTTCCCCTTCCTGGTTGCACTATGGTGCAGTTTGTGCGATATTCAGACGTTGGCTGCTTGTGCAATTTGTTCTGCTCCATGTTTGAATATTGCTTCTGTTGCGCATATGCGCAATTGAATTGTGCTTGCTCCTGCTGTTGCGCACATTTTGGGAGCAGTTTGAATATCTAGGCCAAAGTCTGCTAAAACCTCCCTCACTTCTTGGGTCTGTTCTGGGGTTAACTGGGGTGACAGTTTGATTGCCTCCACAGAGGACTCTTGCTTGTTTTCCTCCAGCAAGTCCAGAAGGGGTGTTTCTTTGTCAGTCCCCTCTCCAGGACTACACACTGCAAATGCCATGTCTGCACTATTTGCATATGGCTTCACCATGTTGATATGGTACAGTCTATGGGTATGTCTCTTTTCAGGCAGTTCTACAATATAGTTCACATCATTTACCTGTTAGACTACCTTGTGTAGTCCTGCCCATCCGGTCTGCAGTTTATCCTTCCAAACCGGGATTAGGACCATGACTTCCTGACCTACACTGTATGAGTAAGCTCTGGCTCTGTGGTCATACCAGACCTTTTGCTTCTGCTGGGCAACTGACAGGTTGCTCTTGGCCTCTTTCATAAGCAACTTTAGCTTTTCCCTAAACTTTAGGACATACTCCACTGTGGGATTTCACTGGGTGGTGTGCTTGCATTTCTAGTCTTCCCAGATCAAGTCTACGGGCACATGCACCGTATGTCTGTATAAGAATTCAAAGGGGGAAAACCCTGTTGACTCTTGGGGCACCCCCCTGTATGTGAACAACAAGTGGGCAAGATATTTCTCCCAGTCCTTCCTATGCTGTTCAGCAAATGCTTGGAGCATCAGTTTTAGGGTACCATTAAACCTTTCCACAAGCCCATTGGCTTGAGGGTGATAAAGTGTCATGCAAC
The DNA here is from genome assembly GCA_016271365.2 of Neoceratodus forsteri. Taxonomy (NCBI): domain Eukaryota; kingdom Metazoa; phylum Chordata; order Ceratodontiformes; family Ceratodontidae; genus Neoceratodus; species Neoceratodus forsteri. The sequence goes on from CM057457.1 coordinate 19,111,274, forward strand.
CGTGCAACACCCCACACTTCTTCCACAAACATTTTATCAGGTCTGACATGAAGGTGCCCCCTCAATCAGTGATAACCTCCTGCAGAAACCTGACATGGGAAAAAATCCCAAGCAAGGCATCTATCACTTAGCCTGCCTTAGTGAGGAAAAGGTGATCACCTCTGGGTATCTTATTTATTTATTTATTTATTTATTGAAAAGTTTCACCAGGAAAGGCACACTGAACAATATAAAATTGCTCCTCTCACGGAGTGTCCTGGGGGAAGGGGAACATGGGAGTACAGTAATCAAAAGCACATTTCCTTGTAGTATTATAGAAAAGTATATATACAATAATCAACAACACATTTCCAAAAGTAATATAAAACAGAGAAGCAACACAGTAAAAAACCAATACAACAGATTAGTACCATTAGATAATCATTGGGATTTGATGTGAGATGAGCAAATTAACAGCACTGCAGACTTAATACATACAGTGTGGATGAGGAATTGCAATAAAGTACATTGGTTTCTCCTCACGTTAAGTGCTAGGCTGGGAAAGGTGAAGGGGAAGCCAGAGGGGAAATTAGGAGGAGTGAGGAGCCAGAGGGGAAATTAGGAGCAGCTGCAGGATGGAGAAAGGAAGTTGAGGAGGGAGGTTGAGATGGACCACAGGGAGGAGGAGTGCCTAATTTGATGAGGCATTGAGTTCCAGAGCTTAGGAAACTATAGGAGAACAACGATTGGCCTATAGAGGTGGTGCACCATGGTATAGCTTGGATGAGGGAGTCACTGCATCTGAGAGAGGGGGCAGTGGGGAGGGAGGACAGTGAGGAGGCAAGGTAAGGGAAAGCATATCAAACCAGAATTTAGAGACAACTTTTATGCAGTTGGCGGTTTTCTAGGGAAGGAAAAGCTAGAGAGAAATGTAGATTACAGTGGTGGGTAAAGGAAGGGGCATCTAGAGCAAAACAACAGAAAGCATTGAAAAGGGTGTCCAATCTGGTTAATTATGGCTTTGGTGCAGCACTGTAGACTACATCATCATAGTCAAAGATGAGTAGTATCATTTTCTGGACAATCTCCCACCTAGCCTGTAGCGGTAGGCAGCTTTGTTTCCTGTCAAGGGCACCTAATTTGGGGTGCAGCTTTTTCAGGATGGAGTCTATGTGTCCAGTGAAGTTTAGGTGCTGGTCTAGCCAGATCCTGAGATACCTAAAGGAGGAGGTGTCCTCCAGAGTAGAGCCATCAAGAGTGTGGAAGGAGGACAATTTAGCCTAGAGAGTCTCTGCCCAGTGCTGAAGGTTATGGAGACTGTTTTCTTGGCATTGTGGAAAAGCTGATGGGAGCAAGCCATTGCTGAACATTCTCAAAGTCATGCTGAAGTGTGGCAGTGACATCAGTTGTCAGTTGGCCAGAGTAGAAAAGGACAGTATCATCAGCATACATATGGATGGACAAGGAGGTGCCCACTGACCGGAGGTTATTAAGGAATATGAAGAATAGTAGGGGGCTAAGAATGGAGCCTTGAGGTACACCAGCATTAATCTGAGTGGGGAGGGCATGCAATTTTGACTGACTGTGTCTGGCCTGTTAGGTAGGAGCTAACCCAGTTTGTGGCGGAATCAGACAGGCCAGCAGATCACAGATAATCTAGGAGAAGTAAGTGGGAGACAGTATCAAAAGCCTTTGCAAGGTCAACAAAGATCGCAGATGTGATTAGACTACTGTCAATACCCGAGAGTATGGAATTGGTGAGCCTAATTAAGGAAGTGGTAGTGGAGTGATATTTTCTAAAACCAAATTGGTAGGGAGTGAAAAAGGCAGAGTCGGAGAGGTAAGAATAGAGTTGGGAGAGGACCAGGTGCTCTTGAAGCTTATCAATAATAAGTAAAAGAGAGATTGGCCAATAGTTCCCAGGCATAAAAGGGTCACCTCGGTTGGGTAGTGGGAGAACTACAGCATGCTGCCATGGGTCAAGGATGGAGGCCAGTGAGAAGGAAAGGTTTAGTAAGGCAGAAAGTGGTGAACAAATGGCATGAGAGAGAGGAAGAGAAGTTTGGGGTCAAGGCCATCAGGTGAGGAACCCTTAGATGGGTTGAGAGTGAGGAGAGCATTTAGAGTATCATGAGGTGAGACTGGAGAGAAGGAGAAGAGGTCACTAGGGAGGGTGCATGGGTGTGAGTTATTGTGAACAGATGCAACAGGTTGGGTAGGAGGAAGAGAAGCTAGTAGAGTAGCAGCACATGAGATAAAGTAAGAGTTGAATTCAGTGGCAACTGCGAGGTGGGCAGACATAAAGACATTATTGACATAGATGAGTGGAGTTTAGGATTTGGGCGGGGAGGGAATTAATAACTTTTCAAAACTTTGATGGGGTACATGTGTTAGCATCAAAGGTGGATCTAAAGTATTTGGATTTAGCGAGCCTTGGAGCAGGTGTTTCTGAGGGCTCAATATCTGTCATGGTCAGCATTTGATTTGGAGACTTTGTGAGCCTTCCAAGCCCGGTCTCGAGGTCTCATACATGCCATCATTTCTGGTGTGATCCATGGGAGGTGATTTCTGCATACTCGAGTGCACTGAAAGGGTGCCTGCTTGTTCCAGATGTAAAGAAAGTGGCCTTGGAAATATTCCAGGGCTTTGTTAACTGTGGTAGCAGAGGAAATAGGAGACCAGTCAGTGTGGGCTTGGTCATATAGGAGGTGGGTAAGATCTAAGGATTTATATGAGTGGACAAGCAATGTTTTATGCGGGGCTTTTGGGTGGTGGAGTTTGCAGACCAAGTAGATCATATGATGGTCGCCAAGTGCATCTGGGTGGAGGCCTGAATCGATTACTCTGTGGACATGTGAGGTCAGGGCCCAATCGATGACTCAGTGGTTGCCTGATTTAGTAATTAGTTGAGTTGGCTTGTGAATCAATTGTGTTAAGCTAAGGGCTGCAATGATGTTACGCAGCTTGAATAGGGAGGGGTCAGGCCAGTTTTGGTTAAAGTCGCCTAGTATATAAAGTTTGCCATTTGATGTGTGGGTAGAAATTTGAGAGTGAGAGAATTAGAGGCAATAGTAGGGGAGAGGCCCGGGTGGCAGTAAATCCCAGCAATGTAGATTGGTATGGAGTAAGGCATGTAGAGCCTGAGTACAAGGGCTTCGTAAGCTGTGGGGACTGATACAAATAGGACAAGGGTAGTATGAATAGAGGATAAGATGTAAATAGCTATGCTGCTGCCTCTACCTGCGTGGTCTTGCCAAGTGATATTGTAGTCAGGGATGTATATACTGGGATCAGGTGTTTTATTATTTAAACAGGTTTTGGTTATTATGAGGAGGTCAGGGGTCAGCAATAGTGCTAGGGATTGAAGCAGAACTAGTTTAGGTATGTAAAGGTGGATTTTAACACCACAAGAAGAGTTGGTGTACTGGAGGCAGGGAAGGGCGTGTGTGGGAGAGGGGTAACCTGCATGTTTGATACAGGGGTGCCAGGGTTAGGGTTTATATCCCCAGTGGATAGTAAGAGAAGGGAGATGATTATAAAGTGGAGCATTGAACTTTTGTACCATGTCTTAGATGTAACCGGGCTATGGGGGTAGGCGGATAGTAAGAGGAAGTGAACTGGATAGATAGGTTTATACTAAGGTGAAGAAAAAGAGCTAGTAGGCCAAGGCCCATAATGCTCTTATACTAGGCCAAAAAGTAATATGACAATTTATGCCCTGACATAATTAACTTATCAAGATTGTATTTAAAAATATTCTTAATATCACTCATAACCACATGAACTGGAAGTTTATTCCAGGGTCTAATAGTGCAAAGAGTAAAGAAATATTTTCAGTTGTGCTTGAATGATTTACAAACCAGCTGATGTGGATGACTTCTAGTATTAAGCATAGAGACCTGAATTCAAGACCTAACTCAGTCATTACATAAGGATCCTGAACATCATATAGGAATACGAGATTGCCATGCAGGCCTTTGGTAGTAAGTGACATAAGCTTTAAAGTCTCTAACCTATGTTCACAGGATACAGATGCAAGACCAGATAATTTTTTGGTAAACTTTCTTTGAACTTTTTCAAGGGAACTACCATCAGATTTTTTTAAAAGGGCACCATAACTGCGAGGTATACGCGAGATGAGGTCTAACATATGACCTAAAAAACAGCATAAGGACCTCGCGATCTCTGGATCTGATGTTACGAAAGATTGACCAGACAGCCCTATTAGAGGTATTGATAACAGACTGTAAATGTTTGGAATAGGTGAGGTCATTGGAGACAGTGATTCCCAGGTCCCTCTCATCAGTAGTGGCACAAAGAATGGAGCCATCAAATAAGTATGGATAATTAAGGTCATTGGGTCCCAAGTGCATCACTTTGCACTTAGTAGGGTTCAGTCTCATACCCCATTTAGTAATCCAATTGGAAATAATATCTAGGTCATGCTGGATAGTAGCTATCTGATCAGAATTGGAACATGGACCCCTGATTTTCACATCATCTGCATATTTAGTAGTAACAGAAAAACAGTTATGAGTTAGGTCAGAAATAAAAGCTTGAAAAAGACAGGGGCCAAGAACAGAGACCTGTGGGACTCCACTCAGGATCATACCAGTATTAGAGAGATTACCACTGATAATCACCCTTTGTGTTCTGTCACAGAGCCAGTTATTGATCTAGTTAATTAAATAATTATTGATATTAAGTCTCCTAAGTTTGTGAATAAGGGCCCAATGTGGTATGACATCAAATGCTTTACCAAAATCTATAAAAATAATATCACATGGTATCCTGCTGTCCAGAAGGGTGCTGAAGTGTTCATAGAAACAAAGCAAGTTGGTTAAACAGCTCCTTTCCTTTTTAAAACCATATTGCTCAGGATCATGTGCATCAATAACTGGTGAAATGATATCCCTAAGGAGACTTTCCATAACTTTGCAGATAGAAGAAGTCAAACTTATGGATCTATACAGTTCCTAGTTATGTTTAGAGCCTTTTTTATGGATTGGCACAATTGCCTCCTTCCATTCATTGGGGATGTAGTTATCCACTTGAAATAATTCAAACAGAAGTTTTAAAGGCAGGACAATTTGGTCAGCCAGAAAGTATAACAGATGACCTGCTAAATTATCTGGACCTGGACTAAATTTACCTTTCAGTGTGCACAGCTTTTTGTAAATGAGCTCCACAGTGAAAGTAATAGGGGGATCAGAGAAAATGGTAATGGGTTGAAGTTTGTTAGTGTCAAATGAAGAAAAAATCGTACAAAATTGTGTATTGACTACTTCGGCCATAGATTTCGGGTCATGAATGAAATTATTATCAATAATGAGAGACCCCACCTTGCACGTCATTTTCTTTAAAGAGTTAATATAAGAATAAATTTTTTTTGTGTTAGATTTATTTGCCGATTAAGCCAATTTCAATTCCCAACTAGATTTAGCTTTTTTAATAATAGAGTTTCATTTTTTGTTTAATTTAGTGTAGGACTCCCAATTAGCTGTGGTCTTATTTTTAGAAAATTACAGTATTTTTTAATTTTTTGTCTGATCTGTCTTTTAATATTATGATTCAACCATTTTGGTATCTGTTTACCTTCAGAATTTTTTATTTTGGAGGATATATGGGCATCCCTGAGTTCAGTAATAATGGACATAAATCTAACCCAACTTTGTAGGGGTGAATAATGAGAAATAATGGATAATTAGAATAATCTAATTCTTCCAGAGTTTGCTTTATAGCACAGAGATCAGCTTTATCATGCAAATATATGATCGAAGAATTGGGGCTATAAATATAGTGATTCTGTAAGGTAAATAAGATGGAATTATGGTCACTGCCACCAACTGTGGCAGAAAGTCTCACATCTCTAATATTTAAATCACCACTTCCCAGAATGAGGTCTAAGATATTATTGCCTCCGGTGGCAGATGTCGCCCATTGTATCATATTAAGTTGTAGAAAGGTAGTCAGGAACTTGTTACCTTTATTACTAGTAGCAGTAGAAAACTGCCAGTTGATGTCAGAAATATTAAAATCACCAGTGATTATGACATGTCCCATTTGATTGGCTACATCAAATTCATATAAAATAGTCTCCAAAGTGAAGATGGGTGAATTCAGGGGAGATAACATGTCCCTAAAATAATGAAGTCCTGCTTTGAAAGGAAAAGTTTAACCAAAATAGTTTCAGTAGGAATGTCATGGGTTTTAATAAGATTGGAAATATTAACAGCATAGCAAGATGGGAAGCACAGGAGCACATAGGAGTTAGGGACAGAAGAGAGGGAAGCACAGGGTAGAAAAGTATAATGAGCCCAAAGTTAGAGGAATGGAGTGGGGGATCTCAACATCGGGATAAAAGGGGCTGAAATTAGAGGAAGGTTCACATGGGTAAGTGGCATGGGAAGAAGTGAGACAGTAAAGAGAGTAAAGAGAAGTAGGCAGCCTATTTGTAGTCAAGAATGTTTATTTTTTTTCTGCAGATGACTTGGAGTGGTTAGGGAAAGGTAATTTGGTAATGCCTAGTTAAGTGACAGGTCTAGATAAGGTGGAGTAAAAGCCGTAAGTAGAACATAGTTCAAAGTCAGGTGATACGTCAGAAAGGTAGTGAGTTTCTTGCCCTATGAGTAGTGCTGGCTTAGGAAAAGTGCCCTTAAGTGGAAGAGATGTATAGCTTGCAAATGGAAAAGTGGGGAGAGAAAAAAAAAGTATTTAAATAGCTAAAGGCAGAAAAAAACACTCAAAAAATGGCTATAGTTTCCTACTCTAACAATTCAAAAATGGTTGTAGTTCCCTACTCTAACAATTCAAATCAGCAGTGGGTACACTAGGCTCATTACAGATTCAGTTGCAGAGGTTAGGAAAAGAAAAGAAATTTAGGCAGCAGAGAGATGAGCTCCAGGGGAAGGCGCCAAGTAGTTCAAACCCCTAGGAGCTGAAGCCAATCAGGGAGAGACGGAGTACTGAATCAGCCTACAGTAGACCCAATTCAGGCACCATCCACCAACTGAATTATTACTTTTTGGACCTGTGTAAGTAACTAGTATTGATTCTGTTTTGGGGGTGGACTGTTCTTGGTTTTAAGTTTTAACTTTAATTTGCCAGGGAGAAACTGTAGCTGGGAGATATTTGCGGTCAGTTGTGAGTAGACCTGTTACTTAGCCTGTGTGAAATAGGTGTTTGAAAGGAAGAAGGGCACTCCCCGGGGTGGAGGGTAAGAGTTGTAGATGATTGTTTCCAGACAGCATAGGTTTACTCCCATCCACCATTCCCCTCACCCCACCTGCCCCAAGCTCATAACTTCCTTTATAGCAGGGGCTCTGACTTCACTTCCCCAAAACTGCTAACAACATACACCTATTCATATCCTTAAAGGCACAGCACACTGAATAGGGGGTAGAGACACTCACAAGCTTGCACACACTAAAACAAGAACAAAAAAGCATCTGTAACTGGAAGGGACACAGACATGTGGGGAGTGGTGCAATGCACTGGCTGTGGAGCAGTAGTCTTCCGGGAGACATTCTGGAGACTACATTGCTGCCCTATGTGTGGGCACCTCTCTGGTCTGAGGAAGGAGGTTGTTCGTCTCCATGCTGACCTGGCAAGGATTTGGGAAACCTGCTCCCCCACTCAGGGACCACCTAGGCCACCGCCACTACCTCAGAGGTTGCCAAGAAAGAGGAGTGGTTGGACCATGATGGGCTCAGGGAGGGTGAGGGTGGTGGAACAGAGGCACATCTCTCCAGTTGTGCCTCTCCACAATTAATTCACCACTCTTGTGAAGCATGGCTCCTCTATGGAGGCACCTGCAGTGGAGACCAAGGAGGATGCTGAGAACCTCCACAATGGAGACCCACAGGAGGGTGGCCCAGGACCCCACAGGGGAAGGAAACAACTCCTGGTGGGAGACTCAATTGTTAGGGGGTAGAACTGGGGGAGGGAGGGGAAAAGGAGATAAGGTGTCTGAATGGTGCCAAGGCTTGGAGGGACAGGAAATGAATCCTCAGGATCGTGGGAGCAGCGGCAAGGGGAAGGGAGCTGGATGTCATTATCCACCTAAAGAAGAATGACCTGGCTGAGAATGGGATCAGAGCAGTGCAACAGGAGTTTGTGAAGTTGGGGAGGGGCCTTAGGAAAGTAGCACACATGGTAAATTTCTCGTAAGTGCTACCTGTCTATGGCATGGATGAGGCTAGGGCACTTTGCACCATGGGATTCAATGACTGGTTGACAAGCTGGTGCAGAGCTCAGGGATTTGGCTTCATTGAGGACTGGGGCTCCACCTGGAAGGATGCAGGCCAATACAGGTGCGATGGTCTGCATCTATCCTGGAGGGGAACCAGGATCCTAGGTGATAGGTTTAAATGTTTCAATGGCAAGCATTTAAACTAGCCAAGGGGGGGAGGCACTGAAGAGGAGAAGGGAAATCCTAGCCCCAGAAATCAGGGTAATTAGTGAGGTAACACCAAGATAGAGCAGTCGATAGGGAGAAGGGCAGGGGTAAATGGAGAAAAAGATAAAGGCAGTAGGGGCAGGGATAGGGCAAAAAGAAATAAAGCCATAAAAAATGGATGGTAATGAGTACCAATGCCCATAGTCTAGGTAAAATGCTCCCTGAAATGGTGGCCTTGATGAAAAAGGGATGCCTGAATATTGTGGCAGTCACTGAAACGTGGTACACAGAGAACCATGACTGGGATGTCAACATACTAGGGTACACAATCTACAGGTGGGACAGGTAGGGAAGAAGAGAAGGAGGAGTAGCTCTCTATGTAAGGGAAGAGATCAAAGCAACAGAGCTAAAGGGTAAATAGGGAGGAGATGAGGCACTGTGGGTCATCCTGGAGACTGGAAATGGCTCCACAATCTGCACAGGGGTTGTATACAGACCCCCGTCTCAGGTGGAGGAAATGGACAAGGAAATGATAGAAGGCATCTTTGGGATGGCAGAGAAAGGGGAGATATTGCTGATGGGGAACCTGAATATGCCAGATGTTGACTGGGGCACCTTTGCTGCAGCCACATCCAAGAGCAGGGCCATTCTCGATGCCCTACAGGGGGCATGCCTTAGACAGCTAATTTTGGAACACACTCAGGAGAGAGCAATCTTAGACCTGGTACTCTCAAATGGGAATGGAGAGAGGATCTCTGATCTTGAAGTGGGTAGCCATCTGGGAACAAGCGACCACCAAATAGTGTGGTTCACAATAAACTTAGCTGTAGAGTCAAGCCACACAAAAGTGAAGGTACTGGACTTTAGGAGGGCTGATTTTGTCAAAATGGGAGAGTGCCTCAGAAAAGCATTAGCAAACAGGCAAGAAGGTGGGCTGCAGCAACAGTGGGGAAACATCAAAACCACCATCACAGAGGCAACAAGCTTTTGTGTGAAGCAAATAAACAAATCAAAATCAAAGAAAAAAACACTATGGTTCTTAAAAGAAGTGGCGGGAAAGGTAAGGAAGAAAAAGATGGCATTCAGGAAGTGTAAGGAAACACAGACAGAGCAGAACAAAGAATTGTACCACTTAAAACAGAAGGAAGCGGGTAAGGCAGTCAGAATAGCAAAGGCCCAAACTGAGGAAAAGATAGCCAACTCAGTTAAGAAGGGGGATAAAACCTTTTATAGGTACATTAGGGAGCAAAGAAAGACTAAGGCAGGGATACGGAGGCTGAACAAAGAGGAAGGTGGTTGGGCAGAGAGCGACAGTGAAAAAGCAGGGATACTGAATGAATACTTCTGCTCAGTATTCACAATGGAAAAGCAGGGGGAAATACCTAATCTGGTCAACAGAAGCACTCTGGATAGAGGGGTTGATATTAGTCCTTTCACAGAAGAAAGGTTTCTGAAAGAACTCTTAAAACTGAAGGTGGATAAAGCAATGGGGTCTGATGGGATTCACCCCAGAATTCTAAAAGAACTAAGGGAAGAACTAGTAACACCACTGACTACCCTTTTTAATAAATCATGGGAGGATGGTGAGGTTCCTGAGGACTGGAGAAGGGTGAATGTGATTCCCTTCAAAAAAGTGGGAGCAAGACAGAGGCAGGAAACTACAGACTTGTCAGTTTGATCTCAGTGGTAGGGAAAATGATGCAATCACTTCTGAAGGAAAGAATTATTGTGTACCTAGAGGCCAGTTGGGCACAGGACCCAAGGCAGCATGGATTCACAGTAGGAAGGTCATGTCAGACAAATCTAATTGATTTCTTTGACTGGGTGACCAAAGCAGTAGACCAGGGAGGGGCTGTGGACATGGCCTACCTATTTGACACAGTTCCGCACACAAAAAAATAATAAACAAATTAGCCAGCCTGGGAGTGGGTACCAGGGTGGTAGCCTGGGTAAAACACTGGTTGAACAACAGGACACAGTGGGTAATAGTAAATGGAGTCCACAGTGAAGAAAGTAGGGTTACTAGTTGGGTACCGCAGTGTTTAGTACTGGGGCTGGTCCTTTTTGATATCTTTGTAAGTGACATTGCAGAGGGACTGGAAGGGAAAGTATGTCTCTTTGCAGAAGACACAAAGATCTGCAACGGGGTTGATACACAAGGTGGGGTAGAAAGGATGAAAAGGGATTTTGCAAGGTTGGAGGAATGGTCAAATGTATGGCAGCTTAGATTCAATGCAAAGAAGTGCAAAGTAATGCACCTGGGAAACAAAAACCCAGGGGAAGAGTACACAATAGAGGGTAAGATACTGACAACAACAGAAATGGAAAGGGACCAGGGGGTAGTCATATCAGACAACCTAAAGTTGGGTCAGCAATGTGAGAAGGCAGTAAGGAGGGCTGGGGGATACTAGGATGCATAGGGAGAGGCATCACCAGTAGAAAACAGGAAGTTGTTGGCCCTCTATACAGACAGTTGGTAAGATCACATCTGGAGTACTGTGTACAGTTCTGGAGACCCCATCTCTGCAAAGACATAGACAGAGTGGAGGCTGTCCAGAGGAGGGCAACCAAAATGATACAGAGTCTGCATCAGAAGACATATGAAGAAAGACTAAAGTTACTAAAGATGTATAGCCTCGAGGAAAGAGGGGGGACATGATAGAAACTTTCAAATACCTCAAAGCAATCAACAAAGTCCAAGAGGGTAGCATCTTTCAGAAAAAGAGATGTGCCAGAACAAGGGGGAACAATTTGAAGATAGAGGGGGGATGGCTCAAAGGTAATGTGAGGAAGTATTTTTTCACAGAAAGGGTTGTGGATACTGTACATGAAACAGCCTTCCCGAGGAGGTCGTAGAGTCAAAAACAGTGGGGGAATTCAAGAATGCATGGGACAGACATAAGGCAATTCTAGTGGGGGGTAGGAGGAAGTAGGCTGTTGGTTAACTAGGATCTGCAGCTTATCCATTAGGTAGGAAAATGGGCAGACAAGGTGGGCCAAGCGGTCCTTATCTGCTGTCAAATTTTATGTTTCTATGTTTCGATGTTTCTAATTGAGTTCACGGCTAGCAAGCCGGGCTAGAGCTGCTTTCCTGAAGTGGGTGTCATAATCCACCACCGTCAGGATAAACCTCTTCCCAGACGAGCTTGGGGTACTCAAAGGTCCCACAATATCCATTCCTACCTTCTGGAATGGCTCCTCCATAATGGGCAAGGGAATTAAGGTGGCTTTGGTTTTACTACCTGCCTTCTCTATTTGTTGGCACCAGTGACAAGAGCTGCAATATTCCTTCACCTGCTGGGTGAAGTTGGGCCAAAAGAAATTCTGGGCCAATCACTGCATGGTGCATGTAATTCCCAGATGTCTGGGCATGGGGATATCATGAGCAATCTTGAGCAACTGCTCACGGTACCCCTTGGGAATGACAAGCTGCCTGCCCATCACTCCTTCCTCTGTCCTTACGTCCTGTGTATACAATAGTCCATTATCCCAACATATTCTATGTCTCATGTCAGTTCCATGTGTCCCCTCAGATTCTGCACAAGCCCTCAGCTTCTCCAAACTAGGACCAGTCCTCTGAGCAGCTGCACATTCTTCACATTTTCCCAAGGCATGGGACATGTCCCCTTCAGTTCCTAAACTGGGGTCCATTGCTCTAGCATCAGGGCATTCAGAGTCACTGCCATCCCTAACCTTCTGACCATTGGTTACCCCTCTCTCCTCAGAGTAACCTTCTGTAGCTGTTTTGTGAACTGCTACTTGAAAAGTCCTACCCCCCTTCACTACTCTCCATTTCAGGAGACGGGCAGGGGAACCAGCCTCCCATTGTTTTCCACAGGGGCTTCTATGGGGTTCAGGGAACTACGATTGGCCCTTGCCGTCTGACTGTGGGTAACCACCCACTCCTAGAGATTGTTCCCTATTATCACATCCAGGGCGAGGTTGTCTGCCACTGCCATCGTTTGCACCCTCTCTCCTGTCTCACTCCAGTCCAGGAGAATGTTAACAAATGGCAGAGTTTTCTCCTCCCCAGTGAATCCCCTTACTGTTATGAGCTGATTAGGTTTAAGCTGTTCATGCTTAACCAAATCCACTTTTACTAAGGTAAGAGATGCCTTCTGTCCCTTAACCCATGGGTGTGCACCCCATTTACAGTAATCGGGTGTATGTGCTCCCTCATGTTTATAGGTATACTTTCAGGGATACACAGTGCACCCAACTCTGTTAGAACACCACTTTGTCCACTCTGTGCCATTTTAGGACACTGTCTAGGAAGATGCCCAGGCTGTTTGCAGAACCAACAATGATAATTTCTTTAGCCAATAAATCCCTTTTTTTGTAACTTGGGGCCTGCCCCTTTCTGTGGAGGCAGTGAGGGTTTTAGCTGCCCTGAAGGAACACTTTTCCCCTTTTTCAGTACCACACCTGCCCCCACTCCCTTTTAGAGCATTCTGGCTCCTGGCAGTCCGAGAGCTCTGCAGCCTGCAGCACTGTTTTGGGTGTCTCGGCCCTCCAACCAGGTTTTATAACTCTGTTGGGCAAGCCCAAAAGAATTGCTCCAGAAGTACAACCTCCTCAATTTTCTCTAAAGGGTTTGCTTCCACTCCCTTCCACCAACGTTTTAAAAACTGATGTTGCTTTGTGGCAAGTTCCTCATAGCTCATGTCAGGGCTTCTCCAGAGCTTACAGAAATTAACCCTGTATGCTTAAGGTGTTAATTCATACTTTTTAAGCATTGCAGCTTTAAGTTTCTCATAATTACTACTGTCCTGCTTGTCCATTTGGTCTAGTGCCTCCCGGCCTTTCCCAGTAAGCAGTGGAGATAGCTGGAAGCTCCAGGACTCCCTGGGTATTTTAGCCTGGATACAGACCTTTTCAAACAAATTTAAAAATGCATCCATAACATCCACCTCTTTAAATTCAGCTATAAATTTAGAATTTAACTTGTACCCCAGTCCTGGAGTTCCAGGTTCAGCCCTGCCACTTACCTCTTCTGGCACTGGTAGTTGAAGTCTTAGTTTTGCCAGTTCAAATTCCCTCTGGTGCTCTCTTTCCTCTCAGCATCTCTGTGAAGCTGTTTTTCCTTTTCCTTGGCCTCTCTCTGAACATGCCTTTCTTTTTCCTTGGCCTCTCTCCGATGCTGGTTTTCTTTTTTCTTCATCTCCAGCTCGAACTTCCTCTGCTCAAATTTCCTCTGCTGCTGGGCCTCAGACCTTTTCTGCTTGAATTCCAGCTCCAATCTCCTCAACTCTAGCTGCAGCCTGCTCCCTTCTGGCTCCAGCTTTGTGGTGACTCTCCCCTGGCACTGTGGCTCTCTGTTCCCTCTGGTCTTGCTGTCCTCCTCCCTGAGACTGGACTGTGCAACATCCCTTGCACCCCATTCCCAAGGTCTGGTCCCTTTCAGTCACCAGCTGTGACTCGATGTCCTTGGAGTTGCCTACTCATCAGCTGCCACAAGCGCCACCATGAGGGGTTATGATAGAAACTTTCAAGTACCTTAAGAGAATCAACAAAGTCCAAGAGGGTAGTATCTTTCAGGAAAAGAGATGTGCAAGAAAAAGGGGACACAATTTGAAGATAGAGGGGGATGGCTAAGAGGTAATGTGAGGAAGTATTTTTTCACAGAGAGGGTTGTGGATGCATGGAATAGCCTTTCTAAAGGAGGTCATGAAGTAAAGAACAGTGGGGAAATTCAAGAATGCATGGGACAAACATAAGGCAGTCCTAGTGGGAGGGTAGGAGGAAGTAGGCTGTTGGTTAACTAGGATCTGCAGCTTATCCACCAAATAGGAAAATGGGCAGACTATGTGGGCCAAGCGGTCCTTATCTGCCATCAAATTCTATGTTTCTATGTTTCTATGAGGTGCTTTTTGGTTCACCCCTCGCACTGGACTCCTCTTTCCTGACTCAATTGCTTCAGGTAGTCTGCAGTGTATTCACTGTAGATGGAAGCCATCATCTTTTCTAAATACTGCTACACTAGCTTGCACCCAAGAAAAAAACAAAAACAGGTAGGAAACTTTATACTGTAACCAAATTATATATATAATTTTTTTCCATCTCTGCCTTGATTGTGTGTGGACTGTTTAGTTTATCGGTCTGATATACTGGGCTCATATCCAGCTGTTATGCCTGTGCCACCAATATCTCTCAAATTGTAACACTATGCAACCAAATCTCTCAGGTACCACCAAAGCACACCAGATCTGTCATGAATCCACTCCTGGGGGCAGGTCCACTGAGCTCACAGTGCTCACCCTTAAGTGCAATCCATGATGGGGAGTTAACAGGGATACCATCCTTATCCTTTTTGATGACTGTACCTCTGCCATGAGGATCCAGGGTGTCCCTCTAATTCTGGATAAGGGCAAAATACCAGTCTCGAGTCTTGTGGCCAAATAATAACCCTTTCCTGGGCTATTACCCAAAGGAGGATGACCCAGGTGTCACACTATCTTCTGGGGTAGCCTTGTAAAGCTGATATGGCCTTCTAACTACAGGACATGCAACACCCTGATTCAAAATTCCTGCAGACTCATCCCTGAGACTTTGGTAGTCTCCCTATCCTTCCAGATGTCCCTTACAGACCCTTTTACTCAATTTGGCTGCTATTGGTGAGACTCTTTTTTTTTGCAATAACAGTTTTCACAGATCATTAATAAACCTTCTGCAGTTATACACAAAACTAGAAATCTCATGCAGGCAGAATTTCTTTAGAAAAACAAATGCTTTTACTAAAATACTTAAATACAGTTACAACTAAAAAGAGGATATACTCATTTAGTTATAGAATGTAGAAACAAAATGGGAAAAATATATACAGAGAAATACACTAAAACTGTTGGCTGAAAGTCTACTTTATACTTGCAGTAAATTGAAGTCCAGAAATAGTGGATGAAGGTTTTCAGTTTCCTTTAATCCTAGTCTTTAATCCTTATATTTAAGCCTTTAATCCAAGACTGCTTAGTCAAGCAAGGTGTCCAGCTGAAAATATGTGTCCAAATGCCCTGATCTGGGGTATTTATACCTATCTGTGGATATAGGCTGGCTCGTCCATTTTAGGCCACTGGGTGCTTCCCCAACACAATGTTCTGACTCAATAATTAACCATTAACATGGCTGTCAAAGTTAAATATTTAATGTATCAGTATGCACCCTATAAGCAGTGTCCTGTTAGAATCTCACATAGGTTTGTTAGACAGATGTTTTCTTTCCTGTTACCTCATGAAATGTATTATATTATAACAGCTTCCTTGGATCAAAGCATTCTGCTCCTGAGCGCATGGTTTTATGATCTACAAATGGATTTTGGCATATCTCTATTAAAAAACCTGAGAAGGCAATCTCAGTTCCTGGCAAGCAAGGCTGACCTGCAGGTCAACAGTAGGTCAACCCCTTTTTTTAAAAAGCCAGTCTATGTCACCTTGAATTAGCACTGGTATTTCTATGGCATGTACATGTACACAAAATTACATAAAAATTATATATACACAGAGGTGTACCTACAAATAAGGGCTAGCAGCCGGGCAACTCACCACAGGAGGCAGTGACAAAAACTGGATAACCTTCTCCCTGGAGATAGGAAAATAAGCCAGTCTACAGCCACCAGGACCAAAAACTTTAGAAAGGCAAACTTTGCCGTGATAAAGGATTTGGTGTCCAAGGAACTGGTATTACTGAGACTGATAATGCAGAGCGCATGTGATGTATTGGTCACTGAAAAAGGCATTTGAAATGCAGAGCACATGTGGTGTATTGGTCACTGAAGGAGGCATTTGAAGCAGTGGCACATGTCTGCATTTCTGTAAGCAATAGGCAACTGATTTTGAACAAAATGAAGGTCTATAATCACTGGAAAAAGACTGGTTGCTTCCAGTCAAGAGAGGAGTACAAAGTAGAATTCAGGGACAGCAAAAGTAGAATTAAGACAGCAAAGGAAGGGGCAAAAGGCTGGAAACCAGGATAGCAGCAGAAAGTGTAGATAACACCAAAGCCTTCTCGTACATAAGTGGAATGAGGAAGGTGAAGGAACGGATTGGGCTCTTGAAACCAGGGGTGGCATGGTGAATGTGTAAGAGAGACAGAGGCAATGGCTGAGATGCTTAATTAGTACTTTGCTTCAATGTTCACCAAAGACTCCCTGATATGTGGAGGGGGCTCACTGGGAGGGCCCATAACATTAGAGATAGACATAGTGTGGCCATTGGACATGACACATAGCCTGGTAGCTGACCATCTGGCAATAATTAATCTAGGTAAGTCCCAAGGAGTGGAATGGATCTGCCCTGCAGATTTTGCTTTGTACATTGCATGTAGCCATGCTCTGTCCCCCCACCTGCTCCCGGCTACCCCCAGACCATCTGCACATATAATTCCAGGGTTGGACTGTGGAAGGAATGTGGGCCCCTTTAGTGAATGGGCAGGGGTTGAAGGGGACCACTGATGTGTGGAAATTCCTCATAAAAAAGTAAATCTCTGTCTTCAGGTCATGCCTGTAAATAGATCCATGGCCTAGAACTCTTACCTAGTTACCTAAACTAAACTATCTAACTAACTTACTAACTAACTAACTAGAACACCACACCAGGTCGACCTCAAGACTATAAGCTGCAATCTGAGGGGTGGGGATGAAAGTAAGTAACTTAATAAAATAGCAGAGTGATTCTGTACAATAGGGAGGGGACCTCTGACAATAGTTACTAGTACAAAGTCAGTCAAAACTGTCAGACTGCACTAATAACAGGAACATTGTACAAAAGGTGAAAAGCAGGAGACATGAAGTAATCAACACAGAAGTGAAGATATCAGGCAGGTTTAATACCTTTGCAGGGAGAAGCGCCTGAGAAGCAGGCAGAGTGGAGAGGAAACATTGAGGAAGGGCACCATGAGAAGCTGGAATAGCTTGCAGGAATCCACAATTTGGGGCTCTGGGAGCTGTGACTTCTGTGAGGAATGAATAGCGTTGGAGATTCAGCTGCAACACCATGAAGTTCAGGCATAGAGTTCAGTGGAACAGAAGGTGAAACTAGCTAGAATGCTCAGTTGCTGAAGCAGGAATCAAGAATGAAGCCTTAATGAAGAGCTGGGACATTCTGGCCACAGATGTCTTGAGCTCTGCATGCCAGAGATGTTTAGACAAATAGCTTAATCAAAGCATTAAAGCAGCTAATCTGGAGACAGTGTGGCATCATTGGTGTATGGCTGTGTTAGTGCATGAGTGCCTAATGTTCTTGATTTATTGTGTTGTGTTGGGGTAGGCATCCCCCAGTTTGGGCACCCAAACAATGATAACTGCTCAAGTGCACATTTACTTCCTGGTTGTGTAAGTTACTTAGGCAGACTGATAGACTACTGAGTTTTTATCTGCTATCAGAACCTACTATATGTACTGTATCTTTATAGAACATGTTTTGAGATAACTGGCAGGATAAATAGAGAATAATGGATGGGTAGGGGATTATAACAAGGATTTGACACCATCTTCCAAGGTGTGGTATGCCACATAAACCCCAAGAGCAAAGCTCAAGGGGTTTATTAAGGCATCCCACACCTAGGGTGTGTGTAAAATCTGAATTTTGACCCTCCTAATCATCCTTTATTTTATTTGTTTTTTTGCTACTATTTTTCACCCCTGGCCTCTAGTCAGCTGTACATCCTGACCATCCTCAAAGCCCATACCCCGACATCAGTACAACTTTCCCCTGTATTCCCCTTGGGTTACCCTCTGTGGCACAGTGGTGAGGAGCCCCTCCCCCAAGCTCAACTCACCTGAACTGATCCAAATTTGGGGGAGGTTCCATTCGGGGTCAGGCCATGGAGGATGGAAGCTCATGTTGCCTGGCCATGAGCCCTGTTTTTCCAGTGTTCTTTGTCCTCAGAGGTGAAGCATACAAGGATACCAGCAATGGTGCCATGCATTCTCTCATAGGTGCACCCCATCAGGCATTTGCCCCACCTCTTACCCACTTGTTACCACATTAGGGTGCCAGCCCCTAGCCACTACCAGGGGCCAGACATGCACCGAAGTCTGGTCACCCCCCCTCCCCGGAGAAGGAGAGCCATCCCCAGGATGCTTGATCCCTCTCCTCCCCTGCCAACCCTACACTGCCTGTGCTCACTCCTGAATTTACATTGTCAGTGTGGTGCAAGGTGTGGCCTCCAGCACCTCAACCTTCAGTTCCACCAGGCCGGCTCATCCATCCTTTATTTTATATAATTACTAGTGCTTTTTTTTCACCACAGCGATTATATTTTTAGTTTTTAGTTTTTTTTTTTTAACCAGGTATAACACACTAAGCTGAAAGCTTTTTTACAGGAGTGACCTGGGAGCACAAGGAGGTTAAGTGACTTGCTCAGGGTCACACAGTATGCAAGTGGAAGCCGTGGGATTCAAACCCAGGTCTGGTCTGCTGGATGTCACCAGATTTGCAGCTCAGAGCCTTTGACCACTGCGCTATACTGCATCTGCGATTATCTAAAACAAAAGATAACTGCAGACCAGTCGTGTTTCAGTGTGGTCTGCAGCTCATGACAATAAATGTTTTCTTTTTTTTTTTCCTTTCCCAGTTAACTGCCTTTTTTTGTTTTAAGTCTGCTCCAAAAAACTGCTTCTTTGTCTAATTTACTTATTGCTGCTGACTTGGACTACGGCGAACTGTGGAGCGATGGTGAAAAGCTGCACATGGGAGAAGAAGATTGTGGCTGGTGCATGTGCCATGCTAGGAAAATGTGGTGCATGTTTGTCATTATAACCAGCTGGTTATAATGACAAAATTAAAACCCAGTTTCCCTATGGCAAAAAATGAGCACCAGTTATTATAAATTGATATCTCTCTGAACAAGGAAAGATATCACTATGACATATTGCATCAAGAAAATATATTAGTATCTTTTCTTGATGCATTATATCATGGGGATATCTTTTCTTGTACCAGTATGCCATAGTGCATTCTTAACTCATTCAGGTTTAGAATGTCCAGCATCAACAGCAGTACTAACCATATTCAAATACGAGTAACTTTAAAACAAAAAAAATTGGTAGCATAGTACTGTGAGCAGAAACTTGTTCAGCACAAAAATATGTGCAAAATGAGTGGTGTTATATTTATAGACACCTTTTAGATTTTTTTTAATCAAGAAAAAATTGCAGGCAATTAGATTTTTATTCACTTTTTCGATGAACAAATGTGAATAACTTTAAAGAGAAAAATGATAGCATCACACTGTGAGCATGGAAAATGTTCAGCCAAAAATATCTACAAAATAAGGGTGTTTCATTTGTAGGTACTTTTTACATTTTTTATAATCAGCAAACAATGACAGAAAATTCCATTATTTTCACTTTCTTGACAAACAAATGTGAATAACTTTAAAACAAACAAAAAAAATTATATCATGGTACTGTAAGCACAAAGGTTGTTCCGCACAAAAATATCTGCAAAATGAGTGATGTTTCATTTATAGACACCTTTTAGATTTTTTTATGGTAAGCAAAAACTGGCAGAAAATTAATCTTTTAAACTACTGTAGCGAACAAATGTGAATAACTTTAAAACAAAAAATTATAGTATGGTACTTTGAGCACAAAAGTTGTTCAGCACAAAACATATCTGCAAAATGAGTGCTGTTTCATTTATAGATACCTTTTACTTTTTTATAATTAGCAAAAAATGGCAAAAACTTCAAATATTTTTCACTTTTTCAATGAACAATGCCCCAAAAGACAAAACAACAGCATTTTATATCAAACTTTTTCACAGTGTACAGGCCATAATGTAAAATGATGGGGCTCACTGAGTTAAACAGAAGTAGTAGTACAGTATATCTTGGAAACCCCTCCCAAACAAGTAGTATTACTGGAAAAGAAGCTGAAAGTTAGTCACACATTACAAAGTCACAAGGACTTTTTTACACATTTCCAATCATGTTTATCCCAAAACATATGTTTGTATAAACAGAATATGACATGGCCTGACTGAAGATATCATATTTATCTTCATTTAAGGCCAGAATGATGCTAGGGTATTCCACACCATGGGATTCAATGAATGGTTGAAAAACTGGTATGGAGCTCAGGGTTATGGCTTCATTGGGGACTGGGGAGCCACCTGGAGGAATGTAGGCCTATACTGGAGTGATGGTCTGTATCTGTTCAGAGGGGAACAAGGATCCTAGGTGATAGGTTTAAATGCTTCATTGTCAAGCATTTAAACTAACCAAGGGGGGAAGGCACTGAAAAGGAACAGGAAAATCCCAGCCTCCCCCCACAAAACACAGTAATTAGAGAGGTAAACACCAAGGTAGAGAAGTCAGTAGGGAGCAGGGCTGGGGTAAATGCAGAAAAATGCAGTAAGGACAGGGATGGGGCTAAAAGGGATAAGGCCATAAAAAATGGAAGGTGATGAGTACCAATGCCTGCAGTCTGTGTAACAAGCTCCCTGAACTAGTGGCCTTGATGGAAGAGGGATGCCTGGATATTGTGGAAGTTGCTGAAACATGGTACATGGAGAACCATGACTGGGATGCCAACATACCAGGATACACAGTCTACAGGAGGGACAGGGTGGGTAAAAGAGAAGGAGGAGTAGCTCTCTATATTAAAGCAACAAAACTAAAGAATAAACAGGAAGTTGATGAGTCACTATGGGTCACCCTGGAGACAGGAAATGGCACCGCAATCCACATGGGGGTTGTGTACAGACACCCATCTCAGGCAAGGAAATGGACAAGAAAATGATAGACAGCATCCTTAAAATGGTAGAAAAAGAGTAGATATTGTTGATGGGGGACCTGAATGTGCCAGATGTTAACTGGAGCACCTTTTCTGCAGGCACATCCAAGAGCAGGGTCATTCTTGATGCCCTACAGGGGGCATGCCTCAGACAGCTAGTGTTGGAACTCACTTGGGAGGGAGCAATCTTAGACCTGGTACTCTCAAATGGGGAGAAAGGATCTCAGATTTAGAAGTGGGTAGCCATCTGGGAACAAGTGACCACCAAACAGTATGGTTCACAATAAACACAGCCATAGAGGTAAGCCATACAAAAACAAGAGTATTGGACTTTAGGAAGGCTGACTTTGGGAAAATGAGAGAGTGTCTCAGAAAAGCACTAGCAAATGGGCAAGAAGGAGGGGTGGAGGAACAATGGGGAATAATCAAAACAGCCATTGCAGAGGCAACAAGCCTTTGTGTGAAGCAAATCAATAAAACAAAATGAAGGGAAAAACCACTACGGTTCTCAAAAGAGGTGGAAGGGAAGGTTAAGGAGAAAAGGATAGCATTCAGGAAACATAAGGAAACACAGAAGAAGCAGGACAGAGAACTTTATCAGTTAAAGTAGAAGGAGGCAGGGAAGGCAGTCAGAATAGCAAAGGCACAAACTGAGGAAAAGATAGCCAACTCTGTTAAGAAGGGGATAAAACCTTTTATAGGTACATTAGGGAGCAAAGAAAGACCAAGGGAGGGATACTGAGACTTAATAAAGGGGAAGGAATGTGGGCAGAGGGTGACAGAGAAAAAGCAGGGATGCTGAATGAATATTTCTGCTCAGTATTCACAAAGGAAGAGGAGAGGAAGGTATCAAAACCAAACAAGAAAGAAACTCTGAATAGGGGGGTTGATACCAGTCCATTCACAGAAGAAAGGGTTTTGAAAGAACTGTTGCAACTGAGGGTGGACAAAGCAATGAGGCCTGATGGGATTCACCCAAGAATTCTAAAAGAAATAAGGGTAGAACTAGTAACACCACTGACTACTCTCTTTAACAAATCATGGGAGGATGGGGTGGTACCTGAGGACTGGAGGAGGGAAAATGTGATTCCACATCACATACGTGGGAGCAGGGCTGAGGCAGGAAACTACAGACCAGTTAGTTTGACCTCAGTGGTAGGAAAAATGATGGAATCACTTCTGAAGGAAAGAATTGTTGAGTACCTAGAGGACAGTGTGGCACAGGGCCCAAGGCAGCATGGTTTCATAGCAGGGAGGTCATGTCAGATGAACCTAATATATTTCTTTGACTGGGTGACCAAAGTAGTAGACGAGGGAAGGAGGGGCTGTGGATATGGCCTACCTAGATTTTAGCAAGGCATTTGACAGTCTCACACAAAAGATTAATATACAAGTTAGCCCTTCCTTGGAGTGGGTCCCAAGGTGGTAACCTGGATAAAAAAACTGTCTGGACAACAGGATGCAAAGGGTAATAGTGAACGGAGTCCACAGTGAAGAAAGGAGGGTAAATAGCAGGGTACCGCAGGGTTCGGTACTGGGACCAGTCCTCTTTAATGTCTTTATAAGTAACATTGGAGAGCACCTGGAAGGAAAGGTATGTCTCTTTGCAGATGACACAAAGATCTGCAACAGGGTTGATACACAAGGTGGGGCGGAAAGGATGAAAAGGGACTGGGAAAGGTTGGAGGAATGGTCAGATATGTGGCAGCTCAGATTCAGCACTAAGAAGTGCAAAGTAATGCATCTGGAAACAAAATCCCAGGGGAAGAGTACACAATGGGGGGTGAGTTAATAACAACAACAAAAATCGAAAGAGAGCTAGGAATAATTATATCAGATGACCTAAAGGTGGGCAAGCAATGTGAGAAGGCAGTAAAGAGGGCTGGGGGGATACTGGGATGCATAGAGAGAGAGGCATTAACAGTAGAAAAGAGGAAGTTGTTTTCCCTCTGTGCAGACAATTGGTGAGACCCCATCTGGAGCACTGTGTGCAATTTTGGAGATCCCATCTCCGCAAAGACATAGACAGAGTGGAGGCTGTTCAGAGCAGGTCAACCAAAATGGTGCAGGGTCTACACCAGAAGACACACGAGGAGAGACTAAAGCAGCTTAATATGTATACCCTTGAGGAAAGGAGGGAGGGGGGACATGATGGAAACTTTCAAGTATCTCAAGGGAATAAACAAAGTACAAGAGGGTAGCATCTTTCAGAAGAAGAGATGTGCAAGAACAAGGCGGCACAATTTGAAGATACTGTAGAGGGGGGAAGGCTCAGAGGTAATGTTAGAAAGTTTTTTTCACAGAGAAGGTTGTGGATGCATGGAACAGCCTTCCTGAGGAGGTTGTGGAGTCAGGAACAGTGGGAGAATTCAAGAATGTTTGGGACAGGCATAAGGGAATTCTAGTGGGGGGTTGGAGGAAGTAAGTTGTTGATTAACTAGAATCTGCAGCTTATGCGTCAGGTAGGGGAAATGGGCAGACTAGATGGGCCAAGCGGTCCTTATCTGCCATCAAATTCTAAAAATTCTCTGTTTCTATGATATTAAGATACCTCACTTGTGGCTTCACCACTCATGAGATACTCATAATATTATTAACCTCTTATGAAGACAAATATGATATCTCCAGTCAGGCCATTGAGCACTGGGGATGACATCCTCCAAGGGAGACCCCACCATTGATTTGCCAAGACTCTAGAGACCCAATCTCTAATTTTTTTTCCTTTTGCTGCTTGGGAGGTTGGGGTGTTAGGGTTGGAAAACCTAATGCCACATTTCCCTACTTTTGTGGCATTAAGTTACCCTGTTAATTAATTCAGTTTTTTGCAAAAAATGTCCTTACTTTTTGAGATATTATAATTGTATCCAAATTGACACCATAGCCATGTGAATGCCGTGCTGAGAAATTTCAAATCCCCACCAAAACTTAATTTCACACCACCGCAACAACATTCTGCACCACGGGTGAGAAAACACATTTTGGACAGGATTTGAATAATGACAACTGTTACATTCATGAGGAGATGTAAAAAAAAGGGCAGTGCTGAAAATTTGGGGCAAAAATATTTAAAATGACCAAAGCTACAAGCAAGCATAGTAAAATTTCAATGTACGTGTATAACCTTGCCATTTTTTTAATGTTTTGACCCAGATTTTCAGCATAGCCTTCTTATGACCCTACCCCATGAACAAAGGTGGTGAAAAATGTCAAATCTTACAAGAAAGGTGATTTCGCCAAGTGACCACAAAATCACTTTTTGGGCTGGATTTGCAGAATTCTACCACAATTGTTTATGAGGTGGGATCCCCAAAGGACCATGCTGAAAATTTGGTGTCACAATATGCAAAAATGGCTAAGTTATGCCACAAAGTTGAAAATCCCATTGAAATACATTGAATTGTACTTACTCTAGTTTCTGATATTGCAGTCACTGGTTCCAGCAGCAAGACATGTCTTTGGTCAGAGAGTGGGTCTATGTCCTGTGACTTGTTCAGGTGAATGAGTGTGTGTGGGGTGTACCTGGGGTGCTGAGGGAGGTGGTGGTATTTTGCTGGTAAAAAAGAAAAAAACATTGAAGGATGTTTTTTTCTATTTCAGAGCAGAATGGCGATTGGAGGGTGGGAGTTTCAATACCAGGGAAAGAACAAAAACTAATGGGAAGGATGACTGAAGGATGGGGGGTACCACTAGACACCAGAGAAATATAAATCAATTATGGGGATGACAATCAGAAAGTGGGGGGTGCCACTAGACACCAGGAAAAGATAAGACACTGAAAGGGATGGTGATCAGAGACTAGAGGGTGCCACTAGACACCATGGAAAGTCAAAGCAAATATGGGGATGGTGATCAGAGAGTGGGGGGTCACTAGACACCTGGGAAAGAACAAACAATAATGAGGATGGTGATCAGAGGGTGGGTGGTGCCACTAGACCCCTGGGAAATATAAAACAATGATAGGGACAGTGGTGAGAGGGTGGGGTGTGCCACTAGACACAAGGAAACTATTAAATCATTATGGGGGTGCCACTAGACACCAGGGAATGATAAGACAATGACAGTGATGGCAATCAGGGGGTGGTAGGTGCCACTAGACACCAGGGAAAGTCTAAGCAACTACAGGGACAATGAACAGAAGGTGGGGGTTGCCACTAGACACTAAAGAAAGACACACAAACTATGGGTACAGCGATCAGAGGGTGGAGGGTTGTCACTAGACACCAGGGAAAGTAGAAGCAAATACAGGGACAGTGACCAGAGGGTGGGGGTACCACTAGACACCAGGTAAAGTGAAAGCAAATATGGGGACAGTGATCAGAGGGTAGGGTGTGCCACTAGACACCAGGCAAAGTGAAAGCAAATATGGGGATGGCGATCAGAGGGTGAGGGTGCCACGAGCCTCCAGGGAAAACTACATTTATTATGGTGATAGTGATTGGAGGGTGGGGGCGCCACTAGACACAAGGTAAACAGTGGCTCACTGCTCTCGCTGCAGCCTGCAGCATTAGTTCCAGCTATGGCTGCAGAAGACAGAAACTGCTGTTGTTCTCATTCAGAGAATGTGGGTGAATGGCTCCTCTTGCAATGCTGGGCATCATGGATTTTTGGTGCCCAGAAAACAAACAGAGAAACTAGCTGAATGGGTCTTGTTTAGCTAGGTTCAAGTGTTTTTTTTTCATACATAATTTGATTATACTTTTACTGTATATAACTTTAAAACAGTAAAAAGAAAATGACAGGTATCTCAAGTGTTCTTCCCCCCACGGCAGGTAAATCATGCAAATAAGCACTCTCTATTTGTTTTTTTACCTTTTGCAATCAGTATTTCTCTGCTCACGAACAGTAAATCATGACCTATTAACACTTGCAAACTTTTTTTATTGATCAAACTGTTTTTTTATCAATCCAACTGTAACATTATCCCAAAAATCATTAACATTCAAAAATTGTATAATATTTTTGCACCAAACCATCCAAAGGCACACCCTTAGCACAGGCCCCATCATCCCTGAACATTTTCATGAGGAAATTCCATACTGTCTAGGCTGTAGGTGAGAGCAAAAATACCCAAATGTTTAGTATAGGGACAAAAATAAAATGTAGATTTTTTCACTTTTTTTGACCCTTCATATCTCAGAAACTGTAGGTACAAGATGCTGTCACGAAACTGTACACATCTTGAGACTCTGACAGACTGACCGTGCATACCACATTTTGTGGTAATTCATCATACAATGGCAAAGTTATTAAGATGCAAGCAATTGGATTTAACATTGAACTGCTGATGCAGCTGGGGAGCCCCTACCGCATATCAACCTGATTTCAGTTGCTATAAAACACTAATATCTAGTGTGATGTCATACTCAGTTATTACAGTGTTTTGATTGGGAGTCCAAGTGCTGCTACTAAATCCAATTTAAAAACAGTTGATATTTACAGCATGAGCCACAGCAGATGCTTTGAGATGTGAGGTACTTGTGATGCTTGGCCAGCTGGTTATGATTATTGTATTTTATTTTATTTTTATTTTAGTCTTGGGTAACCGGGTAAGGCCCACTAGGCACAAGTGCCTGTTTTCAGGGGTGACGTGGGAGCACTGGCTTATTAAGTGACTTGCTCAGAGTCACACAGTATGCAAGTGGAGGTTGTGAGAATCAAACTTAGGTCTGGCCTGCTGGATGTATCAAACTCAGTCACAACTTGTTCCTCTAACCTCTAGGCTATACTGCCAGCCCAAATGATACTGGTACTATAAATAAATGGTCAGTGTATGAAATGTCAGTCTGTGAGAGTTTTCCCTTTAAATTACAAGGTGTCAGCAGCTGAAACCACAGGATGTAATTAAAACTGATAAGGGAACCAGTTAATTACTTACCTTCCTTCCAGTGGGCATTTTATTACCTTTTATGACATACCTAGGCTTTTTGAAGTTGAAAACCAAATGTGACATTATGAGTCTGCCAGAGGATGAGCCTAATAAATTTTTGTGACGTCTTAAGAGGAACAAGCCATTTGATACCAACATGGTGTGAAAAGTTGTAAACCCTTTGGTGTTCCTTGGGAAAACAGGAACCAGCCACCAGTTCAAAGGAAATGATTGATTTAAGACTGTCATATTTTAGGAAATGTTTTTTCTTCTGATGTCACCTTATTTAAAATACCTCCTGGTAGGAAATCATGTTCGTAATTTTATATTCAAAAAGGAGGAGCTAGATGACTCACAGAAGGGGTGTGGAGACACAGAGTTTAAACTGATACTTGTGTCTAATATATAGGACATATCTTTTTGAGCTCTTAAGAAACAAAGATCTCTCTAATTTAAAGGCACTTACAGAGGTAATACATTAGCTAGAAAAGATCTAAATGTATTGTGGTAGGAGTTTTGTTCTGTAGTTTTCCTTTTTCTCTTTTATATGATTGTGATGCTCTTTGATATTTGTTCTGTATTTTATCTTATTGTTTTATCCATTTTTTTAGTAGACATGTTCTTTAAGATACTGCCTGGGTCTCCTCAGTCATTGTTTGCATATTATTACTGAATGGATAATAAGTCTGACAACTGTTCAAGGGCTTGATGGTGTTACTAAGCTTGATAAAAAGTAAGAATATACCTAAGGTCACTTACAGAGTATTAAGGGTTCATTTTGGATACCTGGTAAGGTGCTCTTGGGTGAAAGATATATTGCATTCCCCTGAAGAGACTATTTTCTGAGCCTGTACATTTGGGTATGCTAGCATAAGGTTCACAGTTTGAATCCCCCCAGAACTTGAGACTAAAGGTGGTTTGGACCCAAAAGCAGACAGGAGGGTTACCCTGTTTGTTATCTATTCACACTATTGCGCTCTGAGGTTGGCACTGTGGGAGCAGAGGGCCTGACCTGCAGAGTGCGTTTGTGATAGATTTGGTTGGCAGTGGTTTGATAAATTTGGTAACACAAGCTTTAACTGTTCAGTGTGCCAGCTTAATACTGTACAGCTCACTTGCAAAATAAGGCAGTGATTTATTTTTAAAAGAGAAAAAATAACTATATCATTTTGCTTACAGTCAAAGTTCCTACCTGTTTTTTTTTCAAACTGCAAGCTAGAGTAGCCATAGTTAGGGAAGAAGATGGCTGCCAACTACAGTGAGCACACTGCAGACTACCTGAAGCAGTTGTGCAAGGAGAGAGATGTCCTGCACGAGGAGCGAGCAACCAAGCAGAACCTCATGGATGCTCTGATGGCAGCTGATGCCCAGAGTGTCGAGTCAGAGTCCATGACTATAAAGGACCAAACCTTGGGCATGGAGGGGCCAGTGGCCAGTGCAGTGTCCAGATCTGGTGAGGACAGCAGGGCCAGTGCAAGCCAAGGGCCACAGCAGCAGGGGAAGGTCACCAGCATTCTGGAGCCAGAAGCAATCAGGCTGCAGATTGAGTTGCACAGAATGGAGCTGGAGTTCCAGAGAGAGGCTGAGTGGGAACAGTGAGAAGAAGAGTGAGAGAAATGAGCTGCAGAGGAGAAGAGGGAGTGAGAACAGAGCGAGGCTGAGCAAGAACAGCTAGACGCAAAGGAGAAGAGGGAACGAGAATGGTGAGAAGCAGAGCGTGAACAGTGAGAGGCTGACTGTGAAGAGCATGAGTGCAAGAGGTGACATGAGCTGGAGAACCTACAACTCCAACCTCCAGTACCAGAGCAGATAAGTGGCTTGGGTTTAACTGGAACTACAGGACTGGGTTACAAATTAAATTCCAAATTGATAGCTGAATTTAAAGATGGGGATGAAATGGATACCTTTTTAAATTCCTTTGAAAAAGTTTGTATTCAGGCAAAGATTCCTAGAGGGTCCTGGAACTTTTAGCTATCCCCGCTACTTATTGGAAAAATTCGGGATGCATTGGGTCAAATGGACAATGAGGACAGTAATGATTACAGCAGATTTAAAGCTACACTTTTAAAAAAAAGTTTGATTTAACTGCAGAAGCATACAGAGCTAAATTCTGTAAGCTCAGGAGAAGCCCTGACATGAGTTACAAGGAGCTAGTCACAAAACAACGTCAGTGTTTAAAATGTTGGTGGGAAGGAATTGAAGCAAACTCTGTAGATAAAATTGAAATGCTATATTGTTAGAACATTTCTTTTTGGCATGCCCAGCAGAGCTGAAAACCTGGCTGGAGGACTGAGATCCCAAAACAGTACAAGAGGCTGCTGAACTCTTGAACTGCTATGCGAAGAGCAGACCTGTTCTGAGAGTGAATAGGGTGGGTGTGGCAGTGCAGAAAGGGAAGAGCATGCCTTCAGGGCAGTTAACCCCCTCCTGCCTCCACCGAAACCAGTTAGCCCCAGGTTTCAAAGAAAAGATTTTTTGGAGAAAAGAAATGAATGTTGGGTTTACAAAGAAACTGGGTATATTGCCAGACAGTGTCCCAAAAGGATTTATAATATGTGAAATGGGGCTAGGAAAGAAGTGGGTTGTTTGTGTGTCCCAGGAAGCATGGCCTGTGAATATGAGGGAACACATGCACCCAGTCACTGCGAATGGTGTACAGACACCAGGGTTAAGAGAAACAGGAGGATCCCTGATGTTGGTAAAAGGGGATCTAGTGGAGCCTGGTCAGCTTATACCCAATAAATTTATAACTGTACAAGGCTTTACTGGGGAGGAGAAAACATTGCTACTCGCTAGTGTTCTCCTAGACTGGAGTGAAACAGGGGAAACTGTGCAATAGGTGGCTGTAGCCAAAACTTTAGCAGTTGACATCATCCTTGGCAACAATCTCAAACAGAGAATGGTGTGTGAAGTTACCCATAGCCAAGTGGGAAGGGGAAATTGTAGTTCCCTGGACCCCATAGAAGCCACTGTGGAAACCATTGGGAGGCTGGTTCCCCAGCCTGTGTCTCTTGATATGGAGACTAATGAAAAGGGGGTAGAAATTTACCCAGTAGCAGTTAAGCAAGCAGCTATGGAGGGTTACTCCGAAGAAGGAAGGGTGACCCATTGTCAGAGGGTTAGGGATGACAGTGATCTGGTGTGCCCTGATTCTAGAGCTAGGGACCCTAGTTTAGATACTGATGGGGACCTGTCTCATGCCTTGGGAATGTGTAAGGAGTTTGCAGCTGCTCAGAAAAGTCACCCTAGTCTAGAGAAGCTGAGGGCTTGGGCAGAATCTGATGGAGCACAGGGAGGTGACAAAAAACATAAAGTTTTTTGGGAAAATGGACTGATGTATACTCAGGATGCTAAGACAGAGGGAGGGGTGATAGGCAGAAAGCTTGTCATTCCCCAGGGGTACTGTGAGCAGTTGCTCAAGATTGCACACAATATTCCCTTGTCTGGTCATCTGGGAATCCCACGCACTATGAGCAGTTGGCCCAGAATTTCTATTGACCTAACTTCACCCAGCAGGTGAAGAAGTATTACAGGTCTTGTCACCGGTGTCAAGAAATAGGGAAGGTGGGGAAGAAAACCCAAGCCACCCTAATTCCATTGCCCAAAGTGGAGGAAGCCATTCCAGAGGGTGGGAATGGATATTGTGGGGCCTTTAAATACCCCCAGCTCCTCCGGGAAAAGATTCATTCTGACTGTGGTGGATTATGCCACGCGGTATCCAGAGGCAGTCACCCTATCCTCACTGAGGACAGACAAAGTGGCAGATGCCTTACTTGGGATTTTCTCCTGTGTTGGGTTTCCGCAGGAGGTTATCACCGATTGAGGGGGTTCCTTCATGTCGGACCTGATGAAATGTTTGTGGGAGAAGTGTGGGGTGGTGCAGAGGTGCATGACACCTTATCACCCGCAAGCCAATGGGCTTGTGGAAATTAAGTCAGTGCTCCAAGTGTTTGCTAAACAGCATGGGAAGGACTGGGAGAAATACCTTCCCCACCTGTTGTTTGCATACAGAGAGGTGCTCCAAGAGTCGACCGGGTTTTCCTTCCTTCAAGCTCTTATATGGATGCCAAGTACTTGATCCAGGAGGACTGGGAAGGCAAGCATGCCACCCAGGGAACTCCCATAGTGGATTACGTCCTTAGGTTTAGGGAAAGGCTGAAGGAGCTTATGGGGACAACCCAGAGCAACCTGGCAGCTGACCAACAGAAACAAAAAATGTGGTACGACCTTAGAGCCAGAGCTTGCTTGTACACAGTGGGTCAGGAAGTCATGGTCCTCATTCTGGTCTGGAGAGACAAGCTGCAGGTTGAGTGGGCAGGATCATACAATGTAGTTAGAAAGGTAAATGACGTGAACTATATCATAGAGTTACCTGACAGAAGACATACAGAAAGAATTAACCAAGTCAACATGATGAAGCCACATGCTAATAGGGCTGACATGGTGTTTACAGTGTGTAGTCCTGGGAAGGGGATGGATGAAGGAGACCTCCTTCTGGACTTTCTGGAAGAAAGCAAGCGGGAGTCCTCTGTGGAGGCAGTTAAATTGTCTCCCCAGCTGGCCCCGGACAAGATCCAGGAAGAAAGGGAGGTTTTAGCAGACTTTGCCCCACTGTTTAGCACCAAGCCTGGACTAACCTCCTTAGCGACGCATGATGTAGAGACAGGGACACAGATGGCCTTATGGCGGACAGCATATCGGGTGTCAGAGGCTGTCCAAAAGGACATTACAAGGGAGGTAGAGGAAATGCTGGATTTAGGGGTAATCCAGAGATCCCACAGCCCCTGTGACTCACCCATAGTTCTTGTGCCCAAGCTAGATGGCTCTACTCAGTTCTGCATCGACTATCGTGGACTGAATGCAGTCACAAAGTTAGACGCCCACCCGATGACCCCGGACAGATGAACCCCTGGACAAGTTGGGAGGGCTGACATACCTTATGACTATTGACCTGAAAAAGGGGTACTGGCAGGTAGAATTAGCTGGCAGAGCTAGGGAGAGGTTGGCCTTCATCACTCCAATAGGCCTTATTTGAATTTAAAGTAATGCCTTTTGGAACAAAGAAAACCCTGGCCACTTTCCAAAGGCTGGCAAACCAGGTGTAAAATGGTGCTGAAGAGTACACCGTGGCATACCTGGATGACATTGCCATCTTTAGTGCCAACTGGGAGGAACACCTGTCCCACCTTAAGGAAGTGCTGGGCAGGATACAGAGGGCCAGGCTCACTGTCAAAGCTGAGAAGTGCCAGGTGGCCATGGCTGAAGTGGCATACCTCAGGCATGTTGTGGGCCGGGATCAGCTCTGTCCTAACCAAGTAAAAATAGAGGCAAGCAAGGCATGAGCCAGACCAGAAATGCAGAAGCAGGTTAGAAGTTTTCTATGGACAGCAGGAAACTATAGGAAATTTGTACACAATTACAGTGTCCTGGCTGCTCCCCTATCTGACCTGGTAAAGAAAAAGATGGCTAAGAAAATTACCTGGGAACCAGCCTGTGAAAAAGCCTTTACCAGACTGAAGGAGGCACTGTGCAGTGCTCCTGTATTGACAAGTCTTGACTATAGCAGACCCTTTATAGTCCAGACTGACGCCTCAGATGTGGGTATTGGGGCAGTACTGAGTCAGACATCCAACCAATTGAAGGATCACCCTGTAGTGTACCTGAGTAAAAAGTTACTTCCCAGGGAGCAGACTTACTCTACTGTGGAAAAATAGTGTCTTGCCATAGTGTGGGCCTTAAAGAAGTTAGAGCCATACTTATATGGGCAGCATTTTAAAGGTACAAACTGACCGCAACCCCCTGGTTTGGCTGACACAACTGGGAAAAACTAATGGTAGACTATTAAGATGGAGTCTTGCCTTGCAAGGGTATGACATGACAATCTTACATAGGGCTGGAGCAACCAATCAGAATGCAGAAGGCTTGTCACATCTATATGAGGAGTGAACTAACTTAGGGAGCTCATCCATTGCAGGAGATAGAGCTCCCAAATTCAGTCTAGGAAGGGAGGATTGTGACGCTTGGCCAGCTGGTTATGATTATTGTATGATATTGGTATTATAAATAAATGGTCAGTATATGAAATGTCAATCTGTGAGATTTGGTCCTTTAAATTACAAGGTGTCAGCAGCTGAAACCACAGGATGTAATTAAAACTGATAAGGGAACCAGTTAATTAACTACCTTCCTTCCAGTGGACATTTTATTAACTTTTATGACATGCCACGGCTTTTTGGAGTTGAAAACCAAATGTGACTTTATGAGTTTGCCAGAGGATGAGCATAATACATTTTTTGACATCTTTAAGGAGATAGGAATTATTTTTACATAGTTAACTGCCCTTACATCTTCCTTTCCATGCCAGTTATGCATTCTGATGTGCTTAATTATCTAGCTTTGGGATGTCCTGAGATCTAAATCGAGTTCCACTTTCCTCACCAACTACTGCTATCAGTTTTCATATCTGTAAGAAATTCTATGACACCAGAAACTCCCATTCCATGCTATTAATCTTAATGGTCTGGAAAGGGGTTTGTGATGTCATAGAATGTTCAGGCAGTATGAAAAGAGAGAGCAGCAATTGCTGAGCAGAGAGGGATTCAGGGTAGTTACAAAAGTAACAAAATTAGATTGTTAATTTAACAGAAAAGGTTAAAAACATATCCAAATACTGCATATCAAATAAAAGAATAACTGGAGGGTATCTGGAGGTATAAAAACTGTTTCCTATCGCCTTTAAGAGGAACAGGCCATTTGATACCAACATGGTGTGAAAAGATGTAAACCCTTTGGCGTTACTTGAAAAAACAGGAACCAGCCACCAGTTCAAAGGAAATGCTTGATTTAAGACTGTCATAATTTAGGAAATGTTTTTTTCTTCTGATGTCACCTTATTTAAAATACCTCCTGGTAGTAATTCATGTTTGTAATTTTATATTCAAAAAGGAGGAGCTAGATGACTCAGAAGGGGTGTGGAGACACAGAGTTTAAACTGATACTTGTGTCTAATATATAGGACATATCTTTTTGGGCTCTTAAGAAACAAAGATCTCTCTAATTTAAAGGCACTTACAGAGGTAATACATTAGATAGAAGAGATCTAAATGTATTGTGGTAGGAGTTTTGTTCTGTAGTTTTCATTTTTTTCTTTTATGTTACTGTGATGCTCTTTGATGTTTGTTCTGTAGTTTATCTTACTGTTTTATCCATTTCTTAGTAAACATTTTCTTAAAGATACTGCCTGGGTCTCCTCAGTCATTGTTTGCATGTTATTGCTGAATGGATATTAAGTCTGACAACTGTTCAGGGGCTTGATGGTGTTACTAAGCTTGGTAAAAGGTAAGAATATACCTAAGGTCTCTTATAGCATTTTAAAGGTTCAGTTTGGAAACCTAGTTAGGTGCCCTTGGGTGAAAGATATATTGCATTCACCCAAAGAGAATATTATCTGAGGCTGTACATTTGGGTATGCTAGCATAAGGTTCACAGTTTGAATTCCCCCAGAACTTGAGACTAAAGGTGATTTGGACCTAGAAGCAGACAATAGGATTATCCTGTCTTTTACCTCTTCACACTATTGCACTCTGAGGTTGGCACTGTGGGAGCAGAGGGCCTGACCTACGAAGTACATTTGTGACAGTGCTCAGTGAGAATTTTCACTACTAGTCTCACTCGGACACCTGCCAGACTAGACGCTGCTTCTGATGAGTAGTCTGTTTTTTAAAGAAAAAAGAAACACATACTGTAAAGAGAAAGAAAGAAAGAAAGAAAGAAAGAAAGAAAGAAAGAAAGAAAGAAAGAAAGAAAGAAAAAGGAAAGAAAGAAAGAAAATAAGTACTTTTAATACTGTCCCTTATTCTTTCAGTAGGTTCCTCATGGTTTCCATTGCAACATTTTCAACAGGACCATGTGGACATCCAACAGAGAAAAAATGGAAAACTAACTGATGAAAATTCTAAACCAAATCAATATTTTCAAAAACTGAGATTTACTTCTTATTTCTTTGCATAGTTTAAGCATTCTTATTTCTAGTTAACCAGTTTGAACCTTGGCAGTACAGTTAGCTGTCAGCATGAATGACACATCATTAGTTGTACCTAAAGCTGGGTCAGTGATTCCTCACAGAAGCCTTGCTGTCAGGGTTTACGGGTCATCACACACCTTGGGTGTAAAAAAAAAAACTCATAACATACACATGCCTGAGCATTATTCTATATGTAAAGCAGAAGGTCCTTGTTCCAAATGATGAAGAAAGCAGGGCTCAGTGGCAGCTGAAATGGAGACACCACTGAACTGTAGTGGAAGAAAGTCAGGGAGGAGGCTAGATGCCTAAACAGAAAGATACAAAAATGAAAGTGCACAAAAGGAGTAACTATAGAGCAGACAGGCAAAAGTCAGAGACCAACAAAGAAATCCAGTTAAGGAAGGGAGGCAGATGGCTGAGTAGCAGGTCACACTGTGGCTAGATGCAACAAAAATGAGTGTCCGAAGGATGCTTAAGCATGCACAGTTTAGTACATCTCAGTAGGGGGTGGGGCACGATTCTGCTACTGTCCCACTGAACCATGGCTAGTCTTCAAGTCACAAGTTTGCACTGTGACTTTGTTGCAGAAGGCACACCTCTACACTGTGACAAGTGTCTGCATTTGTGTATGGACTAGTTAGTAACAGCACAACATTGTGACCAGTTTTGCCCTGCTCTGCACCCCCACCCCCCCAGTGATTAAGAATTGGGCGCTGTAAGTTCAAGCCCATTTTTTATGTTAAAGGGACACTGCCACCTACTTTAATATAGTAGAAAGCAGAAAAGTGTGCACCAATGGAGTCTGGTACTGTAACTTTTAATTCCAGTGCATCAAGATACACGC
Organism: Neoceratodus forsteri; assembly: GCA_016271365.2. Taxonomy (NCBI): domain Eukaryota; kingdom Metazoa; phylum Chordata; order Ceratodontiformes; family Ceratodontidae; genus Neoceratodus; species Neoceratodus forsteri. The sequence continues at coordinate 19,147,114 of CM057457.1, forward strand.
ATGTTTTTATCTGTTTATTAAGTTTCTATTTGATGAACGTGACCTGTTAATTTGACCAGGATAATTAAATATACACTTATTTATCATGTGTGTATGCAATTCTTAAAATAAGTATGAATCTTGGTTTTAGATTGCACAGATGGGTTCTCTGTATAGGAAAGCACAACTCAGTTAAGTGTCAAGTGCCCTCAGTTCAATTTCATGAACATAACCTTATTATGTGTTCAAAAATTAAGAAGCAAATTAACAATTTTTTTTGCAGCTCTAGCATGAACTGTGTCTTTTACAAGAACGATCTTGAGGAATGATTAACAAAAAATAACTTTACTTTTAATGATACATGGTAGAACATAATCTGCAGAGGCTTGACCAGAAGACAAACAACTGCTGCAAACTTTGCTAGGTTTAATTTGCATATGCATTTTATTGAATTTAAATGTCATGTTAAATTCTCTTTGTGAATCCACATATATAAGCTGTATATGCTTTATGTGGTATACCAGCACTGTTTCTTTCCTTTTTGGGTGGGGGAGAAAGGAACAACTGTGTTGTCGTGTTTCCAACTTTGCTGTAAGAGTAACATTTTGGTGACAAAACTGGAAGGATATTGCATCTCAGCTGGCAGTTGAAGAAAAGCAGAGGGACCTAGACATGCTTGGGAGGTGGGCAGGAAAATGGCAGATGAATCTGAATAGTGAAAAATGCAAAGTGATGAATCTAGATAAGAATAATACTGCCTAACTAACACAGAGATTGCTGGAACTAAACAGGGAAAGGACCTGGGGGTAACAGCAACACAGAAACTGAAAACTGATGACAGAAAAAAGGAACACTTGACCATCTAGTCTGCCTGACCTTACCTGTAGTATGATGCAAATGTCCTCATGGTCACCCACTCCCCTCCTCTGCTATTTTCACCAGCAACATATGTCTGTCCCACTCTCACTTGAATCCCTCCACTAATTTGACACAGATCAACTCCTCTGGCTCCCTGGTCCACTTATCCACCACCATTTAACTAAATGCTTTCTGACATCATTCCTGAATATTCCTCCCATCAGCTTCTTTGATTCCCCCCCCTTGTGGCTGTGTTTCTGCTGATTAGGCCCTATGCACATTCGATAAGGGTGCTAAGCCTATGTGCCACATATCCATAGTGTGGAGGCTTCCCCACATGGGGTAGCCATGGAGGCCCATGGACCCCCGCGGCATTCACAGAAGGGTCATGTACCCCTTTCACACCTGATTCCCTGTCCGTCCATGCAACTATGCATGTGGATGGACTGAAGGAGTGTCCAGAGGATGTTCCTACACTCTACACCATTCACTAAGGTGTGGAGTGCTGGGAGAATGGGGCACAGGCCACATGAGCAGGGACTCTGCTGAAGCCACTGTGTGCCTCCCATGAGCAGCACCTGCTGGTTGTGATGGGACAATTGACCCCTCTGCCATGCTGCCCCAGCCCTATCATCAGTCAAAAAGGGCTGGAGGCAACCACTGCGGCAATTGCCCAGTTTTACTAAAATTCTAGGATATGTGGCATCCGACAATCCCCAGCTCTGTGTGGAGCATGGGATCCACTTGGGGTGCAGGATAGGCATTTGATTGGATGCCCATGTGTGTCTGCCGGTCTGCCCTGCCATGCACTAATGCGCTGAGGGTGGGGCCATGCACAGGCAGCCTGCAGTTGCCAGTGGTTCTGCATGCATGGCCCTGCATTCCTGTCCATTAGCACAGACATGCATGGGGCATCTACAGTACGTGAATGCCCTGTGTACCTGGCCCTCATTGGTGAATAGGCACCATTGTGAAAAATTCCCCAGTGTCTGCATTGTTAATCTTATTAAGAAACTTGAAAGTTTCAATCATGTACCCCCTCTCCCTCCTGACCTTCAATATATACAGTACATGTTGAGGACCTTGAGCCTCTCCATGTACTATAGGACTTGTCTTGCAGCCCCTGAATATTTTTGTTGCCCATGTCTGCACCACCTCAGTCCTATCCCTGCCCTTTGAGTGTGAACTCTAGAACTGCAGAGTAGTACTCCAAATGCACCACACCAGGGATCTGTACTGGGATAGGATCACCTCCTTCCTTCTGCTGCTTATCCCCCTATCTATGCACCAACAGCATCCTATTTGCCTTTCCCACTGCTCTGTTGGAATGGACTGTCTTCTTTAAGTTGCCTGCTATTAAGATCCCGAGATCATTCTCCTCTGTTATGTTTTTCTAACACCATACCTCCCAATTAATATTCTGTCTTTAGGTGCCTGACCCCTATATGCCTAACTTTACACTTTGTTGTGTAACTCCCCCCCAGCATGTAGGAGCTTAACACTGGGGCTCATGGAACTGCCTTGCCACCCACATCTCTGGCTGCCACTTCAGCTGTTACTTGCACTGTTCTCTAGTCAGGACTCTTGCTACGGTGAGGAAAAGGCCAGGAGTAGAGGAGCAGCCAGAATCCTCCACCCAAACAATGCCATGCATATCAAAGTGGCCACTTGCTGCCAATGACATAGCGAATGACTGCACTCATAATGGGAGGGGGGTTGCTCTGACTAGCACACTGATGCTACTGGACCCTAGTGCAACTGTGTGCAGCCATAGCAAGGTGATACAAGGATCATTGTTTAAGGGCAGAAGCCCTGTTAAAATAAATGTTTCTGCCAATGTCTCACTACAGCACAGGCTGCTACTATCTTATGCATCTTGATCCACAGTACCTCAGCAACAGGGGTCATAGGTTGCACCTCAGGCAGTGGAGCCACAAGCAGATCTTGGGACACAGGAGGACTGCAAGAATTGTGTTACTAATTTCATCTACAAAGTGATAGACCTGAGGCATGACCTGAAGGTGTTCAAGGAGTGGTCAGAGACATGGCAGCTGAAATTTAATGCCAATGCACATAGGGAATAGAAACACACAAGCAGAATACACCCTAGGAGGGGAGGCAAAGTAACAAAACAGGAGAGGGATCTGGGGATCATAGTCTCATCCAACCTTAAGGTAGGAAACCAATGCAGCAGGGTGGTGGGAAAGGCCAGTGGAATGTTGGCATGCATAGGCAGGGGCATTACCAGTAGAAGGAGGGAGGTAATAATGCCCCTCTACAAAACCATGGTGAGGCCCCATCCAGAGTACACGGTCCAGTTCTGGAGACCACACCTCTACAAGGATATAGATGGGATAGAGAGGGTTCAGAAAAGGGCAACCAAGACGGTGCAGGGCATGCAGGGGAAGACATAAGAGAAGAGTTATAGAGAGAGCTGGATCTGTACGTGCTGGAGACTAAGAAGGAAAGGGGAGACAAGATTGAAACTTTTAAATATGTGAAAGGCTCAACAAAGTAGGGGAGGGGTGTTTACTGAAGAAGAAGGTGGGGTCCAGAGCTAGAGGGCATAGCCTCAGACTGCAGGGAAAAAGATACAGAGGCAATGTGAGAGGGTGATTGTTCACAGAAAGGGTGGTGGTGCTCTGGAACAGGCTACCAGAAGAAGTGGTGGGGGCTGATTCAGTGGAAGGATTCAAGAGGGCATGGGCAGACATATGGGTCTGAGTAGTGGGGGGAAGACAAGGGCTGGTAGGGGGGAGGTGTAGGGTGGGAAATAGGGCAGACTGGATGGGCTGGTATGGTCCTTTTCTGCTGTCATGCTTCTATGATTCTATGAGCCTTGCCCCACAGTGATTGACAGCTCAGTGGATCAAAGGTGAGTTAATATTCCCCAGTGAACAGCAGGGGCTGCTTCAGAAAGCCCAGTGTACTGTCATCAGGAAAACAGCCCAGAGGCAGAGCTGCTGCCTGGAGCTACAGCTTCTGATGCCTGACTGGGATTCCACAGCAGGAACAGGAGGACAACTGCAGGCTTGTACAGGCAGAGGGAGTACAGCTGAAAAGGAAGAAGGTTGAAGGAGACCAGCTTCAGATCGTTAGCTCCTGAAGAGTGATGTGCCCATGGGCTGCTGCAGAGACAGACTGAGTGTCTGCCTGAAAGGACAGAGTGAGATGTTAATAGCAGATCTCCTGCTATAAAAAGGAAATAATCATGTGCTAGCCAAGAACAAAAGCTAAAACAGAAGGTTGCAGCTACTGAGAGACTGTTACTGTGCTGCAGACCAACCAAAGCTGAATTGTGACCATAGCTATCCTGAGGAAGCTGCCCAGCCAGTGCCACTGCCCAGTACTGGTCATCACCATCTGGGAAGACTGGATGCCTAGGCTCAGTAGGGTAGATAGAATCAAGTATTCAAGGTCCTAGCTGGCACAGTGTAAATAGAAGATAATCTGCTTACTGCAGAGGACAAGAGAGGTCTGACTGGGACTGGAGAGAACAGTTAATTCATCAGCCAGAATCAGAGACCTGCATATAATGAAACAAGCTGAAACTGTACCAGCCGGAGAGGAACTCACTGCAGCAGTGCCACTACACCTGTGCATTGAGAGAGATCTTCTGGTGTGGGAGGCCATGTGCAGTGTCATTGGACCTGTGCCATTTCTGTGGCTGGGTATCCAGTGAAGGGCAGGGAGCTCCCTCATGGATTTAGGGGTTACTACTGGTGCTAGTTGAAAGATTGTAGTACCCCAGAAACAAGTGCACTCACACTCCAGAACCAGAAGTAGTAACTCTAATGAATGTTCGAAAGGTACTGTTGCTCAGCACACAAAGGATTTTATTGCCGGCTATTGTTGCTAAGTAAGATGCAGTTACAGTGTATGCACAAGGAAATCAGTGAGAGACAAAAAGAACATGTAGCCAGTTGCCCCATTGTAGTACCCCCAGTGCAGATGGTCAGGCAGGCAGAAAGCAACCATGCCGGGCATGTGAGGTTTATGCATGGGCTACTCTATTCTGGGTTGAGCCTGAAAGGGCAAGAGGAGCACAGCCCCAGGGTAGTATTGTTTGGCTGTGCCTGGCAGAGTGACTGAATAGCTGCCCCATGCATGTGGGATGGGTGTGGAGGGGCACCTTAAAAAACAGGTAGGGTATATTCTGACTACTTCATTACCTAATCCAATTTTCCTTAGGGCCTGTGAGCACCCTATGTTATTTTGTTTGAATTTCTTGTCTGAACACTGTTTGTTTTAAAGTTGCATGCTTTGTTGGAAACTCCTATTGCAATTCCTTAGTTCACAGGTGGGGTTATCCTGCAGGGAGGTCAGAAGGTATTCTATCCCAGGGGGTTGTACCATACTTTTCCACCCAGCCAGTTCCTGGTCCATCTTGTAATCGTGTTCCCTAATGCCAGGTCCTCTCATTTCTTAACCATTTTCCCATGTGGGCTGAGTTGAAGGCTATGCTAATGTCCAGGTATAGTACTTCCACTGCCTGTCCTTTGTTTACTGTCTTTATGACCCAGTCATAGAAGTTGATCAGATTTATCTGCCACAACCTCCCTGTTTTGAATCATTGCTGTTTTTTTGTCCTGGAAATCCACTAGCATCCAGAAACTCCACCATTTCTACTTTTTTTTTAAAATGTATTGTACTTTTTGCCACCGGCTGCCTCTCCTTCTGCTCGTTCCCAACACCTACCTTACTCCCATATCACCATGCCCCTGCCGATACCCCCTGACTTGCCCCTCAGGGTGGGGTCCCTGCTCCGATCTAGCCCATCTACTACGGGAGAAGGTATCAGTAGCAACTGACAGGGCAGGGTTCAGGGCTGGTTGGTGCAGTGAAGTCGAGTTAGGTTGGTGGAAAGGCGGGGAGCCATTAAGGCCAGGAGTCAGCTGCATTTCATCTTTTGGAGGCTGATGATATTTTCAAGCTGCCCCAGGGGCGGGGATGTACAATGACATCCAATGTCCACCCTGCCCCTCTATTTCAAGGCACCAGTTACCTATGGTTTCCCCAGCCTCTGCCAGGAGTCCCTCAAGCACCAGACACATCATCCCTCCCTCCCCCTGGAGAAGGAGAGCAGTCCAAGGGATGCTCAATCCTTCTCCCCCGGCCAGCCCTCCGGTTCCCCGTGTCCGTTCCCAAACCTGGGTTGCCGGTGTCGCAAGTAATGACTATAATAGTCCAACAATAACATTTTTTTACTACTATTTGCAAGAAGTGGGTATCCAGTGAAAGTTTAAAAATGAAATGAAATTCAATGTCCAGAGTCCCGAACAGTAGTTATCCATAAATCAAGAAAACTGGACTAGTAAGTTATTCCAAGTCAAAAAGCTTTACTTGCTTCAATTTTTCTTCTGTCTTTACATTCCACTTTACTATAATTGCCAGCATTTCAAGACACAAACTGGTCTCTTCATCAGGGATTGTGGCTAATTAGATAATTCAAAATGAACTAATTAGTAGTCAAAACCTACTGGTTATTAAAATCATATTCAAATGATTCACATTTCTTTCAACTCATAATAATGAAAATGAATTTTTGAAAAATACCTCAGTGGAAATTGCTTTGGACACTTGTTTTTTTATCTCTGTACATTTAATTTTCTATTATCATAATAAATGCAAAAAACACAACTATATTCAAATAATGATTTCATGTATCACATATTCTAAATTTGATGTTAAACTTTGAATTACCTTATAATTTGTTTTAAACCTTTTTCTGTGCAGCATTCCATTTCAAAATTAGTGTTTCATGTGCCTAGACATGAAAGGTTAAACATTGCTACACATAGTTGTTTATATTGCTATACTTTATTATCAACTGGATTTTGTTATTTCTTACCGTATTTTTAATCATATTTGTAAAGTCAACGTTGTTACTTGTCATATAGTGCATGGTGTAATGCGGTTGTGTATGGAAATCCATACACCGCAAAAAGTTGTTCTACTGCAGTAGTGACATCCTCACTAACGCAGAACGACTTTTCGTTCTGCATTAGTGAGGACGTCATAATACAAGGGGCTACAGCAGACATCCTGATTTGTCCCTTGCTATGTGAGAGGGGCGTGCGAGTGTGCTGGGCAGTGGCAGTTGTGAATCGACAGCCTCGGCAGAACCGAGTGAAAATATGGAAAAGTGAGTCTCTTTTTGTCTTTTTTTTGGGCACCATACACTATAAAGAACAGTTTATGGTTACCCATACACTACAAGGCTATTCTTTCACCTTGTAGATACAATACCGACTTGGAGACCTCTCGAGCTTCACTCTCGAGGTCATCAGTCGGCATTGTATCCACTTGGTGGAAGAATTGCCTTGTAGTGTATGGGTAACCATACACTATCCTATATGTTATCTACAGTATAACTGATGCTTAATATATCAAAAGACATCTGTGCTGTGCTTTAAGCTATAATATTGTTAAAAATCAATTATAACAGTTGCACATTTTAAAAAATCACTTTTATAAACTGCATGTAACTCTTCTGTTATCATGCTCTGTTTTACAGATTCCTCAATGATAGCCAATAATGCAAATGACTCTTCTGCAAGGTGACTGTGTTTTACTCAGAACAAAATGAAAGTTTGCTCACTCCCTTATATTTATTTCACGAGCTTCGTAATGAATATACTGTTGCAAATAATACATATGTTTTAGCCCTTTATTATATTGTTGTATTGTGCTTCTTACTTATGCTCATTATAAAGTGAGTACAAGGATTTCCAAAGCAGTTTACCACTGAGGTAATTTTTTGAAAATTCGTTTTTATTATTATGAGTTGAAAGAAATGCAAAATATTTGATTATAATTTTAATAACCAGTACGTTTTCATGACTAATTAGTTCATTTTGAATTATCTAAGTAGCGACATTCCCTGATGAAGGAATCGGTTTATGTCTTGAAAAGTTGGAAACTAATTATTGTAAAGTGACAAGTAAGGACCGAAGAAACATCGAAGCAAACAAATATAACTTTTAGACTTGAAAGAACTTACTAATTGAGTTTTCTTGATTTATGGATAACTATTGCTTGGGACACTAGACTTTTCATTTCATTTCATTTTTGAACATTCAGTGGTTACCAATGTCATTTATTGCACTGAGTATATGACTTTACCCAAAGAAGTCATGGAATGGAACATCATGAAATAATTCATACACAGTGATGAAGATTTAAGTATACATTTTTTTGGTTTAAAAAAGTGTAATAATTGTACAATTGCACTTAGCTCCATATAGTGACTCACACGTTTAGTTATCATTTACTAATATACAAGTCATTTATCCTTTTCCAGTTTCCCACTAGTCATGGCTAATTTTAATGAATTAGACCAAATGACGGATTTGAGATCGAATTTGATGTCCTTTCAAGATGGTGATGTTACATGCACCTCAAATCTAGTCAAAAGCAAAAGAAATTCAGACACAAAAACAACAGCACCTAAAACTGAAATAAGCAGATTAGAGTCTTTGAAACAAAAGGATATAAGGTTAAACTGGCATGCAGTCACTTTGACTGAATATGTGAAACAGAAGGATACCATGAGGCCTAAGGGTGTTGGTAGAACTAAATTTGGGTTTCACAGTGGATGGTTTTATGGACAACTGGAACGGGATAAAATCCGAATGTTCTATAGATTTTATGCTGCTACTCATTGAAACGTTCATTAAAAAACAAGCATTTGTCAATGCTGAATGTTTGCTTGCTGGCATTGGCAGTGGTAGTGTAGAAGTTACAGAACTGCATAATAGGAATGGCAGTGAAGTATTGAACTGAAGCCAACCCCACCACCATGCTGCAGAGAGTGACAGGCATTGGGGTGTGCCTTTGGGTCATCAGGCATAACGGCCATGCCATTTCACCACACCCTACCCTGCAGACACTGACAAGTATCATGGTGTGCCTTGGGGTCTTTGGCACTTATGCGCACCCCATTCCATCAGGAAATACGGTGAGATGGGTGCAGTATAGGAGAATGAGGTGAACTTTGGGGCCGAAGAGTCCAAAGCATACCTCGATGCCTCTCACTGGCTGCAGGGTGTGTAATGGTATGAGCATTACAGGCAAGAATCCCAAGTCACACCCCTGATGCCTGTCATTCTCTACAGGGTGGGACATTATGGTTGGAAATCCTAACACCTCAGGCAGTCATTGGTATTTTCACTCCAAATTTTCAACATGTTTTTTTTTATGACCCCCCACCTCATGAACAGTGGCAATATCAGTTTGTTAGCTGAAAGTTGTTTATACACAGTGACTACGGCATTTAACACCGCAGGTGCAAAAACACATTCCGAACAGGATGTGAAAAATGACAGCTGTACTGTTCATGGGGAGGTGTAAAAAATGGAAATGTTACAAATCTGCGAGTAAAATATTAAAAACTGGTGAAGTCCAGCAGTGCATAGAAACTGTCAACGACACCGTAATGTAATTAGTTTGAGATTTTTACAGCAGATTGTCAACACAGGCATTTTGGGACCTCTGATCATGAACAGTGTCACTGTGATTTTCTTTATCTGTCCCGAACAATGATTTCCCACAGCGACCATGCTTCTCTGCGCTGAAAGTGTGAAAACACATTTCGGCCATGTTGTGAAAAATGACAGCTGTACTGCTCATAAGGAAGTGTGGAAAAATGCCACTGGTGAAAATCTGGACTGAAAATATTACAAAGTAATGAACTTACGAGGGTGCATGGAAACTGCACAATGCTCACTGGTAACACAGTCATTTTATGGACTTTTGTCACCAAATTTTCAACATAGCCATTTTAAGACCTCTGCTCATGAACAGTGTCACTGTGATTTTCTTAATCTGTCCCAAACATTGCTTTTGCACACCGACTGCACCATTGTGTGCTACATGTGCGGAAACACATTTTGGGTGACGTGAAAAATGGCAGCTGTACTGTTCATAAGTGTAATAAAATGGCAATGTTGAAAATCTGGAGTGAAAATATTGAAAATTTGCAAACTTACGAGAGTGCGTAGGAACTGCGCAACACACGCTCGTAAAACAGTCATTTTTAAGAATTGTTTCACCAAATTTTCAACATAGCCATTTTAAGACCTCTGCTCATGAACAGTGTCACTGTGATTTTCTTAATGTGTCCCATACATTGAGTTCGCACACGGACTGCGCCATTGTGCGCTACATGGGTGGAAACATGTTTTGGGCAAGATGTGAAAAATGACAGCTGTACTGCTCATAACGAAGTCTAATAAAATGGCAATGTTCAAAATCTGGAATGACAATATTGAAAATTCGCAAACTTAACAAGTGTGCGTAGGAATTGCGCAACGCATGCTCGTAAAACAGTCATTTTTAGGAATTTTTTCACCAAATTTTCCAACATAGCCATTTAATACCTCTGTTCATGAACAGTGTCTCTGTGATTTTCATAATGTGTCCCACATATTGATTTAGCATTAACGACAGCGCCCATTAAAGCTACATGGCTGAAACATGTTTTGGGCAAGATGAAAAATGACAGCCATACTGCTCATAAGGAGGTGTGGTAAAATGCCAATGTTGAAAATCTGGAAGAAAATATTGAAAATTAGCTAACTTATGAGTCGTAGGAACTGCACAATCCATACCATAAACAGTCATTTTAGAATTTTCCATCAAATTTTCAACACAGGCTTTTGAGAGCCCACCTTATGAACAGTGGCAGTGTCATTCATTACATTTGGTCCCAAAGGTGATTTTACTAGTGATCTCGCGAATCACCTTCGGCCTGATTAATGCCATGACAGTGAGAGCATTCATGAGAAGGGTCCCAAAACCCCATGTTGAAAATTTGGTGCAAAATTCCAAAAATGCCTGAGATATGCAGCAAAGTTGAAAAATCCTATCTATCCCATTATACAGCTTACCGGCATTTCCTCAGTTCGCGGTTGGCTTTGAAGAGTGCAGACGTGTTCCCGGTCCACCGATGATCGTCACACTGGAGTCCGAAGGTAAGTATCAGGTGGGGTTGTAGGGAGGCAGGGTAAGCAGTGGGTGGGCGTGGGTGGGCAGGGTGAATGCTGAGGGAACATTTTCTTGTTTACAGGTTTGTTTCTTTTTAACTGGAAGATGACGCAGGACGTTTGCCGTGCTGGGGTGGGCTCCAAGTGTGGCAGCTGGAAGGCTGTTTGGGGGGCTGGAGCCAACGAGGGATTGGGCAGCCCCGTCAGCCATACAGACTTGTGCCACGCTGGGGTGGGCTCCCAGCCTGGCAGCTGTAAGGCTGTTTGGGGGGCTGGAGCTGACAGGGGATTGGGCACCCCTGTCGCCCATACGGATGTGTTGCCATGCTGGGGTGGGCACCCAGCGTGGCATCTGGAACTCTGTTTGGGGGGAAGCACAGCACAGCCGACAGGGGATTGGGCACCCCCATTGGCTATACAGTGTGTGTGTGTGGGGGGGCGAGCAAACAGTATGCGTGCGCATGTGTGTAAGGCAGTATGTGTGCGTGTGTGTATAAGGGGGGGAGCATGCATGAGCAGGTGATATCTTATCACTGCTCACTGAAGTGTAGCTCCCTTTTTCAACTGTATGCCACTGCATTTTCAACTGCTGTCATAGACGGCTCCAGCAGTGATTGGAGAACTGCGGCCGCACCTGCAAACACACTGACTGAATTGGAAGACACAGACACACCTCCAAAAAACTCGGATGATGGCACTATGTTTCTTGCACATGCGTGCAAGCAAACATAACAAGAAAAGGTACAACAAGAAATAGCATTATTAGACCAAAATTTTAAAAAGTACTGTTGACCTCAATACACTTAAAAATTCAGTCTCTAAAATAGAAAGGGGATTATCGAATTTGATGAGAACCTTAAACAGCTGAAACTTAGCAAGTTTAAAAGAGACATAATAGACTACAAGGAAAACAGAGTATACACATGAAAAAATCTATAATCTATCACACAGACACAGATAGTAGTCTAGAAAGGAAGGGTTATCATTCAAGACTCTACAATTATAGAAACCAAGGTTAAGGACAGAGTCAAGCCATACAAAAGTGAGGGTACTGGACTTTAGGAGGGCTGACTTTGGCAAGATGGGAGAGTGCCTCAGAAAAGCACTAGCAAACAGGCTAGAAGGAGGTGTGGAGCAACAATGGGGAATTATCAAAACTGCCATCACAGAGGCAACAAGCCTTTGTGTGAAGCAAATAAACAAATCAAAATGAAAGAAAAAGCCACTATGGTTCTCAAGAGAGGTGGCTGTGAAAGTCAGGAAGAAAAGATAGCATTCCAGAAGTATAAGGAAACACAGAAGGAGCAGGACAGAGAGCTGTACCAGTTAAGGCAGAAAGAAGCAGGGAGGGAAGTCAGAATAGCAAAGGCCCAAACTAAGGAAAAGATAGCTAACTCAGTTAAGAAGGGGATAAAACCTTTATAGGTACATCAGCAGCATAGAAAGACAAAGGAGGGATAGTGAGGCTGAATAGAATAAACGGTGGGTGGGCAGAGGGGACAGTGAAAAAGCAGGAATACTGAACAAATATTTCTGCTCAATATTCAAAAGAGGAGGAAGTGCCTAATCCAATTAACAGAAGCACTCTTGATAGGGGTTGATCCCAGTCCTTTCACAGAAGAAAGGGTTCTGCAAGAACTCCTAAAACTGAAGGTGGGCAAAGCAATGGGTCCTGATGAATTCACCCCAGAATTCTAAAAGAATTAAGGAAGGAACTAGTGAAACCACTGGCTACTCTTTTTAATAAATCATGGGAGGATGGTGTGGTACCCGAGGACTGGAGGAAGGCGGATGCGATTCCCCTTCACAAAAGTGGGACCAAGACAGAGGCAGGGAACTACAGACCTGTCAGTCTGACCTCTGTGGTAGGGAAAGTGATGGAATCACTTCTGAAGGAAAGAATAGTTGAGTACCTAGAGGTCAGTGGAGCACAGGATCCAAGGCAGCATGGGTTCACAGCAGGAAGGTCATGTCAGATGAATCTAATAGATTTCTTTGACTGGGTGACCAAAGTAGTAGACCAGGGAAGGGCTGTGGACATGGCCTACCTAGACTTTAGCAAGGCATTTGACACAGTCCCACACAAAAGATTATTAGTTAAATTAACCAGCCTGGGAGTGGGTCCCAGGGTGGTAGCCTGGTAAAACATTGGCTGGACAACAGGACACAGAAGGTAATTGTAAATGGAGTCCACTCTGAAGAAAGGGCGGTTACTAGTGGGTACCGCAGGGTTCAGTATTGGGTCCAGTCCTTTTAATGTCTTCATCAGTGGCATTGCAGAGGGACTGGAAGGAAAAGTATGCCTTTTGCAGATGACACAAAGATCTGCAACAGGGTTGATACACAAGGAGCGTGGAAAGGATGAAAAGGACTTGGCAAGGTTGGAGGAATGGTCTGACATATGGCAGCTAGGATTCGATGCAAAAAGTGCAAAATAATGCACCTGGGAAACAAGAACCCAGGGAAGAATACACAATGGGTGGGGAGGTAGTAACAACAACAAAACAGGAAAGAGACCTGGGGTAATCATATCAGATGACCTTAAGGTTAGCAAGCAATGTGAGAAGGCAGGGAGGGCTGGGGTATACTGGGATGTATAGGGAGAGGCATCAGCAGCAGAAAACAGGAAGTTGTTATCCTCTGTACAGACAGTTGGTGAGACCCCATCTGGAATACTGTGTCCAGTTCTGGAGACCCCATCTCCGCAAGGACATAGACAGGATAGAGGCAGTCCAGAGGAGGGCAACTAAAATGGTACAGGGTCTGCAAGAGAAGCTGTATGAGGAGAGACTAAAGGAGCTTAATATGTATACCCTTGAGGAAAGAAGGAGAGGGGGACATGATAGAAACTTTCAAGTACCTCAAGGGAATCAACAAAGTCCAAGAGGGTAGCATCTTTCAGAAAAGAGACTTGCACGAACAAGGGACACAATTTAAAGATAGAAGGAGGGCGTTCAGGGCAATGTGAGGAAGTATTATTTCACAGAGAGGGTAGTGGATGCATGGAACAGCCTTCCTGAGGAAGTTGTGGAGTCTAAAACTGTGGGAGAATTCAAGAATGCATGGGACAGACATAAGGCAATTCTTGTGGGGGGCAGGAAGATATAGGCTGTTGGTTAAATAGGATCTGAGGCCTATCCTGTAGGTAGGGAAATGGGCAGACTAGATGGGCCTAGTGGTCCTTATCTGCCATCAAAGTCTATGTTTCTATGTTTCTATGTTTAATCATGCTCTAGATATCAGTATAGAGGCTATTTTCAACCATACAGTAGACAATACATTATGGATTTTCAGAGGAATTGGCCAGAAGCTGGGGAGGAGGATAGGGAGATGGCAGGCGGATGGGGAGTCAACCATTGGCAGGGACATCCACTTCAGAGATAACACCAGAAGGTATTACCAAAATACAAGAGTTGAGGCAACAAACAAAAAAAAATTGTTAGTCTTTAACCTATCTAATAGAAGACTGATGTCACTGGAAGTACAAGTCTTGAACAAGGGTTTAAGCTTTTGGCTCAATAAAAAAATTGAATATTTTTGAGTTGAAATTGGACATGGTTTTTTTCCAGGAAATTAAGGATAAAACAATTTTTTAACACTATACATCCAATAAATAAGAATAGGTCAGCAGTGGAAATTTAAAAAGAAAGAACATTAAATGAGAATCTTAAAATAAAATCCACTTTTCTGCCAACAGGGCCAATACTGGCCAATACTGAAACTTGTATAGAAATAATGAAGAAATATTTAGATGTAGTAATTAAGAAATGTGAGATACAACAAAGAAATTTTAACCTGACTAAACCAGAATTTGAAGCTTTAAGGGTTTTGGAAGAGGACAGTACTGTTATCATAAAGGGGGGTGACAAAGTAGGTAGGATTGTGATTTTAAATAAAGAAAAGTATAAAGATGAATTCTCTAGACAGTTGAATAATGAAGCTAATTACCAGAAAGCTGAGACCTTTCCTTTTGACACTTTATGTAATGGCGTAAAGAATATGATTGAAGAAGCAGAAGAAAACAATTCGATACCAGAATGGGTAGCAAAAACATTAAAACTTGAAATCCAAAAATCACCCCTTTTTATACAATCCCAAAAATAAGTAATGATCCTCATAAATGACCAGGGAGACTGATTATCTCTGGACAAGACTCAGTAATGGAACTGTTATCTATTTTTGTAGATTTCCATTGCAAACCAATTTTATAAAATTCAGTATCATACTTACATAATTTAAGACATCTTAATAATGTTTTGGAACAGTTTAATACACATAATATGAACATTGGGCAACAAAGATTAGTAACAAATGATGTACAGAGCTTATATACCTCAATTCTTCATGATGAAGGACTTAGAGCTATGTCTAACATCACAATAAAGAACAAACAAAAACCACCTAGTACCTTACTTTTAGATTTTACAGAGTTTGTCCTATAAAATACTTTTTTTCTAATTTGAGGATAAAGTATACCTACAAAAACAAGGAACAACAATGGGTGACAGTATTGCCCCTACATATGCCAACATTTCTATGACAGACTTCAAAACCATATATCTTCTTATTGAGGAAACAAATC
This sequence comes from Neoceratodus forsteri, assembly GCA_016271365.2. Classification (NCBI taxonomy): domain Eukaryota; kingdom Metazoa; phylum Chordata; order Ceratodontiformes; family Ceratodontidae; genus Neoceratodus; species Neoceratodus forsteri. Next base: position 19,162,519 of record CM057457.1, read on the forward strand.
CACATTTTTCGCCAGTAAAATGATATACACACTTTATTGATGATATTTTTATAATTTGGGAAGGGACTGAAGATGCTTTAATGACATTTTTCAACCATCTGAATAATTGCATGGAAAGTATATTCTTTACCGTGGTACATGATTCACAACAGGTATCCTATTTAAATCTTCTTGCAGTGAAAGAGAACAGCAGAAATCCTATAGACAGAAATACTTTACTTCATGCTAAAAGCATTCATCCATCAAACCTGATAAAAAGCATACCACATTCAATTTTTGAGATAAAACTGAAACAGTGGCACAGATGCAAAGTATGAAAAGAATAGTGCCAGTGCCACTTCCACAATTTTTTAAAGTGCTTTTTTTTTAAAGTTTGCATATATTTCTCGGAGTCGGTGCATGTGCATTAATGCTGATTCCAAGTCCTCCTCAATACTACTTGGGCATTTCTTTTTCTTTAATGGGCTTTCTGCACTGTGCACATGTGTGGAGGTGTCTCAGATGCAGTGTGCTTGCCTTCCACTCATGAGGGACATTGAGGCATCAAGGCAAGGCCAGGGCATTGTTACGCTTTTAAGCAGCTTGCAATTTGCAATGACTCAGACATAGCCAGAACAGAAGAAGCAGAGACTGAGATCATCAATTGAGAAGGGCTCAAGGAGGAAGTGTCTTTTTTGGAGGGTCCTCCTGTCTTGCCTTGCCACTGAGGCATCGATCGTTTGTGCAAGTTGGACTGAGGGCCAGCCGGGTGGAATAAGGGCTTCAGCCAGGTTGGTGGTGGTGGATGGACCTAGGCCTTGCTTTCATTTTCAGGTGGGCCCGCAGCGGGAATCGTGGCTACTGCAGGTGGCATTTGAATTTGGGCTCTGTTGCTGTATTTTTTTATTTTATTTAAAAAAATTCATAAGAACACCCGGTGTCATTTTATTAAGATATGAGTCAGCACCTCTTCTTGGCCTTCTTACAGGGTGTGTTAGAGCATTAACATTGTGATTCGAGAAACTACTCATAATTATGTCCTATGTGCCAAAATGGTTAGGATGCAAGGGTAAATTATTTGTAAACAGTTCACAGTTCCATTTCCTCCTGCCTATCTACATGTGGCCCTACTCCCATTGTTCTGTACTGTCTGTCCTTGTGATGTTTCCTGCACGTATTTAGAGTTGCACTAACCCACCATGTTTTTGAACATAAGAAACCCTGTAGAAAAATAGAACCATATATACAGTACTGTTTTAACCAGAATTTCAGTAATAAGAAGATATGGTCTTTACCTCCTTCACTGCAGCAAGGAGCCTTACACAGTGTGTAGGTCCCATCTCTGCTTTCCCTACCCACGTGTTGCACTCTGCAGTTAACTACTCTGAATCTAAGACTACATAAGTCCAACCAATTCCCCTGTTTGTTCAGGTCCTCCTGAAATGTGTCCCCATCCTCTAGGTATTTCACCAAAAGCTACCAGTTTTTTTAAAATGTAAATGTTTTTTAATTTTTTTTTCCTCTCTGTGCTCTGTAAAACAGTATACAAAGGACATTAGTGAACTGGGCAGAAACTTCCAAAATATCACCATATTACATGAGATTGCTTGACAACCAATCAGAGGTGGAAGGATAGAATGGGTTGGGCCCTCTTAAGGTACACCTTGCTGGGGCCACTAAAACATGATACCATCACTGAGTTCATATACACTCAAAAGGATCCAACAGCATCGCTTACTGTTACAAGATATCATGGTGTATTTATTAGGCCCTCCCCCAATAAAAACACATACAAATGAAGCACTTCACACAGCCCACTGCCTAAGAGGAAAGCCCCTGTATTGCTTTGTCAGGACAAGCACCATGGCAGTGCTGCTCTTACAACTTTGAGATATGATCCTGGGCTTGTTATCCACACAAAGGAAAGTGCAGTCATTCATTGGCTGCATAAGAGAGCTGAAATAGAAACAGAATGGTGGGGAAGTGTACATGTGCTATAGACTCTAGGGTTTCATCCACAGGAATAGCTACATCAGCCAGTATTTTTTGGGACAGTGTTCTTTAATTTATTAGTTGCTATGAAGTTGTAGATTGACAGCCCTGGAGGAGGAAGCTTTCAAAGATCTCCATGTGAACTACGGAACAGGCAACTGTACTGCAAGCTTTTCAGCAATGTGCATCAGTCCTATCACTGTCAACCTGGTTGTATTTGAACCAGGTGCCTATAAGTAGAAGGTTCCGACAATAACCCATGACTGTGCCACCCAGTCTATCTGAGGCAGGCAGTTTCAGGCCACATTGCAGGTGAAAATCTGGGGTTATTCTCATCATACAGAATTTATGACAGTTTTGGTTAGTCATGTTATATAACAGTACACTTTTCAAGCATATTCACACACGCCAGCCTGCATTATGTCTTGGGCTTCCACACGTCCCCCTACTCCAAAAAAGAACAGACAAATAGATGGGCAATGATGCACAGCAAGGTGTGTTCCCATTGAGGGGATCCATGTGATGATTTGATATTGGTATTGGTTGTTTGTAACAAGTCAGATAAGGCTTTAAGAGCAGCCAAATAGTGTCAAAATGACCCTCAAAATGCACCAGAATGCATCTAAAATCTCATAACGTCTGGGGGCATAGGTGGCCCTCTGACTCCTGGCCTATGGAGGTTTGGGGAGACTATGATTTGTAGAGACCCCACATTTCTTAATTTAGCATTACACCACTGTCAGCACTGTTGTTCACTGATGCCCATCTATTGTTTCATACAGTGCATGGGCACCAGTAACAATCAAATGAGTACTTCCGAAGCTGCACATGATAAACCCGATTCCATTCTGAGACAGACTCTTTCAATTATGATATCTATTACAAGCTTACCTTTACTGTAGATAACCAGACATCTGGTTAAAACACAAATGCACCTTACATTCAACATCTATAGATGAATAAGACTAAAAATTAGGATAAACATTTGAAAAAAAGATCTGGAGGTCCACAACTGGAGATCTGATTCAATTGTTTTTTTTTATTGTATGATGATTTTGCTGTTGTTCTATAAATATTTTATGGTCGCTTAATGCTGGTTTTGAAAAGACAACTGCCGCCATTGTGCTTGCTCATTTTCTTCACTGTTAGCAATCAAAAGTAAATGAAGGCTTAAAAAAATCAAGAGATCTGCAATGCTGTCAGGGAAATGGGATCGCGAGGGCGTTCTGTCTTGTTGTACCATCATAGTGACGTACTCAGGATGGTACAATAACATTCTGATGTCACTACGATGGTATGACAATGCTGGGAATTCACTGAATTCCATCTCTAATAAGGCTCCCCATGCACTGTAATGTTATAGTTGAAAGCACAGCATATATAAAGCTGCCTTTTGATATATTACAGTAAGTGTCAGTTATAGATATTTTCCACTAGACCTTATTTCCCTATCAATTTCAGCTTTGTTCCCTCGATTTCTCAATTTATGTGGCACTAGGTCTCAGTCTAAGTTTACTTTTAAGCTTCCCCTGTTTGCTACAGTTCATGGTCAGAGATCTCAATTATATAGGACCCCCCTACTAAGTTTACTTTTAAACTTCCCCTGTTTGTTACAGTTCATGGTCAGAGATCTCCATTATATAGGGCTCCCCTACTTTTTAATACTTTGCCCCATGAAATCATTGAAAGTAAAACAATTTGGCCCCTTAAATCCAGGTTAAAACAATGGTTGATGGATAAGGATGTTTGCACATGTTTTGCATAATTTTATAGTTATTTATGTTTATTGTATATTTGTATTTTGTATTCTTCTTTGTATTTATTGTACGTTGTATATTCTGTATTCATTTTGTGTTATTGTCTTAACTTGTCGTTGGCAAAAAAGGGCAGATTTGCTCATCCAGCTTACAAGTATTAAAATGAAAATGAAATGAAATAGATAACTTGACAAGAACAAGGTTGACTTTACAAATATATGATTAAACACATAGTAAGAAACAACAAAATCCGGTTGATAATACATTATAGGAATATATACAACTACGGTATGTATAACAAAGTTTTACCTTTCATGTCTAGGCACATATTACACTAATTTTGAAATGAAATGTTATACAGAAAAAGATTTAAAACAAATTATAAAGTAATTCAGGTTTAGCATGAGATTTAGAATAAGTGATGCATGAAATCATTCTTTGAATATATTGCTCTATTTTCTGAATTTATTTAGATAATAGAAAATTGAATGCAGAGAGATAAAAAAACAAATTTCCAAGCAATTTACTACTGAGTACATTTTTTGAAAATTCATTTTCATTATTATGAGTTAAATTAACTTATGTGTATGTGATTTTGATACCCAGTAAGTTTTGATTACTAATTAGTTCATTTGAATGATCTAATTACCCACAGTCACCGATGAAGAGATCAGTTTGCGTCTTGAAATGTTGTCAACTAATTATTGTAAAGTGGCAAGTAAAGACAAGAAAAATTGAAGCAAGCAAAGTTTTTGACTTGGAAGAACTTAGTAGTCCAGTTTTCTTTATGTATTATATAGTTACCATTTGACATTCACTGCTGTACAGTCTCTCTGTGACTTGTGAGGGTGGATGCCACTGTCACAGACTATGGTGTGTGGTGTACTGTAGCCTCTTTGTGGCTTTGGGTGGTGCATGCTACTGGCACAGACTGCTGTGCATCTCTCTGTGGATTTGGTGGGAGCATGCCACCAGCACTGACTTATTATTTATTCTTGTTTGTGACTCACCAAATGTGTGCTGTGTAAACTTTTTAGCAAGCCAGGTGAAGGACCTTGTCATGGTTTTGCTACTCAATGTTTCACTGACTGTACCAGTGCTTTCCCTCTAGCTATTAGTGTATAACAAATGTACGTGTTTATTTTGTGACATTTACTCATAATTTTCTGTTTTTATTTAACAGTTACTCACAGTCTTCAGCTGTGAAACAACAAAAACATATCATAACTAATGTTCCATCATCCATTGCATCACTCATCAACTGCTTACTGTAAGTCTGTCTCAACTGACACTGTGGATGTTCCTAAGTGAATTAAAAATGTCATAATTTCTGGACAAGATGTTACTCTACTTGCAAAGTTAGTTTCTATATTCTGGTACAACTATGTTTATTTCTAAAAAAACATATTCTTCTAATAGTTAATTCATGTTTTTACTATTCATTTTTCCTTTCCTATCATAGATGTCAGTGTATTGTGTGCACAAACATGGTGGGCATTCTTGAATGCCTTTGTCATCAGTAGGTCAAGCATATGACTTGGTGTCATGATGAAGAAGAAGAAGAAGAAGGATCAGCATTTATATAGCGCTTTTCATACACAGTATCCCAAACTGCTTTACAAGCAATACTAGACTGGTAGTGAAGTGACTGAATGTGTGGTGGTGGCCATATCGCACATCATCACCCAAACACACAGCCTGAATAATTGCATGAACTGGTTTATGGGAAGGGGAATGTTGGCCAGGACACCGGGAATATTCCCTGCTCTTTGCAAAGAGTGCCCTGGGTTCTTTTACTTCCACCTGGACACCCACCAGGACAACACCAGGATGGTCAGAAGGGACCTCGGTTTAACGTCTTATCCAAAGGATGGCACACCCCAGCAGTACAGCACCCCCCAGTACTGCACTCGGATGCCAGCAATTTTTAGGTGCGAGTCCAATCCCGGTGTGGGATGAGAACCCACAACCTTCTGGTCCAGAGGCAGATGTGCTACTAACTGAGCCACGCTGACATCATGATGAAGAAGTGGACTGCATTACTATGCACAGCAGGTTGTGCTCGATTCCCAATGTGCTACAGACTGCGTACTACAACTACAGGTATCACTAGCAGTACAAGGGTGGTAGTGCACAGCTGGACATATATGAGTAAGGAAATGTGTTGTATTTATTGATGTCCACTTGTTATTTTACTATTAACAGAGTGTATTGCTGGCACTGGTTATGCATTTATTTCTGTACAACATGTAACGTTGCTGCAGGACAAGTGGAAGGTCACTGAACCTCATCATACCATGCGGTGACAAAAAAACATTTAATCTGACGTTAGATCATTGTGCATCCTTTCTTTACATTGGTTCAGCATGAAGAGCAACCAGTTCAACTTGTGAACTGACAACTGTGCCATGTCATTGTCTACAAAGCACCGTACTGTTTTGCAAAATAGGCCTGCTATATTCTGAAAAACTCTGTGCCAGCACAATGCCTGTAAATTTCTGCCCATATTTTGTGCTATTCTGTTTAATCACCTGGTTTGCCTGCATGTAATTCCACTATAAATACAAACAATATGGCCTACCCAATGCCCAACACTCATTAACCAATATCTACCTGCCACAAGGTTGATCTTGCATGACTACCTGGATGAACAGATGATTGACCAAAACCACCCAAAAAACTACTATAATTGGATGTTACAATTAATATTGCAGGACATTTTGTTGCACATACTATCATTGTACAATAAATGGACTCTGTGTTGCTCACTGGTGAGACCTCAACTGGAGTACTGTGTACAGTTTTGGACACCACACCTCAGAGAGCACATACTGTAGGTTGTAGGCAGTCTGCATGAGGGCAGCTACAATAGTGTGGGTGTTGCAAAAAAAGCCATAAAAGGAGAGACTTGAGGGAACTCAATGTGTGCACCTGTGAAGAGATGACAAAGAGAGATGACATAATAGACCTACTAGTACCTCACAGGGGTGATAAGAGTACAGGGGGGAGCATGTTTAAATGCAAAAGAGCACCAGAACCAGGGGGAATGCAATGAAGCTGGAGGGGTTGAAGTTCAACAGACATGTGAGTAAATATTTCTTCTCTTAAAGGGTGGTAGATACCTGTGACAGACTGCCAGTGGATGTCTTAGAAGCTAAAATAGTAGAATGCTTGAACCATCCATGGGACAGACATAGGGATATATTAGAAAATGAGCAGGGATGTGTTGGGGTTGCTGGAGACTGGATAGCATCTGCCTAGACAGATTAGGCAAAGAACATCTTAACAAAGTAGATGGGCCAATAAGTAATTTTTTCAAACAAATTCAGTGTTTTCCTATACACCTTAAGATGTTGTACATAATTTAGTTGAGATGTCATTGATGATTCCAGAGTACATACAACATGAAAATGTATACAAGTGGTGATATGATGGCATTTTGGTTTAGTCATACTATCGACAGGTCTGGTTTTACATACTGTAATAGTCTGCTGTTTTCATACTTGGTTTGAGCCATTTCTTAGAGCCATTTTCGCTCCCACCCTGTCAATGGACCATGCTGGCATGTTGGAAACAACAGACTGTGGTGTTCATGAAGATTTTGTGTGTGTCAGATCATTGCTTCCTACTTTGCCTTCTTAAGTTCCTGGTTATTGGCTGGAGGAGATGTAGCTGCCCAAATGCAGATGGTTGTTAATGCTCTTCTTTTTCTTCCAAGGATTGATAGATTCCATGCCCTTTAGTTTGCAGAGAGCTTCATTCTTATTATGGACACCTTACACACAAGAAAATAGTATGGAAAGACATCAAACAACAAGAATATAATTCCTGCATAGTTGTTATAACTTACAAAGGACCTTAATAAGAAGACAGTGTCTAGCACTTGTTTGTCAAGTATTGTGCATGGCAAATGATGTTTATATTACATGTTTGCATATAAAGCAATGCAGATTTTTGAATGTGAAAAGGTAATATTTCATAACCATACCTTTGGCAACATGCCACACTTTTTAATAATGTGTGCCACCTGCCATCAGTGGACAGCTTGCAAACCACGCATTACTTTGCTTGTGTCGATCAGTTACTGGTGTGTTGATTTGAGGGTTGTTCTCTTCAACAAGTAGTCAGAGCTTTCTTTAGCCCCTCCAGTTCCATCCATGGGGGGGGGGGTTCATCACATTGCTCTAAGTAGTGAGAGTGCACCTTGTACTGTTTACTGAATACATGTATAACGACATTTCTATAAAGGTAGCACAGTGATCTGAGTCACTTGTACCAGTGTCACACTAATGGCTTTGGCCAAGTAAAATTCCACAAGAGTACAGGAACCACATTTTGCACAATGGCTGGGGCTAGCAGCCCGACCATTACCACTCAGACTCAAATCACCAGGCATTTCCCTTCCTACCTGTAGGTGGTTTGACTGATGTTCTAACCATATGTTTTCAGCTGCTGGCATCACTAGTTCTTTCTGGTGTTTTTCAAAACTGGTTTATGAAATGCTAAACACATTCATGAACACAAAAATTCTAAATGCCTTCAAGACAAACACCCAGAAGCAAAAATATCTGTAGCTAATAACACATTTCCATGTTTCACATGACCATCATGTGGTTAATTTTGCCAACATTTTTTTGGAAGCCACAGTGAGGGCAATTGACATCAACAACAAAAAGTCAACCACTGGTGAGGATATGGGTAAAAAAAAACACAATTAAAAAATGGCAAGTACACTGGCTTGGTGGTGCAGGGGGCTGAGATGCTGTAAACATCTGACCTCTCAGCATGCTATGACCCAAGTCTGGTAACAAGCTTTTGTTGCTGGGGGTCGTTTGGGGGGGGGAGAGGACTGAGCAGCTGTCTGGCAGCTCTCCTCTCCCAGACTGGAGTGACGAGTCATCCTGACTCTAGGTTGCCACCAGGTGGAGGCCTGGTGGTAGCGCCGATGCTAGGGAGGCTGACTTTGCTCAGGGAGTGTGGAAGGAGCTGTGGTTCTGGAACAAATGCATGCCCTTCAATGTCACTGTAGCTGCTGGAACCAGGGAGAAAACACAGAAACATAGAAACAGATTATGACAGCAGATAAGGGCTGCTGGGCCCACCCAGTCTACCCATTTTTTTTAAACTTTAGTTTTTTGGCTGCAGACCCTACTTGATCTACAGTTCAATCTGTAATCCCCCTTCCTTACCCCTATGATTCCCTTCTGCCTGTCCCAGGCATGTGTGAACCCCACGACTGCTTTCACCCCCACTACTGCTGCTGGAAGGCTGTTCCAGGTATCCCCCATTCTTTCTATGAAGAAATTCTTCCTCACATCCCTCCTGAATGTGCCTCCTTCCAGCTTCATAGCATGACCCCCTTATTTTAGAGCACCCATTTCTCTGCAAAATACCCACCACCTGTACCTTATTAACCCCCATGAGGTATTTAAAGGTCTCTATCATATCCCCCTCTCCCTTCTGTCCAGGGTGTACATCTTTAGCTCTTTTAGCCTCTTCTTGTAGAGCTTCTGATGTAGGACCTCTATCATTTTGGTAGCCCTCCTCTGGATTGCCTTCACACTGTCTCTGCCTTTCCTGAGATGTGGTTTCCAGAACTAGACATAGCACTGAAGGTGGGGCCTTACCAGCAATCAATATAGGGTCAGCACTTCCACCCTCTTCCTGCTGGTGGTACCCCTTTTCTATGCACCCCAGCATTCCACTAGCCCTTCTGACTGCCTTGTTGTACTGCCTGGCCACCTTTAGGTCATCTGATGTGATTTTCCCTAGGTCTCTTTCCTGCTTGGTCTTTGTTAGTATCACGTTGCCCATTTTTTACTCCGCTCATGGGTTTCTATGGCCGTAGTGCATTATTTTGCACTTTTGTGCATTAAAACCCAGCTGCTATACTCTTGGCCACTCTTCCAGTCTTTTCAGATGAAGAAGAATCAGCATTTATATAGTGCTTCTCATACACAGATCCCTGCCCCCACCTCCCTGAGTGTCTACTCTGTTGCAGATCTCGGTGTCATCCATAAAGAGGCAGACCTTCCCTTCCAGTTCCTTCACTATGTCACTTATAAAGACATTGAAGAAGACTGGTCCCAGAATTGACCCCTGAGGTACCTTGATGGTCACCCTCCCTTCTTTGGACAGAGCTATGTTTACCTCTACTCTCTGTGTCTTATCCACTAACCAGTTTCTTACTCAGGTAAATACCTTATTACCCACCTCCAAGTTACCCAACTTGCTTACCAGGCTCCTTTGTGAAATGGTGTTGAAATCCTTGCTGAAATTCAGGTAGGCCACATCCACCACTCCTTCCTGATCCAAATCCTTTGTCACATAGTCAAAGAAATCTATCATATTTGTTTGGCATGACCTTCCCTCTGTGAAACCATGCAACCTTTGGTCCTGTAATCCACTGGATACAAGATATTCCACAAGCCTTTCCTTTAATAGTGTTTCCATTAACTTAACCACCACCGATGACAGGCTGACAGGCCTATAATTGCTCATCTCTTCCTTGCTATCATTTTGGTGAATCCATTAAATAGGTCCATTAAAGATACAGCTAGTACCTCCCTGAGCTCCCTCAGCACCCTTGTATGTACCCTGTCTGGCCCCATCCAGGTTAGTGCGTGTTTTCCAGTCTTTCTCCACAGAAAATGGCCTAGTGTCCATTTCCCTTCCATCAAAGCTCCTGGTGCCTTTTTGTAGTCTCTCCCTTTCTACTTCTACTGTGAACACTGCGTAGAAGTATTTGGTCATGATATTTGCTTTTCCTTGATCCCCTTCATACAGTCACCCGCTCCCTCTTTAACCATACAATCCCTCTGTTTGTCTTCCTTTTTTTGTTAACATACCTAAAAAAGTTTTGTCCTGATTTTCAATACTCCCTGAGTCATTCTTTCCTCAGTTTGTGCCTTTGTGCTCCTTACTGCTTTACCTGCCTCCCTCTGTTTTCCGTAATACACTTCCCTCTCCTCCTCTCTCTGGGTCTAGTTATACCTTTTGAATGCCACTTTTTTAGCCTTTACCTTTTCTGCTACTTCTTTCTAGAACCATAGCAGTCTCCTCTTTGTTTTACTTTTGTTTACCTGCTTGACACAGAGGTTTGTTGCCTTCACTATGCCCTCTTTTAGTTTGTCCCACTTCCTGCCCAGGTCATCTCCCCTTTCCAAGTCATTCCTGAGGCATTCACCCATCTCAGTAAAATCAACCCTTCTGAAGTCCAGGACCCTTGCCATTGTGTGGTTGGATTCCGCAGCTGTTCTTATGTTGAACCACACTGTATGATGATCACTGGTCCCCAGGTGGCTTCCCAATATGACGTCTGCAATACTGTCACTCTTAGCGAGCTCCAGGTCCAGTATTGCCCCACTGTCATTGAGGCCCAGGTCAGGAAGCATAGGAAAAACCAGGAGCAGTTGTAGAATTCACAAAAAGTGTTTATTAGTACTAGCAGAAACATAAAAAAATTAAATTGTTCAGAATAACTATTTACGAAGGCAGAATAAACAGAGAAGATCCATCTGAGTTTTCCTTCAATCTCTTTGTCTGCCAAAACATTTCAGCTCTCTCTTATAAGTCTGTGCAACTCCCCTCCTTAACAAGCATCCTGTTTTTTCTAAAATGTTCTTGTCGATTTCATGCAGGTGCAGCAAGAACACAATGTCCCAGAACTGAGGCCCCTTCTCCACAGCTTCTGAAAAAGGGCTTATAACTGCTCTCAGGTTAACCCCTTGAGTTCCCAATAGCTTTCTGCAATCATCTTAAATTATAATTATATACATTTGAACAGGAACACTATATAAGTTCTAAACAAAGGGATCCTAATATCAGTTACATTTCCACATATTGATTTGCATATATTTTTATACCAGCAGATATGCAAGGGAGGAAGAAAGACAGAACAGCAAGGGAAGACTGAGAGACAGTAAGAGGCAAAGAATTTACGAGACTGTTGGGGTGATCAAATCCTAGGTCTCACAGGAAAATTTGGATACGCAACCAGACAGACAAGAGACAGGAAAGGAAAGAACAGAACAGATCCTTGCATTCAAGCTCTCCATAACAACTGGGACAGGGTCCTATTCAACCCTGTCACACCCATCATGAGTCAGTTCACTGACTCACTGCCTGAGGAATGCCCCATGCAGGGAGTCCAGGATGCCCCTGCTTCTAGCTGAAGTGGCGGCAGGGAGGCTCCAATCTATATCCAGCAGACTGAAGTCCTCCACTGGCAACACCTCTTCCTTTTCTACCATTTTGTCAGTTATTTCTAATATTATCTTATCTAAGTCCTCCTCCTCCTGTGCTGGAGGCTTGTAGATCACACCTGTCTGAATAGTGGCACTGCTTTCCTACTCAAGGGTGATCCACAGCACCTCTGTCCCTCCCTGCATTCCCTGCATTTCTGTTGATTTTATGCTTTCCTTTGCATAAAGCACCACTCCTCCTCCTCTCTTTCCTTCCTACTCTGTCTCATTTGAACATTGTGTAGCCTAGTATGACCATATCCCAATCATTGTTGTCAGTGCACCATGACTTGGTAATGGCCACAATATCCTGGCTGGCCTGCAACATGATGGCTTCTAGGTCTGGGATCTTATTTCCCAGACTTCTAGTATTAGCACACATGGCCTTCCAGAATTTGTTAGCTTTTTGCTTGTTGCTTCCCCCTTTTTTAATTTGTTCCCCCTTCCTTCCCCTTCTCTTCTGACTGCTTTGTTTCCCCCTTTCCTCCTTTGCTAACCCCCTCTTCCTTGATTAACTTGCTGTTTGGTGGGACTTTCACTCCTCAGGATCTCCCTACACTCTATCTCATCTTGTGTGTGTGTGGGGGGTCAGTTCCTGCCTCCCCGGTTTCTTCCACCACTCACCTCAGCTAGTTTTAATGTTCATTGAAGTAAAGTTTAAACTGTCCACTGAGAACTGTGGGCACACTCCTGGATTGATGTAGGCCTTCACTTCTCTGTAGGCTCCTCCCAGGTGGGCCACCAGTCCTCAATGTGTTCAGGCATCCTGCTCGAAAACCTTTGGCCGAAGGTGGTTCTCCCCCTCTAAGGCATCTCCCCCGGCTCCTCCTGGTGACACTAGCCCTGGCTGGGGACATTGAGCTTAACCCTGGTCCTACTTATTAAGCCTTCTCATTTCCTGTGGGCTGGCTGTCAGGCAAGGGGATGAAAATAGCTCAGCTCAACATCCGCAGCCTCCTGCCCAATCTGGCTGAACTCTCTGTCTGGGTCACTCACTACAAGCCTGACATCCTTGGTATTACTGAGACTTGGCTGAAACCTTCCACCTCTGACTCAGCCTGCCAGCTTCCGGGCTTTGATCTCATTACCAAGCTCTGCCTAGGAAAAAGTGTGGGGGTGGTATCTTGGTCTACTATAAGAGTCACCTAAACCTGTCTGTTGTATCCCACCAACAGCCCTTACTGTCTTCTTGTGAGCTACTTCACACAGTCCTATTACTCGAGAGCAGTAAGAAGCTGCACATCATCTGCACATACAAGCCCCCCAAGGGTGGTCTGTCGGGGTTATCCTACCTCCTTGATACTGTTGGTGTTAAGACTGGGGATAATGAGCTAATGATCTTGAGAGATCTTAATTTAAACTGGCTTGGAGGAAACACCAAGCTGTATGAGCCTCTTCTTGCTGGCCTCTCCTTGTCTCATCTTATTCAGGAGCCCACTAGGTGGTCTACCACTGGCGGTACTAGCCCCCTCCTGGACTGGGTCCTGTCCAATAGACCTGAGAGGATCAGCTCCTCTGGTACCCTTCCTAACTTTATCTCCAACCACACCCCTGTGTACTGCTTATGGAAGATCTCCCAGAAAATTCCTCACAAAATCATCCAAGTAAGGGATTTCTCCTGGGGTCCTTCAATGAGGATCTGAGGCTTACGGGCTGGTCTGCAGTGCTAAATGCTCAGGACTCTTCCACTGCTGTTAGTCATTTTCCCAGCACCTTTGGGGCACTGCAGGACAAGCATGCCTCTCTTATCAGGCAGAGGGTAAGGGGGTCTGTCACTAAGTGGCTGCATAGGAGCCTCCTAGCCCTCATGAGGGCTAGAGAAAAGTGCTGGGCCAACTTCAAGGTCATGATGGACCAGGCCACATTTCAACAATAGAGGAGGCTCAGGAATGAATGCAAAAAAGCTATCAGGGCTGTCAAAAGTGAATGCTGAAAAAATGCCTTACTAAACTCAGCTAAGGATCCTAGGAATTTCTGGAGGGACATTAAAAATATAGTAAGTGGTTCCTCCAACTGTGGGAACTCTGACATGCTCATAGATGGATCTAATTGTAACAATCCACTAACCATCACCAATGCATTCAACTCCCACTTCTCAGATCTGTCTGCCTTCACCTCCTTATTCTCCACTGGTGGGAGTGTTACTCATGTCCTGGCCTCTGCCCCACAATTGGCCCCTATCTCCCATCTGTTACTCTACTTCAGGGCTGTGATGGCACAGGAGATGCAGAGACTTCTCTCTGGTCTCTCCCCTCACTCTAGTGCTGGCCATGATAGCATGGAACCTAAGCTCCTCCATCTTGATGCCTGTTATATTGCCTCCCCAGTGGCCTATATCTTCAACATGTCCCTAGCCTCTGGAGTTATCCCTGACCTCTGGAAGGTGGTGAGGATTGTCCCTGTTCTCAAACAGGGCAACCCAAAGATCCTTGACAACTACCGACCGATAGCCATCTTGTCTGCTATCAGTAAACTTCTGGAGAAAGTTGTGGCTGTGTGACTCACAGAGTATATTCAAGCCCATGAGCTACTGCCTCCCATGCAGCATGGCTTTCAAAAAGGGCACAGTACATCCTCTGCCCTTGTCACGGTCTCATCTGGGATTGGGCAGCTATGGACCAGGGTTAGCTCTCAGGTGCCGTCTTCATTGACCTATCTAAGGCCTTTGACTTAGTTGACCATGTCTTATTTTGCTCTCAACTTCAGTCCCTTGGTCTGTCCCCACCTGTCCTAAGATGGTTCACTGATTACCTCCAGGACAGACAACAACTTACTAAATTCAGTAAGGTCCTCTCGGCCACCACTCCTGTGACCTCTGGTGTCCCCTAGGGTTCAGTCCTAGGGCCCCTTCTCTTCTTTAGCTTTGTCAATAATCTGCCCTCTACTTCTTCCAACTGTAGCTCTATCCTATTTGCAGATGACCTGGTCATCCTTACCCATTCCCATGACATTGGGGTCATCAACCACCAACTGAGTGAGGATTTCAGGAATATCCAGTCCTGGATAATGACCCACAAGCTGGTCCTCAACCTTAAAAAAACTCAGGCCATGCTTTTTGGTTCCCCTACCAAGATAAAGGCCTCCCCTGCCCCACTGAGTATTACTGGTATTGATGGTACTCCTGCTCTAATCACTGACTCCATCAAATACATTGGGGTGACACTTGACCCCCAGCTTGACCTTGGGCATCATAGCCAAAATGTATGCAGAGCTGTCAACTGCAAACTGGGTCTGGGCTACAGAGCGAAGAACAATCTTACTTCTGCTGCTCCCCATGCACTGGCCAGAGGTGTGTTTCTCCCTTCTCTCTGCTATGGACTCATCCTGTTTGCATGCACCTCCAAATTTCACCTCTCTAGGTGTAACATAGCCTATAATAACATTTGCCACTTTGCACTTGCTACCCCTCACCTCACCTACCACTGTGACCTGTATAACAAACTTGACTGTCTCTCCCCACCCAACCACATGAATTTTGCCTTGGGCAACTTCACGGGCAAGGTTCTCAGAACTGGCACCCCCACCCCAGGACTAGCTGAGCTCCTCAAACCAGCTGCCTCTTCTTCTTACTCCCTTAGGTCATTGTGCCCTGCTGTTCTCAAAGTTTCTGCCACTCAAACGCAAATGGGGGACAGGGATTTTGCTTCATGTGCCCCCAGAGTATGGAACTCCTTTCCCACCCAGGTCCACTCCTCCCCCTCCCACTCATGTCTTCGGAGCTCCCTGTGGAATTACTTGAAGTTCTTCTCTGCATGTGGTTGTCCTAAACTGCCATAACTAATCTTGGTCCCCTGCACTGGACCTACATGTCTTTCTTTTGGTACCCTTGCACAGGTCCTGCTGATGCATCCTGCCTGCTTGGGTTCTGCTCTGTATATAATGTATTGGCTCTCTGTTTGAGGCAATGCTTTGACTGTGGCTCTGCTTTTGGGGCTCTGAGCTGTATAGAATTGTATAATGCACTGTTCATAGCCTTAGTGACTCTCTGTATATATTTTGTTCCTATTCTAACTGTGTTTACTGACTGCTTGTGTTATGTTCATCTGGTTCTACCTGATTCTGTGTAATGCCTAACTTGTATCATGTTGTCCTCTGTATAAACTTGTATTTCATTGTACTCTCCCGGGTTGTACCTGAAAATAGGCAAATGTCTTGTCTAATGTACTTACCTGGGCAACAAAAGTTAAATAAATAAAATAAATAAATAACCATTCCACTCCTCTCTGCACCATCCCTTCAACAATGAGTTAAAGGCATTGGTGAGGAGCGCCCTCTCATTCCCCTTATCATAGACAGGAGCACCTCTGCAAAAGCTACTGAGTGTGCTACCACATAAAGTGAAAATAAACACAACAGAAAATGCGCTACAGTGCTAAAAATGGCAAGAGCGTGCTACCTAACACTTCTTCCAGCTCCCTAAACCCCCCAGCACTTTTTCTGCCCTGTCCCTAGCCAGGTCATTTGTCCCCAGGTGGACAATGGCCTTCAGCTCCCTCTGCCTTCCTACTGCACTAGTGATACTTAAGATATGCTTTCCATCCCTCCAGGCCATGGTGCTGGGTAGGCACCAAACCACCCTTTCTGCTCTCTTTCCTGTTCCCAGCTCCATCCCCCTGACAATTGAGTCCCCATCAGAAGTTGCTTCCTCCTTCTCTGGGTCCTCTTTCTCCCTCCTTGGGGTTTCCACTCAGGAGGGCCCTACTTCCTTTCCGGCCACTACTGTGGGTGTCTCCTCTTGTCAGTTCCGCTTCACTAGAGCAGTGTAGGAATTCTGTAGTGGTACCAGCTGCAGCTGTGGAATGTGCCTGTGATCCCCCAACCTTCTGGATCCCACCACCCCCTTCCTCCTTGAGCCTACTGTAGTCCAACCGTTCCTCCTATCTTTTTTTTTTTGTCTTTGGTAACCTGGTAAGGCCCACTAGGCACAAGTGCCTGTTTTAAGGGGTGACCTGGGAGCACTGGGCAGTTAAGTGACTTGCTCAGAGTCATACAGTATGCAAGTGGAGGTTGTGAGAATCAAATTCAGGTCTGGTCTGCTGGATGTACCAAGCTCATTCACACCTCATTCCTCTAACCTCTAGACTATACTGCCAGACTATATCTGGCATCCTTTGAGGTAGCAGTGTTGGACTTGGGGGCCCCTGGGTGGGAGAGAAGGTCATCTGACTCATAGTCAAGGCAGCTCTGAGTCTAGTGATCTCCTTCTGACCCATAACCAATGCAGCCTCAAGCCTAGAGACCTTCTCTGCCAATCTACAGAGGCACACACAGATGTGGCAGCACTGCAGTCTCCAGAAGGTCTCCCTGAAAACTGTCACCCCACAGCCACTGCACTGCACCACTCCCCACATCTCCTATTCCTGCTCTCCCTGTACTTCCTGTCCTCCTGTTCCAGAAGCCAGTAAGGCTAAGCTGTACACAGTATGAGTTATTCAAGTACAATACACAACCCTTTTGTTAACTTACCTGAGATATGTCCAAGATACAAGTATGCTATAAACAGCAACACTTACAAGCTTTTTTCATCCTAGTATCCCCCTACCTAGCTATCAGTGTAGCAGCAAGCTCCTAAACTCACAATCACAAAATTACCCAGAACCAGCCCAGCAGCAGTCTCCCAACCCCACAATCACAAATTACCCAGAACCAGCCTAGGAGCAAGCTCTGAAACCCACAATCATGATACCACCTGAAAGAGTTTAGCAGCATGCTCCCCCAAACCCAAAATCACAATATTACCCAGAACCAGTTCAGCAGCAAGCTCCCAAATCCACAATCACAATACCACCCCGAGATAGTTTAGCAGCAAGCCTCCAAACCCACAATCACAATACCACACAGAGACAATTTAGCAGCACACCCCCACACACACAATCACAATACCACCCTGAAATAGTTTTGCAGCAAGCTCCTAAATCCACAATCACAATACCACACTGAGACAGTTTTAGCAGCATACCCCCAAACATCTAAAAAAAGTCTAAACATCAAACATAAACATAAAAAACATCAAAAGTCTAGCATTGCTTGTAAAGCGCTTTGGGACACTGTGTAAGAAAAGCACTATATGAATGCTGATTCTTCTTCTTCTTCAAACCCACAATCACAATACCACCCAAGACAGTTTAGCAGCACACCCTGAATACAAAATCACAAAAATATCCAAAACCAGCCTAGCAAAAAGTTCCCAAACCCACAATCACAATACCACCCCGAAACAGTTCTGGCAGCATGCCACGCAATCACAATATTTCCCAGAACCAGTTTCGCAGCAAGCTGCCAAACCCACAATCACAATACTGCCCAAGACACATCAGCAGCATGTCCCTAAAACACACAATCACAATATTCACTAAGATTCTCTAAGATGGTGAGAGCAAAAGAAGGCCGAAGCCCATAAAGTTGTTCTATTAGGACATACTGTAATAATTCATATTTCCTCCATTGGCTTTGTCATCATCCAATTGACTTTTAAAAATATCTTCATCTTGGCTTATAATTACATTTTCTGGTAGCTTATTCCATAAGTAAGCTGATCTCATTGTGTAGTAATATTTCCTTTTATTAGATTTGTACTTAGATGTTTTAACCTGTAGTGGATGGCCCCTGACATTAAATTTATCTGATTTATAATCTGTATTTAATTCCAACATCAAGTGTGGATCATTCATAATGTCATAGACAAATAGCATGTCCCCTCTTATTCATCTTACTTGAAGACTATGTAGTCCCAGTTTGTGAAGCCTGTACTCAATATTACCCAGAATCAGTTTAGCAGCAAGCCCCCAAACCCACAATCACAATACCACACAGAGACAATTTAGCAGCATGCCCCCAACACACAATCACACAATTACCCAGAACCAGCCTAGCAGCAAGCTCCCAAACCCACAATCACAATACCACCCCGAGACAGTTCAGCAGCACACCCCAAAAACACACAATCACAATATTACCCAGAATCAGTTTAGCAGCAAACCCCTAAACCCACAATCACAAAACCACCCTGAAACAGTTTAGCAGCACACCACCAAATGCACAATCACAAAATTACCCAGAACCTGTTTAGCAGCAAGACCCCAAATCCACAATCACAATACCGCACTAAGACAATTTAGCAGCAAGCTCTCAAACCCACAATCACAATATTGCCCAGGAACTGTTTAGCAGCAAGCTCCCAATCCCCCAACCACAGTATATTCCAGAAACAATACAAGTGTACCTGGGATCAGATGAGTAGGGGTCCTGGCTGTTGGTTGTCTCCTTGGCTGACTCCTGGCAGACTCCAGTCACTGTCCTTTACATGGGACTCCTGACAGATGTCTCTGTTCTTTGCACAGGTCCTTTGCACGAGGGCTGCAAGTAGGAAGGTTGTTTGGCAGGGAGTACCTTTATAGTGGAAGACAGCTCACCTAACCCTGCCCTCCCAGACTCATGTGCCCACCCAATCATCAAACAATCTCCTCCAGTGCTGTTTGCAGAAAATCAGAGAGCTGCCTATGTGCAGGCTGCACCTTTCCTATCAGGGCTGCCCGATCTCTTCCTGATCCACTTGAGTGGTGGAAATTTCCTCCATCTGGTCAGGGACATCTATGTGCGGAGAAGTGGACAGCTGCTTTTTTAAAATAGGTGGCTCTCCTAACTCTGCCCCCCACAGACTCCTGTGTCTGCCTGATTGGTGGACAGCCTCTTCCAGTGCCAGTTGCAGCAAATCGAAGAGCTGCCTATGTGCAGACTGCAATTCTCCTATCAGGGCTCCCCAATCTCCTTCTGGTCCACCTGAGTGGCAGAAAGCTTTTCTGATGCCTCGCTTGAGGCACAATGACCGACCCTGCCACTTCAGTCTGGGGGCAATTCTGGGTGAGAATCTCTGGGTTGAGGATGACCTCACTAACCACGCCATAGGAGGCGATCTGCAGGGGAACCTAGCCTCTGGCCAAGGAAGTGAGTTAAGGTACGTTCTGTGGGGCCCAGCGACAAGACTGAATAGCCAACTAGTCTGACTCAGGAGAGATAAAAACCTTTACAAAAAAAAAAATATAAGTACATAACCAAGTGCAACAACATGAATTGCATATAATAAAATCACCAAAGTGCAAACAAAAAATCGAGCTCGTAAGACGTTAAAAAGTACGGATGAATACGTTTGTCTTAATATGATGACAAACTGTATGTTTCTATGTTGCTTGATGGCTTTCTGTTTTTGGACCAAAACAAAAAATACTTCTCTTTCACATCTGATTAGTGAACAATGTATCTGTGTTGCCTTTGGCTGTTGATTGCAAGTATCAGCAGCTGGAAAGTCAGTGATATCAGAATGCAATGGCATACTTGATGTGTCACAGTATTTCCTCATCAGTAGTGATGATTTCAGTGTTATCAAAGTCCCAGTCCTCACATAAACTGTGATTGATGGGTTCACTCAAGTTTTTTGAAGACATTTCTATTGACAGCTGCAAAATGTAATTACACACTGCTAAATAGTTCACGACATACACTCTGTATCAAAACACATAAAAGATAGGACTACTGCTTCAAGTGCTGTCTCATTCCCCCTGACTTGGGTATCTGATTCTGACACCACAGATATGGCTACCTCATTGCACCCAGAGGTTCCATGTCAGAAGGGCGAATTAATAATGGTGAACCATCACAATGGCGCCAAACACACAGTGCGAACACTTTTTTCTTGCAAGGGGCTTCACCACCCGCACCCCCTGTTGGGGACTTTGTCTCCTACCCCCCCCAATTTAGATTCCTACTCTGGGGGCACAACTTGTGGATGGGGGCAGAACCATGGTTGTGTAAAAGTGTTGGCACTGTGGTTCCTTCGCTGTTAAGACAGTTCACTGTTATTCATTCATTCACCCTCTTCACAGGATACCTCACCTAGCACATTAGCCAACAGTCACAACAGCCCATGAGTGTCTCCGACATTGTGCCACCCCCAACCCAGGTACCTGACTCACACCACAGTCATGGCCACCTGACTTCATCTAGCATGTTTGTCAGTCAGGACCACCAGCCATCAGTGTCCCTGACACTGTGCCCCCCACCCCAGGTAACTAACAGACATTGCTATCTGGTTGCAAACAGCATGTTAGCCAACTAGCACCACTGGCCTTCAGTGTCTCTGACACTCTGCCCCATCCCAACCTGGGTACATGATTTTGGCACCACAGACATGGCTACCACATTGCACCCAGCATGTTAGCCAACACCAACAGTCTATGGGTGTCTCTGATACTGTGCCCAACCTGACTCTAACATCACAGACATACAGTAGCAACCTGGTTACACTCAGCATGTAAGTCAAACAAGAGCACTGATCATCAATGTCTGACACTGTGCCTTCCACAACCCAGGCATCTGACTGTGGTACCACAGACATGGCTACCTGGTTGCACCCAGCATGTTTTCCAATCAGGACCACTGGCCATCAGTGTCTCTGACAATGTGCCCCCCCACCAAGCTCGGTACCTGACTCTTGCACCACAGAGATGACTACCTGATTGCACCTATGTACTTGATGTGTCACATATCAATAGTGAAGCTTTCAGTGGTATCCTTGCCATATTCCTTACATGAACTGTCTGTGATGGGTTCATAGAAACATAGAAACATAGAATTTGATGGCAGATAAGGACCGCTTGGCCCACCTAGTCTGCCCATTTTCCTACCTAACAGATAAGCTGCAGATCCTAGTTAACCAACAGCTTACTTCCTCTTACCCGCCTCTAGGACTGCCTTATATGCCTGTCCCATGCATTCTTGAAGTCCCCCACTGTTCTTGACTCCACGACCTCCTCAGGGAGACTGTTCCATGCATCCACAACCCTCTCAGTGAAAAAATACTTCCTCACATTACCCCTGAGCAGTCCCCTCTATCTTCAAATTGTGCCCCTTGTTCTTGCACATCTCTTTTTCTGGAAGATGCTACCCTCTTGGACTTTGTTAATTCCCTTGAGGTACTTGAAAGTTTCTATCATGTCCCCTCTCTCCCTTCTTTCCTCAAGAGTATACATATTAAGCTCCTTTAGTCATTCTTCATGTCTTCTGGTGCAGACCCTGCACCATTTTGGTTGCCCTCCTCTGGACAGCCTCCACTCTGTCTATGTCTTTGTGGAGATGGGGTCTCCAGAACTGCACACAGTACTCCAGATGGGGTCTCACCAACTGTCTGTACAGAGGGATAACAACTTCCTGTTTTCTACTATTGATGCCTCTTCCTATGCATCCCAGTATCCCCCCAGCCTTCCTTACTGCCTTCTCACATTGCTTGCCCACCTTTAGGTCATTTGATATAATTACCCCAGGTCCCTTTCTATTTTACTGTTGTCAGTATCTCACCCCCATTGTGTACACTTCCCTGGGTTTTGTTTCCATGTGCATTACCTTGCACTTCTTTGCATTGAATATGAGCTGCCATACATTTGACCATTCCTCCAACCTTGCAAAGTCCCTTCTCATCCTTTCCACTCCATCTTGTGTATCAACCCTGTTGCAGATCTTTGTGTCATCTGCAAGAGACATACTTTTCCTTCCAGTTCCTCTGCAATGTCACTTATAAAGACATTAAAAGGACCGGTCCCAGTACTGAACCCTCACGGTGCACCCCGCTAACCCTCCTTTCTTCACTGTGCTCATTTACTACCACCCTTTGCGTACTGTTGTCTAGCCAATTTTTTATCAGGCTACCACCTTGGACCCATTCCAAGGCTGGCTATCTTGTGTATTAATCTTTTGTGTGGGACTGTATCAAATGCCTTGCTAAAAATCTAGGTAGGCCATGTCCACAGCCCTCCTGGTCTACTACTTTGGTCATCCAGTCAAAGAAATCTATTAGATTCATCTGACATGACCTTCCCATCGTGAATCCATGCTGCCTTGGGTCCTGTGCCCCACTGGCCTCTAGGTACTCAACAATTCTTTCCTTCAGAAGTAATTTCATCATTTTCCCTACCACTGAGGTCAAACTAACTAGTCTATAGTTTCCTGCCTCTGTCCTGCTCCCACTTTTGTGAAGAGGAATCACACCTGCCCTCCTCCAGTCCTCGGGTACCACCCCATCCTCCCATGATTTATTAAACAGAGTAGTCAGCGATGTCACTAGTTCTACCCTTAGTTCTTTTAGCATTCTGGGGTGAATCCCATCAGGCCCCACTGCTTTGTCCACCTTCAATTTTATTAGTTCTTTCAGAACCCTTTCTTCTGTAAATGGACTGTGTATCGACCCCGTCTTCAGAGTGTTTCTCTTGTTTGGTTTAGGTAACTCCCCTCCTCTTCCTTTGTGAATACTGAGCAGAAATATTCGTTCAGTATCCCTGCTTTTTCACTGTCACCCTCTACCCACATTCCCTTCCCATTACTAAGCTTCAGTATCCCTCCTTTGGTCTTTCTTCACTCCCTAATGTACCTATAAAAGGTCTTATCCCCCTTCTTAACAGAATTGGCTATCCTTTCCTTGGGTTTGGGCCTTTGCTATTCTGACTGCCTTCCTAGCCTCTTTCTGCTTTAACTGATAAAGTTCTCTGTCCTGCTCCTTCTGCTTTTCCTTATATTTCCTGAATGCTGTCCTTTTCTTCTTAACCTTCCCTGCCACCTCTTTTGTGAACCATAGCTTTTTTCCTTAGTTGTGTTTTATTGATTTGCTTTACACAAAAAGCTGTTGCCTCTTTGATGGCTGTTTTGATCACTCCCCATTGTTCCTCCACACCTCCTTCTTGCCTGTTTCCTAGTGCTTTTCTGAGGCACTCTCTCATTTTCCCAAAGTTAACCCTCCTAAAGTCTAGTACTCTTGCTTTTGTATGGCTTGATTGCATGGCTGTGTTTATCGTGAACCACACTGTTTGGTGGTCGCTTGTTCCCAGATGGCTACCTACTTCTAAATCTGAGATTCTTTCTCCATCCCCATTTGAAAGTACCACGTCTAAGATTGCTCCCTCCTGAGTGGGTTCTGATACTAGCTGTCTGAGGCATGCCCCCTGTAGGGCATCAAGAATGACCCTGCTCTTGGATGTGCCTGCAGCAAAGGTGCTCCAGTTAACATCTGGCATATTCAGGTCCCCCATCAACAATATCTCCCCTTTTTCTGCCATTCTAAGAAAGCCTTCTATCATTTCCTTGTCCATTCCCTCCCCCTGAGATGGGGGTCTGTATACAACCCCCATGCGGATTGTGGTACCATTTCCTGTCTCCAGGGTGACCCAAAGTGCCTCATCTGCTCCCTGTTTACTCTTTAGTTCTGTTGCTTTGATATCTTCCTTTACATAGAGAGCTACTCCTCCTCCTCCTCCTCTTTTACCCTCCCTGTCCCTCCTGTAGATTGTGTATCCTGGTATGTTGACATCCCAGTCATGGTTCACTCAAGTTATCTGAAGACCTTTCCATTAACAGCTGTAAAATATAATTACACACTGCTAAATAGTTCATGACATGCACTCTGTATCAAAACATGTTAGCAATAAGACTATTACTTTAAAAGCTGTCCCATCTGCCAAACCCGGGTTACTGAGTCTGGCACCATAGACATGGCTACCTGGTTGCACCCAGCATATTAATCAAAAGTGACAATAGTCCATGAGTCTCTGACACTGTGCCAATCCTAAATCCCAGATACCTAACTTTAACACCACAGATATAGCTACCTAGTTGCACTCAGCATGTGCATCAACCAGGATTACTGGCAATCAGTGTCTCTGACACTGTGTCCCTCCAATCCAAGTACCTGACTGATATCACAGACATGGCTATCTGGTTTCATCCAGTATGTTCACGAACAGTGACAACAGCCCATGAGTGTCTCTGATACTATGCCTCCCAAAATCCACTTTAACCGACTTTTTAAACCACTGTGGGGATTCATCTCATCAGGAATTCAGGTACTGCAGTACCTGACTCTGGCACCACAGACATGGCTACTTGGTTGCACCCAGTATGTTAGCCAACATCAACAGCTCATAAGGATCTCTGACCCTGTGTCCTCTACCCCTCAAAAAAAACAGGGAACTGGAGTCTGGCAGGGAACATGAAAGCTAGCATGCACTAAAGCTAGTGCAGCCAGTGCTTCTGTGGATGGCTAATCTGGAGTATAAATTGTGAAAAAGAAGAAGCACTTGAGGGACCCACTGGGATAGTCCAAAAATAACAAA
Source organism: Neoceratodus forsteri (assembly GCA_016271365.2). Classification (NCBI taxonomy): domain Eukaryota; kingdom Metazoa; phylum Chordata; order Ceratodontiformes; family Ceratodontidae; genus Neoceratodus; species Neoceratodus forsteri. The sequence continues at coordinate 19,187,641 of CM057457.1, forward strand.
TGTATTCAGTGTACATCAAATGACGCACCACAGATATGGCTTCCTAGTGCACACAGCATGGTGGCCAACCAGGATCACAGGCCATCAGTGCCTCCGACACTGTGCTCCTCACCCAGGTACCTGAATCTCGCTCCAAAGACATGGCTTAAAAAATCAGTACTCTCAACAAAACTTTTCAGTGGCATGACTACATTTTGACGTCTTCAAATTTTCTGCATTGGAGGAAGATCATTTTGAGTTGACATTGGACAAAGATGCTGATTTTGATTTTTTGGGATGAATGTTTGGAACAGCAGTCTTTTCCAGTTTTAAAAATTTTGAAAATGTCATTTTGTATTGCATTATATTCTCAAACTTGTCATCTGAGAAGTGCACTGAGCAGATATGTGGAGAAACAGCTGATTGCCAGTAGGAACGATGTTCAAGCTGTCCAAAATGAACCCACTTTTTAAATTGCTGTGGGGATTCATCATGTTAGGAACTCAAGCACTGAACTATTTTCACTAGGTTTAGTTTTGCATCCACACATAACACACTAAATGACCATCTTGGTAATTAAAAAGAAAATGGAACAATAGCAGACACCACAGTAAATGTATACATAAAATATTAACCAAAATAAATACAAAAGCGCGATTATTCAGTTTTTATAAATGTGCTACCAAAGATAATTATGGCACACTGTTATGATCACACATGATTGCAGACCACAGAAGAAGGCAGCATGTGGTGAGAGACACATTACATGCTGCACACAAAGAGTGCTTTTATACTGCTGTGAGAAGGAATCTATGAAAGCCAGGCTACAAGTGCTATATCAATAACATTTACTGTGCAGAAGTTTTAAATTGTAAGTTATATTGACCCACTCATCGCTGTGAGTAGAATGCAGGATGCAGAGCCCTCTATCGCTCTCCCACTTACATACAATGTGAAGCAAGTGAAAGTGAACCAGCGCTCCCTTGCATGATGTAGTTTGGAGGGTGTGGCTGCAGTCTAGAGCTCTGAAAAAAAAGAGGGATGGCATTCATGGAGGTACAACAGAAGTGACAGGCAAGTAAAAATAAAGCTTTATTTGAATAAATACTTACGCTGTCAACAACGAGCATTTTCAATGACGGACTGAAATATAACTTTATCAAGGCACTGCAGGAAGATAACAAAAATCACTTAAAGAGAACTATCATAAACAGATCCAGAGATATTGCTATCAACTATAGTGATACATCATTAACGTTATCATCATATATATTCACTGGAGCAATTTCTTAGTGGCATTATTTGCTTTGTTTAGGAACTGCCCAACTTCATAGCTTAATCACTGGTTTGTAATGTCAGCTGTATGGAGTATGTGGTTGATGGCGACACGGACAGAGTAACCACAGTTTTGGGCCCATAAGCCTAATGTTTTTTTCCCCAGTTATACCTTGCCCTCACTTCTGAATATACTGTATACCTCTAGGTTCTGGCTCCACTCTCATCAACCTGCAGGCATACTTGAAAACACTGAGTAGACAGTGAGGTCAAAGGTCCTGTAAGGTGCCATTGGGGGTAGGGCCTTCTCAGGATGAATGCCCTCCCAGATGCCTTTGAGGTACAGGGTATCATTGCCTTACCATGCCAGTGAGTCACCATAAATATCGCAGTGTCTTCTGGGTTCATGATGTCAATGACTTGAATGTATCCATTGACAGAAACAGCACAGATCCTCCACACAGAGGGAGAATATAATGGGCCTAGTGACAGTGTGGAAAAACTCAGTGGGATGTTATACATGCTCTCATCACTGCTATGATCACCCTACCTGTTGAGCTACGTAATGGCTGTACAGTCCCTTATGAGCATGTACTTAAACACTAACCAGCAGCAGACAAATATATTCAGTTGCATACAGGGATGACAAGGATGAAGGGGTCCATCATAATGGGTCTGCCATGGCAGATAAGGCAAATAAAAACCCTATACAGAAAAAAATTCCCATCCAAACACAGCCCTCACATGCAACCTGACCCCACTATGCAATACAATACACAGCTTTATTAGAACAGCAGACTCTAAGAGGAAGAAGGGGGTTAGCTGCATACTGAGGTAGACAGTATATAAGGCTAGTCTTCAAATGCCCAACATAGGCCCAGCCTGTGTCACATATGTGGCTACTCTACTTGCTCTGAGCAGAATGCACAGGCACAGACAAATTAAAGGCTTTCCTGGGCTGTCAAAAACATTCCCATACAAACAGCCAGTCCAGTGTTTGGAGGGCTGAGGCACTGAATGCCTCACTTCCTGCATGCTGGTAACACAGGTTTGAGAATGGATGCAGGTCGCTCAGGGTCTGGCTGGGAATGGAGAATTGAGTGTCCATATGACTGCTGTCCTCCTTTAGAGAGGGTGGTCAATGTTGCTTACGGCGTGTCTGCCACCTGGAGGTGTCTGGGTGGCACCACAAGCTAGACTACAACAGAAGGGGAGGGAACCCATGCACAGGGCAGCAGTGGTGTGTCTCCACAGAGGCAGAAATCACACATCATGCACATTGCACATGATGTGGGCCTGGGATGAAAATCGGTGGAAAATAACACCAAACAATGATGATGACTCGCCCCTAGCAGGCCCTGCACTGGTGACCAGGAATCTCCCACTGTTTTGTGGCAGAGGACAATAGAGGAAAAGCAAGTCCTGGAAAAGCTGGGTGACAGGGATGGAGGGGTCCATCATAATGGGTCTGCCAGGGCAGATAAGGCAAATAAAAACCCTATACAGAAAAAATTCCCATCCAAACCCAGCCCTCACATGCAGCCTGACCCCACTATGCAATACAGACTATCATCTCCTCTACTAAGGGCCCTCCTCTCTCCCCAGTAGCACCAGTGATCTTACCTTTTAAAAAGCTTTGAAGGAGTACCCAAATGTTACTGGGTACCCAGTCACAGAAACTGTACAGGCACATTGTTGTTGCAGGTGGATGGCCAACGGTGGTGCTCTTTGAAATAAAGGATTAGCAAGATTAGTGAGAAAACCCCAAATTCAATGGCCATGCAATTGCAAATGACAGAACCCAAACCACAAACAGAGGTATTGTTTTGGGGGTCAGCTGACCAACTCCTGTAAATAATCTCCTAACAGATAGTTCACTTTCCTCAGTTGCAGGGCGAGCCCTGATTTTCCTCATGGTTCTGATGCTGCCTGATTTCCTTGTCTGTGCTGTTTTATCTTATTGTTAAGGCACCTTAATTTTTTGAAAGGTGCATTATAAATAATTATGCAGGACTCTGCTGTTGCAGCATGTGGTGATCCCTCTCAGGCAGTCGACTGCAGTTGGCAGATCTCTCCACCAGAGTTCAGACAGAACTGACTTGCGTTTGAAACAGCCCCTGCTTTTCACAGGAGAAGCTGCCGTGCTGATTTGTCCTTTAGGCTGCCAATCAGGACGAGTAGTCTTACAGGTCTATCACACAACAGGCAATTGACAGTTGGAAAGGCACTTGAATTAACTGTCCATCCATTTTCCATGAGCCCCAGTCACTCCCCAAGATAGCAAACATTCCTAATTAGCTGGCACATCGCTCTCCAACCCCATCACCGGGCAAGACAAGTCAAAGGCTATAACATGGCTACCAATTTGTATTCCCAGTGGGAGTCTCCATAAAAGTCATGATTTTTACAAGGAACAAAGTTCAGTCATGTGTCTACACCCTGAACATGACCTGTTTTTGGGTACACACTCACATCTGATTTGGTTGACACACAGATCGGGTGACTACTGACATGTTAGTGTTGGCTTTGTCAGTGGCGAGAATGCCTTTGATGCTTGTTCAGCAAGGAGTCTTTAGGCTCAGTAACCCACAGGAGGGATTGCACTCTTGCTATACTGCTAGCAGGAATCAAGTAACTGCAGGACTATATGGGCTCCATACAAATTGGATTTATGAGCTACAAACATTTAACTGTAGAAGCTGGTTATAAAGCTGAGAAACAGAGCACAATTTCATTCATGAAAGATGTTTGATCATTTGCATAAGTTAGATTTAAACCTGTTACCAGGGATATAGTATACAATGGAAATGTACATTTTAATCTGCTAATGTTGATTCACTGTAGCTGATTTACAGAACAATTTTTTCTGAGTTATATATTAGCAACTGAAGTACAGTTTATAGAATATAGTGCAATTTGCATCGATAATTTTATAAAATGCAGTATCAGGAGTTTTGCAAGATTTCTTATAGTGAATACAAATCTTAAAAATAAGAATATACAAGATATGAAGTGACAGCATATTATTTACAGGAACATGATTAATATATACTGGATATAAACTTGGGGAACATTAATTTGAGTTCTTTTATGTATGAATATATCCCAAATTTACAAGTATCAAAGAATCTCTTTTCTGGGCTGTTTTTTGGGGGTGCCGTTCTCACTGTAAGTAAGTAAGCAAGTACATTTTATTGAGCTCAAGTGTATATTCCAAAAGACACTTTTTTTTGCAAATTATAAAATACACAGATACAATCACTCATTTAAAATCAGATACATTCATTATTTTCTTTAAAAATTAGTCTAGAATTTCATAATATTGCACGCTCCCAAATAAAAACGAAGAGCAGCATAGGAATATAACATGTTACTGCCCTCAATAAAGTTTTGTACAGTATCCTCCTTTCTTTTACCAGAAATATTGCAGATCAATGGGTTAAGCCATTTTGTTCTATGGTCAACTAACTGCTTGCAATCTAGCAATAGATGGCTGGTAGATAGATAACAGTTACACTTTCATTGCTCTTTGATTTTTTTTCCCCGTGGTATCATTTGTGCTTGGTAATGCAAGTGTATATCAAATCGCATTCTAGCAAAAGTTTTTCTATGTACAGAGTTTTGACACCATGGGCCAGATATTCAAAACTTTGCCCAGGGGCTAAATTAGCACTGCCCAGCGGACAAACTTAGCCCGGAGCACAAAGCAAGCTATATTGAAAAGGAAATACCTGGTGCTAATCCTGCTGTATATAACAGTCTAAGGAAGCCGGAAAAACTGGTCTGGGAGTGCAAGGTAAAAATAGCCCGGGAATAAGACAGCACTGTATATAGCAACAGGAAAGTGCAAACTGCAACTGCAGCTCATTAGACTCTGTAGCAAGCCAGTGTTGCAGGTGGAGAACATTGTGTGTGATTGCACAGAGATGCCTCACAGCAACTGCCAACACCTCTCAACCTCCTACCTCGTAAATCAGGGACAAGGCTTAAAACAATCAGGGACAAAGGTATAAAATCAGGGACACACCTTAGGAAATAATGATATTCACTCAGGAAGCTGGTAGAATATGTGGTGTAGGGTAAAATACATCCTCTAAGGAAGAATACATCTGTAACATTAATGTCTGACATTATTGTATGCTTACAACCCCCACTGTTTGGTCATGGAAATGCAATGTTTAGGAGGGACAGAGTAAAACACTGAGGTAAAATCAGGGACGTCTCTGAAAATCAGGAACAATTGAGAGGTATGACTGCAGGCAACAATGTAAGCCACACACTGCAGAACTATGATCTGTTGAAGTGAGGTTTGCCCGGGGCTAACCTGATTGCACAGTTCTACCACATTTGCCCGGTGCAAACTGGTTAGCCTGGGGCAAACAGGAGCTATATTGAAAGCTCCGATGCAAATGAGCCTACTTAGGTAATCCGTGGGCAAACAGGTACACTTGCATCTCATTAAGTGCTGCTTAGCATACATTACCATGCAGTTTGCCCGATGCTACTGCATGGAGCACAAAGCTCCCCCTTTTGGTCAGAATGGACATACAGACTCGATGCTGCAGGCCAAGGCATGCCCACAGCTTCTCCTGCTGGTCGGAATAGAAGCACAGGCTGGAAGCAGCAGGAACTGTGTGCTGGCAGGTACAAGCAGTGCATACAACATACCTATGCAGCACTGCAAGCAGTACATAATCATATATATATATATATATATATATATATATATATATATATATACTGTATATGTATATATATATATATATATATATATATATATATATACACACACACTCTATAGACACACACTACCAGTGGCCACACGTGCCCTGGATGATGCCCCAACCCACACCAACAGCAGGTGTGGATGGAACACAACTATGCATGAGGCAGCCATCAGGCAAACCTGCTGGGGGTGGTGGAATGTCAGCTGTAGGGTCACTGGGCTGTGTAGTGCAGCTATCCAGTATAGAGGGACCTGGGCAGACAGGCTGGGCCAGGCAGCTATTCTCAGCCGTCCTGGTCCCTGTTCCCAGGTATGTTGTTTCCACTCCCTGGTAGTCCAGTGGTCCCCCCCCCAGCACATATCCTGACCCCCATTGTGAATAAGAACTAATTCATTTCTCTGGTAGTCCAATTGTCCCCCACCCCAAGCATGGCTCCCAACCCCTGTAGATATTAAGATAAATGTATTTTCCTGGTAGTCTAATGGTTCCCCCAAGCATGGCTCAGCGCCTGTAGACAGTAAACTAAGTATAATTTCCTGGTAGTCTAGTGGTCCCCCACCCCCAAGCATGGCTCCTGACCCCGTAGACAGTAAACTAAGTATAATATCCCTGATAGTCTAGTGGACCCCCACCTCAAGCATGGCTCCCGTCCCCCGTTGCAAATCAAATATATATTTTCCCTGGTAGTCTAGTGGTTCCCCCCACACGGCAGTGACATCCCCACTCATCCCAGTCAGACCCCAAGAACGGAGCCGGCAACTGGCTCACCCCTCCTCTCACCACCATGGCCAGCTGCCGACTGAGGTACAAATGAGCCGCAGAAAAAAATGTGAAGTCACCATTAAGGTCCTCTTTAATACAGCCATTAATCAGATGTAAAGTATTGTTGCTTAACCAGTTTAAAATAATCCTGCCTCTACTATTTACCACTCTATCTGAAGAACTTCTTGCTCCAATACCAAATGTTTGTTCAATTTCTTCTCCAATCTATTGGTTTTCTCCCAGGTATGAATAACATCCAGTTCGGGCATTTAGATCTCCCATGCCTAGTATTATCATATCACTAAACTTATCGCTAAGTAGTACCAGGTCCTTTTCTATATCTTCCAATACTTACATAATTATTTGGATAGACATTGAAGGTTCTAAATACATATTCAGTATACAGAGATTTGAAGTATATTCCAGACTCAAAACAGATATGACAGTGATTTTTCTGAACAATAAGAGGATTTTTATGCATTTTTATATACATAAATATCAAGGTCATAATGCCACCTTTATTGGAGGAGCTGATGGTGTTGAGGGTGACACTGTCCAGCTAAAGTCTGTTTCTCCTGGAGAAGGTGATAAGAAAAGTCAGCCCCCCCCCCCCACAGTGAGGAGATGCCAGAGAAGGGTAAAGTTTATCTGGAAGTAGGCAATGATAGGGAGGAGGAGGATAGAATATGTTTTGGTATAGATGATGATGAGGTGTTGGATCCCCTGTAGGAGCCAGAAGTGAAAAACCTGAAAGGTGATGATGTAGCAATTTAGATGCCAAGCTTGAGGGTGAGGCTATCAACAAGCCTACAACAAGCAGTCCTGTAACCCCCCTCCAAAATCTAGCATGGTGGAAGTCATGTAGCTCATTTAGATGCCAAGCCTGAGGGTGAGGCTATCAGCAAGCCTACAACAAGCAGTCCTGTAACCCCCCCTCCCAAACCTAGCATGGTGGAAGTCATGCAAGCTGCCCAAAAAACCAAAACTTCCACACCTTTGGCTCCACTGTCCAAGTCCCAGTACCATGTCAAATCTAGAGGTGCAAAGTCCATAGTTTGGGATATTTTAGTGCTCGATGCAGCTGATGACACTGTAGGGATATGTCAGCTGTGCCAAGCATGTGTCACTCATGGAAAAAAGGGCAACCACATAGGCAATGGTGGCCAGCATGCCCACTTGAAAAACAAACACCCATTGCACTGGCACCAACACCAGAAAGTTACCAGAGCTGTTGGTGGGACTTTCCTTGTTAAGCTTAATGTTAGTGACAGCAGTGCGATAGAGAAGAAGGAGGGAGGGCTGAATGGGTCAGTGGAGGAGGAGTGTGAGCAATCCTTTTCTCTCTTGAGCAGTGGGCATAGTAGCAGTGGAGCTGCCACTCCCTCAAGTTGAAGTCCATGAGGTGGGGGGCACCATATAACAGCATGACTGACACCAGATGTCTGTCTCAATTTACTTGAGCATTTTTTGGGAAACATTTCTGGACTTCTGGGGCATGTTTGGCAGTGGCAGCACTAAGATTAGGCCTAAAAATGGTTGTGAGCGGTGCAGAAGACAGCAGATTTTGGGCCTGGTGGTGGATGTAAACCATATAACAGCATGACTGACACCAGATTTTGGTCTCAATTTACTTGAACATTTTTTGGGAAACATTTCTGGACTTCTGGGGCATGTTCGGCAGTGGCAGCACCAAGATTAGGCTTGAAAACTATTGTAAATATGCATAAAAAAGCAGATTTCGGTCCTGGTGGTGGATTTGAACCATATAACAGCATGACTGGCATCATATTTCTGTCTCAATTTACTTGAACATTTTTTTGGGAAACATTCTGGACTTCTGGGGCATGTTCAGCAGTGGCAGCACCAAGATTATGCCTGTAATCCTTGGTAAATGGTGGCAAAAGCTTCATTTTGAGGTCTGTGAAGTAGGCTCTGACTCCAAGTCTAGATGCTGCCTGCTTCCTCTAGAGACATGTAGCACAGGAAATAAACCACTAGCTTCCTGCCTGTTTAGACTCAACCATGTGACTACCAGCAGAGAGAAAACCTAATTTCGCCTTATAAAAGTGCAAGGTAAAATTCAAAGTGAAATTGGGTGGAAAATTTTCACAAAAAGGCCATAATTGTGCAAAATGTTTCATGGGGTGAAATTGGTGTTTTTGCCAGAATTTCACCGGCTTAATAAAATTTTGTAGCATCTTATTCCTTTTACAACAATCTTCTGCTCACTTCCCATCCGAGGGCCAGATATTCAAAACTTTGCCCCGGGCAAAAACCATTTGCGCAGGTTTAGCGCGGGATTAGCGTGGGTTTGCTATATTCAAAAGGCCAAATAGTGCTGCCAAACTGCAGTAGCGCTGGGCTAACCAGTAATGTATGCAAGGGGCAAAAGGATGGGCGGGGTGCGCAGAGAGACGCGCAAGGGGATATTCAAAGGTTCAGCGCCACGCTAGGATACATAGCGCAGCCCTTAGCGCGGCGCTAGTTACCACCTATAAAAGGCCAGTCTAAACACAGGGCAAAACACAGAGGAGGAGGGAGCAGCACAGGAAGTAGGAATGTGTGCAGTCCCAGTAGCAGTGATCCTGCCATTGATGGCAGCTGTAGTGGAGGAGGAGGAGGAGGAGGTGGAGGAAAGGGAGCATGCACAACATGGGCCTGGCATGAGCTCAGGGACGGTATACTGCAAACAGGCTGTACCAGCCCAGGGTCTCCTTGAGACCCTGCCTCTGTGTGTCCATCGTTGGCGGTGCCGGATGAACAGGGGAATGTTGAGGCAGCTCTGTGAACTCCTGCATGAGCAGCTGCAGTCAAACACCAGACGCAGTCATGCCATGACAGTGGAGGAGAAGGTGACAGCAGCGATGTGCTTCCTTGCCACAGGGACGTTCCAATGACCAACGGGGGACACCATTGGGGTAACACAGTCTGCCACCTCACGCCTCCTGACCCAGTTCCTAGAGGCTCTCCTGCCACATGCTTCGGAATTCATAGTATTTCCCAGCACAGCAGCAGAGCGCAGAGAAACAATGCAGCAGTTCCATCGAGTTGCGCACCTACCATCTGTACTGGGTGCCATTGACTGCACCCATGTCCCCATCCGTGCACCACTTGGAGATGGCAGTGATGTGTATGTGAACAGGAAGGTACCACCCATCAACTGCCAGGTGGTGTGTGATGCGGCGGGCGATCACCAATGTTTATGCACAGTACCCGGCAGTGCCCACGGCGCCTTCATCTGGCACCAGTCTCAGCTGTGTCAGGCCTTTGAGGAGGGCAGAATACCCAGTGGACAACTAGTCGGTGAGTTGTAGCACACAAGGCAAACACACAACAGCATGGATGGGGGCAGGCATTGCAGGCCAGGGAAGGGATGTGGGAGGGCCACACACAGGTGCAGGACAGCAGCTGACAGACCGCAACATATAACAAGTTATATGTTTTGACAGGAGACAGTGCCTATCCCCTGCGGCCCTGGCTGCTCACACCAGTACTCCGACCGGCCACAGTGGCTGAGGAGCTCTACAACGAGGCACATGCCAGAACAAGAAACATTATAGAGAGGGTGTTTGGCATCCTGAAGATGCGATTTAGATGCCTTGACACATCAGGTGGTGCCCTCAATATACACCTCAGAAGGTATGCCATATCTTCCTAGCCTGTTGTATGCTGCACAACATGGCAATGAACCATGGGATACAGGCACCTGAACCTGAGGGACAGTCTGACAGTGAGCCAGAGCCAGTGGTCAGGGATAGTGGAGCAACTGGAGAGGAGGGACCCTCGCATGGCACGCAGGGCCATACAGCACTGGGACAACATCATCAGGATACTGCAACAGACCAGAGGGTAAGTACAGACTGCACAAAAACCTGAAGAGTACAAGTGAGCAACAATTTTAATGTGCACAGACTAACATTACAGTGAAAACCAGAATCACAACAGCAAACAAACCCAGTGTAATACAAATAGTGTGTGCATGTGATGTGACTCCATGATTGTGCAGCACATATGTGGTCGGGATACACACAAATGGTGTAATCATGGTGGGGAGGTGCAATGTGTGCTGTGAGGGTAAGGGGGGGCAACTGTGTTGGTGGGAGTGTGTGTGTGTGTGTGTGTGTGTGTGTGTGTGTGTGTGCAGCGTGTGCACACATCTGCCCATGCATGACGGGAAGCACCTAGAGTACGCCCAGACAGCTGTGGGCATCACCCGGCACCCAACCGCATCGCAGCATGCTCCCGTACCATGGGTTAGGGACCCTGGGGTGCTCTGTGCAGAGGACACAGCTGAAGTGAAAGGTGAGGCAGGCACGGTTGGCCTCCTGTGCCCCGGGGTTGGTGGAGGCAGATAGGGGTATGGATGGCCAGCGCCGCTGGGTTGCAGGTGGAGTTTGTGATGGCTCGAACTGGTAACAGTGGCAGCCCTGCGCCCACGGTGTGCCTGCCTGTGTGCCCCTCTGCCATGTGCACCAGAGCCAACAAACCCATGTTGCCAACCAATAGGCACACCCTGCATGACACCACCAATTGCCACCACTGCAGCAGTCAACCCAGAAAGCCACGGTCTATGGCACCCACCAGGCGAAACCTGTCCTCTGCCTGCTGCTCAGCACGAGCAAAGCCCACTCTTATTGCCTCCGTATCTGACCCAGCTCATGTGCAGCTCACGCCGATGGCATGCAGGTCCAGACAGGCCTCCTGCTGTGATGTGACAGCAGCCTGCAGGAGTGGCTGGGCACCATGGCCTTCATGGACCAGAGGCACAGGACCCACAGCAGCAGCTGGCAGTGGTGCCTGTGGCACTGCACCAACTGCTACAGCCGGCTGCTGTGTATGAGTGGCAGTGGGCTGTGGCACCATATGGACTGGAACCTCAGCAGTTGTCAGACAATGCACGCCTTGCTGTCCTGCAACACCACCCACACCACCCACCACCATGTGTTCAGCCACACTGCCGACACATACAGAAGCACCCTGACCTGTTCCATGGCCTTCAGCAAGCCCCACCCCTACATCCCCTGGCACAGGAATGTCCAGCTGATGTGAATATGTAGAGACATCACTGTCATCTGCACTGGTGACAGTGACCAGCAGTACCTCTGCCACCCCATCACTCTCAGTTGGGGCAACATCCAGATGCCCACTGTCTCCTAACACCCCTGGTGTAGTGTGCCCCTCCTCCCAAGGCAGTTGCATGCCCTGTCCCTGGGTATGCCCAAAATGCATTGGGCCCATACGCCCTGAGATACACAAAGTCCAGATGTTGCTGGCCGATCGTCCTCAAACCCTCCACAACCTCGGGAACCTGGCTAGACATCTGTGGATCATGCTGTGGTGGTGCAGGCCTGTCCGAGAGTGCTGAGGAGAGAATAGGGACAGGGTCAGTCATCCATCCATGGACACAGTGGCAAACCACCACCACTACCACCACCACCACACCATGAAGCCCTCAGGACAGGTACCCACCTCACACAAGCCTGTGACAACATGCACCCACCCACCCCACAGTGACCTTGACCATGCCAGCCATCATTTCTGCAGGATACAGTGCAGCCTGTGCAGGACACCAAAATCAGGACCATGCACTCTTGCCTGCACCACATACAGGGGTTGCACATGTGAATACAGACCTGGCCTTGGAAGTGCAAGGGATGTCTCGCAACCACCACCTGGCACACCTGCCACTGCCACCATCCGCAATGTTGATGCCACCACCGCCATGTGTGGCTCCTGCACACGTTGCTGGTGTTCCTGTGGACCACCACCAGTTCTGGTCCTGTCTCTGTGGCGCTGTGCCATCTCCTCCTTTGCACGCCGCAGGAGGTCATTCCAACACTTCCGGACAGCCTCAGTTGATCTCCCACGACCACCAACCGCATTCACTGCTGCAGTCACCTCCTCCCAAGCCTGCCGCACAGCAGCATCGGTGGCCCTGTGTGTGCGCAACACATGTTCTCTCACCTTTACCTCATGTGCCAGGGTGTTTAGCTCATCTTGTGAGAATTTAGGTGCACGGATGCGCTCCGGTTGAGCCTGCACACCTATGGGATAATAAAGAGTGGACAGGTGTCAGTGGCTGCATCGGTGCTGCACTGCATCACACAGTGGACAGCATGATATCACCCCCTCAGTGCTACAGGCCACATGGACATATCAGATGGCTGCATGTGCCTGTACGTTGCACATGCCCACATTGCCACTGTCTGTCCTGTGTCTGGAGTGGTGTGCACACATGTGCCATGAACCCCCATGACTGTTTGTGGCATGGGAGCGCACATTGCTGGTACATTGTGTACGCCCGGGTGGGGGCAGAGGCCATCACTCCACACATGCAGGAAGACAAGATGGTGCACTGTCACGGTACAGCACCAGTGCACCTGGCGTGCAGACACAAATGTGCAAACATTGGCACATGACACATTGAACTGCAGGGGGTATGAGCACAATGCAGTGGATGTATGTTGTCCCACGGTGGTCATACATACCAGGAGTGTACACAGTCTCCAACCGTCCCCCCATTACATAATGTACACATCCCATCAAAATTGCACCCCCTTCCAAACAAGTTGTCGGATGATTCCTCTACACTCTAAAGAGATCATACATGTATAACACAGTCCACAGTGGCCAACACTAACCCAAATACCACAGATTAGATTGATAATTGGTTTGTGACAGGCGGTCGACCAAACTGGACACAACTGTGTACAATGAATATGCCTATCCACACCCTTGATACATACCTGGCTGTTGCTGCCCATCCCCTGTTGCATGTCTCTTCCATGTTGTTCACTGCTGTATTCCACCGCAGTTCCACAATACAACACTGGTGGTGCACTGCTTGCCCTTTTATAGCCCGGCCAGGCAATCCTGCCTGTTAGTCATGCAAATGAGCGCATAATGATATGCTAATCACACGTTTTGCCCCATGCATACACAAGTACCCTCATTTGCATACAGCCGTTGAATATGGCTCTGAATAGCCCGGCGCTATGTGCAGCATGCATGCTCATGTTACCCTTGTCATAGTGCGGTCTGGCGCTGCGCTAACCAGCTTTAGCACTCGCTAAACCAGCTTCAGCGTGGTGCTACGCAGCGTGCGCGCAATGGACCAGGGTAGTGGTGGCGATCATGTGCATTGCAAACACTTCCTGTTAGCGCGGCGCTACGGCATACGTCAGCGCTGCGCTGCACTTCAGTTGTAGTGTGTGTCAGGGTGTATGCACAGTTGTTGCACTGTTGTTCAGTTTATTTGCCCCCTTCCACAGCACAAATATGTCTGGGAGACCTAGGCAAAGGGCAGTGGTGGGCCGTGACAGGCGGTGGGATGAGGTTGAGACTGCCAACCTCGTGCAGTTAACAGAGAGGCGCCATCACCGCCTATTTGGACCTGTGCGGGAGGGTGACTTGCCCCGTATGCAGGTCTGGGCTTCCATTGCCCGCAAACTAAGTGCCATCACAGGTATCCCACTTGATGGTGAAAAGTGCCGGCATCGTTATGCTGACCTCAGGCGCAGGCAGCGACCACTGCTTGAACGCTGCAGGGCCATGGTTCATGAGGGGACTGTGCCTGTGCCAGGTGAAGGATGACTGTAGCACGACTGCTGGCATGGGTGGTGGGGCAGTGTGTTAGTGGTCTTATGTGTGTATGTGTTGCTGAGCTACACATGTTGCTCATAAGGTCCATGAAGCCATGTGTGTACTGTGTGGGACAGGGGTAGACAGTGTGCACGGACCCCTGTCATGCTTGGCATGGCTTTGGTGGTGCACTGCACCCGCCTGCCACTGGGCAGCAGTGTTGTGATGCACCACTGGGGTACAGGGTGGTCTTTAGCTGCACTGTGGTGGCTGATATTGTACTGACGATGCTGTACCCTCTTCTCACTGCAGAGTGCCGACAACAAACCACAGGCAGGAGAGACATGCCACAAGCCAGACAGGGGCCATCATCCGACAGGCGCAGGGTGCCTCCACTGGCACAGCATGCAGCAGAGAGCACGGACGGTGAAAGTGGTGTTGTGCGTGAGTACTGTGCAATGTTATGCTTTTCCACTATGAGTCTGGCTTTACAGGGCAGGCAGTTGAGCAAAGTGTGTATGTAGGCATACGACTGTACACATTAGTGTACACTTTGGTGTACTGCATGTCTGTCAACTGTTCCTAGGTACACCAGACGTTTTGGGTCACTGTAGGCCACTGGGGTGTGGCCCTGTTTGAAATGCTGTTGTGTAGGACAGAGGGTTGGACTGGGGTGCAGAGGGCCCACCTGGACAGATGATGCAAGGGCTCACCTGGAACATCAATAGAGGAGGGCCCAGGTTGACATACTTATATCAATATTCCACTTCATTCTGATACACTAGTTCTGTGTTTGCATCTCACATTTATCAACAGTGTTCCAGATACCCTATTTAATAAGGGAACAAACACTACATCAAAATTTTTCAGAGTTCAGAAGGTAACCACTTACTCAACTGGGGGGCTTCCCACCTGGGAATGTACAACCTCATTAGAGAGTGGGAATTATCTGACAGACATCATACCCTTTTGGAAGGGGTTTACCATTTGGGGTTGCTGAGTACAGCATTTATGAGGGGTGCGTGCTGTTTGGGATTGTATGTAGAACATGTGAATGTCTGGCTACACCTGCCTGTGGGCTCATGCTCTGATGTGGGGGCCATTGTCCCTAAGAGAGTGCTGTCCCTCTGTCCCTGTAGTGCACACTGTTTGTGCACATGTTATGCAGGTGTGCTGCAGGGTTGTTCTGTGGTAGCATGGTGTGCTGGTTGTCAGCCCCATGGCAGATGCTGCTCCCACAGGTGTGTGTGTGCCTCGCCATGCCTTGACCACCAGGGTGACACTGTCCTGTGCATGCCTTTGGCCCACGCTGCAGTGCCACTGGTGGACCAGGCCCAGTGTCTGTGTTTCACATGTGTGTGTCTTCTTGCATGGGTGGTGTCACGGCACTGTGCCATTCTGTACACCACTGTGGGCCCCTCACCCTTCTGTTGCAGCAAGTGGTGTGGCTGGGCATTGGCACTTCCCTGGTTGTGTACTGCTTGGTTACCTGTCCTGCAGTCCCTACTGTTCAGATGCCAGTGTCATTGTTCTCTGTGGTCATTGTCGGAGTCTTTATCTGTGTGTCACTTGCCACTGTTGCACACTTATGTCAGTCACCTACCCACCTGTTCAGGGTTTCCTGTCATCATTTGTACAGCTGCTGTATTATGGCATCGTGGGTGGCAGTTTGGCTGGGTGTCAACAGTTCCTGTGGAGGGCAGCAGTAGGGTGGGCCACTGTTGGGGTGTACATGACAGGCATGTGTGGTTACACACGTGGTTGGGGCTGTGGCAATTTCTCCAGTTGGTGTCATCTGTATTTTGTATCATAGCTGTGTGACCGTGGGCAGCATGTCCCACCATGTGTCATCCCATGTGCATATCAGTCAGTGTCCACTTGTCGCTCACATCTCTGGAGGTGGCTGTCTGTTTGCACTGTTACAGTCTGCACGCCACTGTGCTGGCTGGCCTCACGTTGTTGGGTTTCTCAGCATACTTCCATGCATATCGATGTACACTGGGGTGTTGCATGCTGCCTGTTACATACTGCCTTGTCCTGCAGGCACATGTTAGTGTGTGTTGTGGTTTGTTACATACTAGCACATGGGCATGGTTGTTGGGCATGCTGTCCACCGTGTGGTGGTACATGGCGCCTTTGTGTCATTATCATGCCCTGATGTGGTCCTCTTTCTCCTGTAGGTCCACGTAGGTCATCACTGTGGGCCAGCCGTCCAGAGGAGGGTGAGGGAACGGAGGAGCTTCTGTCGGAGGATAGTGCGCCAGCAGCGCACCCTGATTGAACAGCAGGCTGTACTCATATCTCAGACGAGATGTGTTGCAGCTGTCTTAGAGGAACGTCTGCCGGCACCTGCCCGCACCTAACCCCTGCATTCTGTGTACCTTATCCTGCTTCCTGTCCCTGGCCCAGTGTCCCTAGCCCTGTTCCTGCCATCCTGTTCCCCATCATTGCTTTGCATTTCCACATCCTCTCACAACCACATTCTTACCCCATTGTTCTGTTGCTTTATTTACCATTTGACTGTTTGCACTATTACTGTTGTTTTCCCATTGTTTTCAATCCCTTTGTTACGCTTGCCTTTCCCTTCCATTAGGTTTTCTTGCACCCCATTTGTACAGAAAAGTGTTCTGCTATGTTTTGATTTTTTTCTGTATATATGTTCATGTTGCCTTTGCACTTTGTATTTTCACAGTTTACATTATACTTTTTGAAGTTGACATTCCTGTGTCCTGTGTCTTTTGGGTGGACTTGGGATTTGACAGTGTTCTGTGGCATTCTGATTTCACTTGTGGTTGTAGGTTATTCCATTCCTTTCACTGGTACTGTAGTTGTGTCTGGCTGGGCTCTTCTGCTTTCCTGTGTTCCTGGACAGCTGCTTACACCTCTGTGACACTTTTGTTTTGTGGGTGTTTGCACTGCCCTCTGTCTGATTGCTATATTCAGTGCTGTCTTCTCTGCTATATTTAGTGCTGTCTTACTCCTGGGCAATGTTTGCCCTGCACTCCTGGGCCTGTTTGCCCGGCTTCCTTCGCTTGCTATATTCAGCTGGTTTTGCACCGGGCTATTCATTTTGAATATAGCTATGTTTTTGCTCTGGGCACAGTTTGCCCGCCGGGCAGTGCTAATTTAGCCCCGGGGCAAAGTTTTGAATATCTGGCCCCAAGTCTCCTGCAGGAGTGTAATATTGTATTTCTTGATCTCCTCTGCCCAAAATGTGTCAGCAATTTTGTTCATAATTCCTGCAATATTCCAGGAAATGATTGAGAACGGTCTTTCAATATTTTTATTAACTGAATTGTGGTCAGTATAAGGGTTATTTTTTTATTATTGACCTTTTGGACTTTTCATCAACTATTTGTCATTCATGAGCACCCTTCTGATGACTCCACTTCCTCAGAAATTTCAGAGAAAACAAAGTTGTCATTTTCTATTTCTATCAAACTCTTTCAGCATTAAATCAAGTATGCAGTTACTGTTTATTCTATCACCTAAGGCCTTTCTGCCTCTTACATATGTTTCTTTCTCAGGTGTACATTTTAATGAGTATTTTTCAGTTTCGCCTCTTTGTATATATTTTGTAATGCATACTTGTCGTGCTTTTTTTGGTTTATTTCCATCTTACTTTTGGTTTCCCTGCCTAATTTCCTGTATTATCTCTGGACATACATGACTATCTGATAGGGTATCATTCAAATGAATACCCTTATCCACCAATAGTATGCAGCTATCTAAAATTTCCTCCCTAACGTTACTAGAATTTACCACCCGCCAAATTTTCCCTTTTGCTAGCTTAACTTTATACCTGTAGACCGAAGATATGTTATCCCATCTTAAATCTTCCTTCATTATGGGCTTTAATATACAGTATTATATACTGTGATTTTGAGGAGGAAAGGGGTTTCTCGTCTAGCCATAGGGATGCCTTTTATAAATATTGTATCTAATTTATTTTCCACCTGCTTCTCTGGATGCATCCTTATTTCCTTGTACTTATCTTTTATTTACTTTCTAGAATTAGCTTTGCATTGCTTGTCTATTTCTTTTTTTTTACAAGTTTTCAGTCCTTGATTTACCATCCTCCTTCCTTTTATCTGTCTGGCTGGCAACTGAGCATTTGTTTTTTGTCTGCTCAGATGTCCCCTTTTCTACCTCCCCTTTCTTTTTTAGTCCTTCCACTACTTGTTTGATTTCTGTTGTTTTCTTTTCTTGTATTGCAATTGTGGTTGCTTTGATTTCCTTTTGATTCTTGTTTATTTTTACTCTATGTTCACTCTTTTTATTTTCTTCTACTTTATTTTTATCTGCTCAGTGTTCTTCTTGTGCATTATTGTGTATGTCTTTACAAAAGTTTTCACCTTGTAGTAAATCTTTAAAAGCATCTGTTTAACCAATCACTAGTTCCTTTTTGTTCCCCTCCCTTAGGGCTAATAACATTTCTTTTAAAAGAAAATTATTTTGGATAAAGGCTGTTTTTATATCATTGAGTTCCTTCTCAAAGGTATACTTTAGCTCTAGAAAGTGGGAACAGATCCCCTCTGCTAGCTTTTCCTCTGATCTTGTTTCTAGCTCTTGTTTTGACCATAGCCATGCTCCTTCCTGACTTCTGAAAGGGGGTCTAATTTTCTATGCTTTATTAAATATGGAGATAAAAATGTCTTATAATCCTTAAGGTAGTGGTTATTTTCCCCATCTTCACTTATGGAGTCAGTATTGTCTCCATGTTGTACAATGGCACTCATACTAACACCTATTTTAGGAGGGGAGGACTGAGTATTTTGGTACTGGAGACTGTAATGCTTTAATTTTTTTAATAAGAAATTATTCTCTCTTATTTCCCTTCCTCTGTCCTTCAAAATGGGTGATGATGTTAACTGTGTCCTCTGAATTTTCTTGTTGGAACAGCTAGCACATTCTGTGATTTTATTATTATTCACTACTCTTATAGTGGACCTTTTTATATTTTTTTCTTGTAAACATTCCCTCTTCCTCATTCTATGACCTTTTTTATTTCTTAGAACCATCGCTATTTTATCTTTCGTTCTAGTACTAATACAAACAGGGCAAGACAATAATAATATATCCTATCGGTATAATACCTCTCTTAGTTGAATAATAACAATAGTAAGAAATAGCCCCCAAATCAAGCTCACTTATTCAATCTCTAGACTATAACTGATAAAAGTCATGTGCAAATCAAACAATGATAAAAGCAGGTATGCACCATTAATCTGTATCTTAAATTCACAAATTTTCTAAAAAGATTAATTTTTGCACCAACAGCTTCACATTTTCATATACTCCTGCATTCTGGGCAAATTTCAGTTCTATATTCTAGCACAGCTACAAAGATTAATAGATTTTTTACAGCTTAAAAGCCCAAATTGCTTTAACAAGCTCTTGGATTAGACTCTTTCATATCTTTCTCCAATTTCAAGCTCTGAGACTGTGAGCACTTCCTTGGTCTTTTTTTTATGCCACAGTTTATCCACCTTGGTTGAAGCAGTCCCCTTTGATCCCTGGCCACTGGCACCCACACCCCTGGAGTCGGTCAGTTGTGCAAATTTATACACCCCATTACACTTGTCCAGCCAATGGCAGGACCCCCCCCATAGAGACCTGTGACACAGAGCTGGCAAATACACCACATGACTTCAAGGGTGCAGGGCTGGCCATCAGCCACCGAGGTCGCCCCACCAATTTTCCACCATTTTTTCCCCACTGAGGAGCCAGTCATATAATGACATTGATGCACATACATGCAGACTTCCCATGCGCTCCTCCCCTGTGTATCCCATATCTGTGGAGCACCTAGCCTCCACCAGGTGTCACTACAGTGCGGTGTATGTCCCTCACCCACCCTGAAGGAAGGAGAGCAGTTCTGGGATCCTCAATCCTTCCCTTCCTCTGCCAGGCCCTGGTGGCCCGAGTCCATTCCTGAACCTGGGTCACTGGCATGGTATGAGGTGTGGCATCCAGTGCCTCAACCCTCAGCACCACTGGGCTGGCTACTTTGGTCTCCTTTTTATAGAAAATCTGCCTGTGATTTGGCCCAAGATCTTCACTTCCTCCTTCCACTTCATCACTAAAACAGCAGATCAAAAATTATTTGTAAACCTACTCAAACTAAAAATACATAAAAACTTGCTTTACTTTTAGAATTGGGGGGCTAGGACTCTCTACCTACTTTTCCCTTCCGCTGTTCTTTTAAAATGTCTTAAGAAGTACTACTATGCCATCTCTTCTTATGAGTATAGCTTGAAAATCCAATTTAGGCCTCTCTTTTACCAGGCTGACAATATTCCCTAGAAGACATAAATTTAGGTGAAGTAGAGGAATAGTTAGTAGGGGCTCTAATTTCAAAATTAAAACATTATTTAATTTGGGATTTACCCCAATTAAAAATAAAAGAACACAAAAAGCTGACTTATTTCCTTTACAACAGAAATATCAGGCAACTCAGCTCTGAGTATTCTAGAAGCTCTGAAAATAGTACCTAGCTCTCACGCCTCACTGCTCGCTATCCTGCGCGGCTCAAAATGGAGATGTGAATTCTGAACACCACGCATGTGCGTTTATGCTATATGTCACGTGACTTGGCCCTCTTGAAATGGGCAAAAAATGTAGTTATTTTACTTAGTTTGAAAAAAGAGAAGCCAAAATAAATAACTTGCAAATAAATTAGGTTCAAATACTTTCTTTGACTTCTTTAACCTTTTTATTTTACTTTGCTATAACCAGTGAGAATCCAGAGAGAATCCCTATGTACTAAAAAAACCATGCTTTTCAGGCTTTTCAAAGTTTCAGAGCTAAAAATCAACTTTAAATGTTCTTACAAAATATTCTTAGAGTAATACAAGGTCTCAGGTCCAAATTTTTCAGCCTTTGAATCTCAATGTGAGGCGAGCTTCCCTCTTGTCAAAGTGAACTGTTCTGTAGTTAGTGTGGTCAAACCGTTAATTTCCCATCAGATCTCCCTTTCAGCAAAATAGTGAGAGCAAGAACAAACATTTACTACCACACCAAAAGGGTAGCAATAGCAGCTTTAAGTTGCATTCAACCACTGAGATACCTCTAGGCTACTAAAACATCAAAACATGCTTCAGTCATAAGAACTTTTCCAACTAAAATGTTATATGGCATGTATGACCTACAAGCTGTCTTCTGGCTCCCTGTCTTTCTCCCTTGCTCTCACTCTCCCTGATGTGGGTTCATCTTGGGCTGTGAGCCCCAGCTTTCTGAAGCCCTTCCTCGCTTTCCTGATTCCAGTTGCACCCCACCATGGCCAACGTTCCTCCCTGGAGAAGCCAAGAAAAAACAGCAGGAGCGGACCACAAAACTGGATAAGGTGAAAGAACTTCTGGAAAGACTGTGTCAGGCAATGGTGGAATACCTGTCAAAAATGAAAAATTTGCATAGCAGTCCTGCCTCTGTGCATTACTCCTCAGCTCTCAAAGCATGTGCCTCCTCCAGCACCAGATCTGGAGCATGCATGAATAAACCCCAAATTTACAAGTATCAGAGAATCTCTTTTCTGGGCTGTTTTTGGGGGTGCCATTCTTACTGGTGTTCCTTCATATGTTGTGAAGTGTATGCTACTAATATAATTGAGCACCCTATATTTACTGTTAGAACCGGCAGAACAAGCACTAACTGGATTGCTACATTGACTGTGTGAGACAAGTGGTGTAGGAGATCTCCCATGCAGAAAGTGCTTACAGTAACAGCTCTCCAGCTGACTGCATGAATCAGAAGGATGAAAGGTTACTGGCACCTTGGGTGAGGGATGGAAGTGCAGTGCTGACTGATGGAACCAGAGAGAAGGGGGCACTTGGGCCCAGCGATCTGCTGCACACTAACCAAGTGATGTAAGTACACTCATGGAGCCTGAATGTAATGTGCAGCAGTTCTTTGTCTGCTTTTCCCAATCCAGTTGATCATGATATGCTTTATGCAGTCATAAAAAGGGGTTAAAATTATTCTCACTGAGTTGTTGGTGGAAAGAAATCAACAGGCAATTGGCTTTCTTTCCTAAATATGTATATTCATAGAAATAAATATTCTTTTTCTATGCTTTCCACAGGCTTCATGTTGGCATCTGTTGCCCTAGTTAATTTAGAAAGGAAGGAGACAGGTAAATTGGATGAGGAAACTGTTGCTCTGTGTGGAAAGAACAATACTTTTCAAACTTTCTTGATACAGAATCTTTCATACATTCTGTGGTCTGGATTTTCAAAGAGTTGCAGCAGGATTTTTTATGAATGTAGACTATGTGTGACATACTATTAGACCACAGAAATTGTGGTCTAACTTCATGTTGCATGTGTTGCGAGCTGCGCTCCAAAAATTAAGTAGGTGTCAAAATAATGATGCATGTGTTACTTTGTGCCATAAGGTGAGAAAATTTCACAAATGCATCAAAATGTTTGAAAATAGGGCACAAGGATTGTGATGCATTTTTCATAATTCTGGCTTTGTCCAAACTAAGGACTTACACCTGCCACCATGAATTTTGAAATCCCTGTATCTGTGAACACCTTCCATGAACATACAGTTCAAAACAGTGGCAACAGTGCAGCAAGTATGAATGTATCAAGCAATATAAAACATGATTACATTATGAAACAAAATGAAAAAGCTTATCATTTGATGATCAACTGACCTCAAATCATAGAGATGGCAGTGACAGGGAATGTATGTGTGTTTGTGTGTGTGTGTTGTGGGGGGGGGGAGAGCAAGAGAGAAGGAGAAAAAGGAAGTGTAAATGGAAACCATAGGCAAGAGAGAAAAAGTACATTTTAAAGAGCGGATATCTACTAAAAGAAAATTCCTTAAAATATTATATTTACAATCTTTTTAATGTTTTCTATTTTGTTTTACCTTTTTCCTGTTATCAGTCTACTATATACAGTATCACAGATAAAGCAGTACTTATTGCGCCTTTGAAAAAAACTGCCTGCCATCCACTTAGCTCCCAATCGCTGTTTGTGACATCACAGTCTATTGTCATGGTAATCACTGTGATGTCATAAGCAAAGGTACTATGGCATCAGTTGGGAACAGTCGAATGTTTCTTATGCATTTTTCTGAAAAAGGCTACCAAAATGTGTTCTTAACCTTGGAAAGGAAGACTTAAAATCTCCCAAAATTATTCTCTAGTGAATTATACTGTAATAGCTGATAAATCATGTTTATTAAAGTACATCTAAAGTTGCTCTTTAAGGTAGGAATTAAAAAGAGAGGGAACGTCTATGTGGCAGAGACTGAGAAAGGGGAGGAAGGCTGATTTAGGCAGCAGCTGCTGCAAGATGACCAGTCACTAAAAGCAGCTAAGATATATGACAGGGTAGATTGGGAGCTAGAGTTAGGTGAGAAAATATATGTTTAACATAAAAAGGAAGAAATAAGGTCTGAACAGTTTTCAAAATAGGGCTTTCTTTGCTATAAATGTAAAATTGTTCCCCATTACATTAAAGTAATATACGGCCTATATAATGTTTACTGTTTGCAGAGTAAGAGGTAGGGCTTGTTTACCAGTAGAAGGCATCTGTAGCATGGTAACTTCCCTGCAGGCTACATTCTGTGCAATCTTTTTTTATCATATCATTCTTCATCCTACTGTGGCCCGACCTGCCTACATCCAGCTACCACCTTCATCCCTGATCAGCCTGCAGGCTCATTAACATACCGGCTGGCAAAGCTCTGCACCTGCCTAGGGGAGCCCCCTATGTCCCCTAGTCAGGCCAGGAACCAATACCGCAATGTGATTACATGACAGGCCCCCTGGTTGCTGAAGTGTGGCCATCAAGCAACCTTAGTCGTCCACCATTTTTCTGCCAGTATTTTCCCCCTGAGAAGTGCAGATGTACAATGACATCAAAGCACAACATGCCAACGTCCACTGCATTTCCCCCCTTATGTATCCCCACTTCCTGTAGTGCCCCCAATCTCCATCAGGCACCGCTGGAGCATGGTGGATGCCCCAGACCCTTCCCAGGTAAAAGAAAGCAGTCCTACGGATGCTCAATCCTTTCCCTCCCTGGCCAACCCCCGATGACCCGAGCCTGTTCCTGAACATGGGTCACCGGTGTGGGGCAAGTTTTGGCGTCCAGCACATAAACCCTCAGCGCCACTGGGATGGCTCATTCTGTGCAATATAGTAGCAGTCTAGTTGTTTCTAAGCAGGACCACTGCAGCTGTAAGTGGAATTTATTTTTTTAATTCTTTTTACTGTTGCTCTATGAAATAGGAGCTTCTAGTGGTTCTGGCCCCTGGCTGGCTTCAGAGTGATGCCTGGCGACTTCTGGTTTCATCTATAGGAGCACTGAATACATTTGGCACTCTCAAATGTACCTCTGTAGACAAAAGAAAAATATATAAAAATCTTAAACACTGTAGTACCTCTCTGTCCCTGTAATCTAACAAAGAGAAGAAGAGGTGGTAGTGGCAGTGTTTTTTAGCTGGGGGGGCGGGGATGGGCATTCAGCATTATGGACAGAAATGTGACAAAGTTAGTTAGGGCAAGGAATGGGTGTTAAATGGTTCTCACCAAACTAACATGCCTGCCAGAAATGTTTTTCAAAAACTATCTGGAAGGCATGGCTATGAGGGATGTGCTACATCCTTTTTATGTTGGAGCACTTGCACAGTCAACATCTTGAGGTAGTGCAGATTTGGAGGCGTGGTCGCTGTTGGGCAAATGTAGAGCACCCACCAGTAGGTGCATCCCTCATTCCCCAATCAGCCTGCATGCTGGTGCCACTCCACCTGGGCGAGCACATCTAAGGAAAGGTCTGCTGCAATGTGAGCAAAGCTCATCACACACAGTGGACCCTTCCTACATGCTCGCCAGCAGGAAACATGGCGGCACAGTGGCCGCTAAACTGCCGACTTTGGGGTGTTTCCAATCCTGGTCAGCTTACCCTGCCCAAGTATAGCTAACAGGGAGCCCACTCCTGTCGGCAGAATGTCTCCCCCGCTTTGTTGTTTGCGTCACGGGGTGCCCAATCCCACGGAATCCTTTCCTCATGTAATATGCCAATGGGGAGCCCACTCCCCATCAGCATGATGTCCCCCTTCTTCTGTGCTGATGGGGGTGCCCAATCCCCCGTCGGCTACTGTACCCCCAGAAAGAAACCACCTGTAAAAAAGAAAACTGTCCACAATGTGTTTTTTTAGTACCTATAAGCAGAAAATGGTCCCTCGTAGTCTCCCTACCCACAACCCACACCCACCCACTGTGCACCCTGCCTCCCCACACTCCCCTCACCCCATACTTTCCTCCAGAGCTTGGCGTGAAGATCTTCGGTGGACTGGGAACACGTCTTCACTCTTCAAAGCCGACCGCAAAATGAGGAAATGCCGGTAAGCTGTATAATGGAATAAATAGGGTTTTTTCAACTTTGATGCATATCTCAGGCATTTTTTGGAATTTTTGCAACAAATTTTCAACATGGGGTTTTTGGGACCCCTCCTCATGAATTCTGTCACAGTTATGACGTTAATTGGTCCCACAAGTTGATTTCGCAGTCACTGCATGGAATCACCTTTTGGGACCGACACAAAGACAGTGGCAGTGAATATGAGGTGGGTCTCAAGCCTATGTTGCAAATTGGTGAAAAAAATACAAAACATGGCTGTTTCACTAGCGTGCATTGCGCAGTTGCTACGCATGCTTGTAACTTCACGAATTTGCAATATTTTCATGCCAGATTTTCAACATTGTCATTTTTCTACACCTCCTCATGAACAGTACAGCTGTCATTTTCCACATCCTGGCCGAAATGTGTTTCCACACTTCCGGCGCACAGTACCGCAGTTGCTGTGGGAAATCAGTGTTTGGGGGAGATTACAAAAATGACAGTGACACTGTTCATGAGCAGAGGTCCTAAAATCCGTATGTTAAAAATTTGGTGATGATACTCCATAAAATGACTGTGTTACGAGCGTGCGTTGTGGAGTTTGCATGCACGCTCATAATGTTGTGCATTTGTAATATATTCACTCTGGATTTTCACCATTGGCATTTTCCACATCTCTTGATGAACAGTACAGCTGTCATTTTACATATCCTGCCCGAAATGTGTTTTCACACGTCCGGTGCAGAATAGCGCAGTCGCTGTGTGGAATCACTTTTTGGGACAGTTTGAGGAAATGACAGTGACACTGTACATGAGCAGAGGTGCTAAAATGCCTATGTTGAAAATTTGGTGCCGGAACTCCATAAAATGACTGTGTTACAGGTGTGCGTTGAGCATTTCCCACGCACCCTTGTAACTTCGCAAATTTGCAATACTTACATGCCACATTTTCACCACTGCCATTTTTTTACACCTCCATATGAACAGTACAGCTGTCATTTTTCACATCCTGCCAAAAATGTTTTTCTGCACTGCACCACCAAAGCCAATGCCAGCGCGACAACATTCGGCATTGACAAATGCTTGTTTTTTATTATTTTAGTATGCTTTTCTCCTGTTACAGCCAGCCCCCTTTGGCTTGTGCAGCCCCATCACCCACCTTCTCTGGGACTTACCTCTCCCACTTACACACCTGGCTTACCACACCCATGGGTGGGGCCATTGGAAACTGCCCCTTTTAGCTTCCAATGGAGACTGGGTAGGTGCTTGAGGGAGAGTGCCACAGGCAGGGATGTGGGGCCTGTAACAAGGTGTAGACATCCTGTTGTTACAGCTGTTGCTTCTTTTTCTGATTTTCTTCCCTTGTGGATGCTGAGAAAGGCTACTGGTATGCATGCATGCATGCATCTGTGTGCATGTCTGAGTTCATCATCATCCACCCCTCCATTCATGGCTCTGCTTGCACTGCCACCCATGGTTACCCAAGTGACAGTAGCACAGCACAGACTGACTATCCCCCTTCCCCGAGGAGAGCATCTTCTAGACTGCTCAGCTCACCTCCTCTGTCTGTCCCTCCAATGACATGGGCTTGTTCCCGAACATGGGCATTGCAAGTGGTAGCATTACCGCTGAGCTGGCAGGCCAGGCCCTAATGTGCTGCATCCTTAAAGTATCAGTTGTGGGGTTATTGCTCTGTAAATGCATAGCTAGGGGTGCTTTTGACCATTCAGGACTCAGCGATTACCATAGTCATTTTATAAGCGTCTATAATATACTGGCCTAGCCAGTCAGGGTGCAGGACTTTCCCTACTCATTTTATAAATGATAAGCAACTACAGTAGGTGCATCTCCACTCAGCTCTCAAAAATAAAAGTGGGTAGAAACATAGAAAATTGACAACATGAAGGAGACCATGGGTCTATCGAGTCTGCCCTCAGGGATAGTAGGATTCTAGTGAAAACAAAATGCTCCATGTTCATTGGGTCAATGGCTCACTAAGTTTCATGCTCACCTCTGGGGTGGGAAGACCTGAGGGCTGTGGGTTCTAGTCCCACATCAGGAACTTGGACTAATAATCTATATTGACTATGTAGTGAGGGTGCTGCACTGTTGAGGTGCAGTACTTTGGGATGTTTGAGATGTTAAACCAAAATCCCATTGCCAATCTCTAGTGTATGTCCAAAAGGAAGTTAGAAATCCCATGGAATGTATTGTAAGAGTAAAGGAGTTTCTATGGTATCCTGGCCACCTGGTAACAAACTGTCATGGCTGATGGCGCTATTCCTGATTAGAAATACAGCCCTGAGTGAATAAATTCATTAAATTGAACTGCGAATGTGTGTGTGTGTGAAGAAACCTCTGTGTGTCTGGCAGTAGCTCCTGATGTTGGTAGAGAGGCTTATTAATTTATAGTTGTAACTCAGAGTCAGCAATAGTCAGAAATGAAAAAAAATGAAAATGACATATATTAAAAATTCATTTTTAAGAGGAAAATAGGCCTTTCAAATGCAAGATGTTGCATTTTATAGCACCAAAACCCGAAGAGCATCTGAGGGCCTGGGTGGTCCCCAGACCCTGGCCTTTAGGTTCCATAATTTCTTCCCATTATATTAAGTATCCCTTTCCCTCTCAGTCTGCAGTTGGCTGTGATAGCACTTTTCAAGCTCTTCCTAGGGTTGGGTGGGACTGTGGATGGCACTCACCATGGCCAACACTAAGGGTTATATATACTATATCATGTGCATGCCTCAAGCGTCCTTTGGGTGCTCGTTCCTTTTTTTTAATTATAATTTTATTTATGTTCAGTTTACAAATATAAAGAAAAGCACATTTAACAAGAACAACAACATATACCCCAAACTGTAAGTCCATATTAACATATGTTCCCCATGTCATTGTGTTGCTGGATAATTGAACATATATTTCATAAGAGCTGGGGGTACCACAACTTTATCCAATGACTCTGAAAAGAAAAAAAAGGGGGAGGTTTTCTCTTTCCTTTTTGTCTCTTTCATCTGTTCCCTGTTAAGATACTATGTAGATAATTGACATTTAGTGAATATTTAATAAAATAATACGTAATAGGACATTCTTTCCCTCCGCAGTCTCACAGTCTGGTTCCATATTAAACATCAGTACAGGGTGAAAGGCTAAATAGTCTATTTGAGGGCTTATCAAACTGAAACCTACACTTCCTCATCCCACCAACACAGAAGAGAAAGATGTAATCGGGCTGGATCTAAATGGTGCCCCAGCTCCCTCCCGTTAGGATAATTGAGCCACAATCTCAAGGACATTCTTTCCCTCCATGTCTGCCTGGTAATGAAAGAAGTGAAGCCTCCTAGATTTAAATTGTTCTTGTTGAAGCCTTATCTCCATTTCTTGAATCTGTTTACAATTTTTGAACCAAAGATCTACTGAAGGTGGAGTCGAGGTCATCCACAATTTGGTGATTACTTTGGTGGCCACAGAAACCAGAATGTAGAATAAATATTTCCTGGCCTTACCTTTTAGGCCCACTGCAGGAGTCCCCATTATCCAGGCATCAAATTGTCTTGGAAGAGGGATCACCAGTATCTAACCTCTGATGTTTGCCATGTCAGTCCAGTAATTCTGCAGACATGGGCATCCCCCAAAATGTGGGCATGGGTCCCCACTGATTCACAGCCCCTGCAACATTTATCTGAGAAATGGGTCCCTAAGTGTTTGGACACAGTTGGTGTTCTAAAGTGCCTATTGATTGTCCTCCATCTAAATTTTCTCTAGGAGGGCGAGGCCATAGTCAAGTGGATGCCCACCCAAATTAGCTTCCATTCCTCTTACAAGGCAGTGAAACTAGCTTCTTTCTCCCACCTATCTTTTAAACCTTGAACACAATCTGATTCTAACTCTCTTAATGCTTTATGTATTAGAGAGATTTGTTTCTTTAATAATGATTGGGAGGTCAAGCTCTGAAATAAAACTCTGAGAGGGTTTTCAGGTGCCTGTAGTGAAGTATGCTTTTCTTCCCCTGTTAAATAATGCCTAATTTGTAAAAATCTAAAAAAATCTTGGGGGTTCCAGTCATACTCAGTCTTTAATTGTTGAAACGATTTCAAAGTGTCGCCCTCATACAAGTGACCTATTTTGGTACTGCCTTTAATTTTACAGCTAGTAAAACCAGAATCCAAAGCAGAGGGTATAACATCTAAGCATTACCTTATTTGTGTTAGTTTCCTGATCCCACATGAAAGCCAATAATACTTATTAATCTCCTCTCAGATTTTAACAAGTGTTAGGGCCCATGGATTAAATACCCCTACATGCCTTAGGTGATTTTTATCCATAAATATTATATCAGCTATTGTTACTCAAATTGTGGAATGTAATTCCAAGGAGGCCCAAACTGGTCTGTTGGAGCATGTTGTGTAGGCTAGAAAATGTTGTAATTGTACTGCCCATAAATATGCCTTGAAATCTGGAACCCCCATACCTCTTTTATCCCTGGCTGCTGTCATTGTGGATTATTTTATCCAAGATCCTTTTCCTCCCACACAAATTTGGATAATGTTGTACAAATGAATTTTCAGAAAGAAAGAGGAATGCACACCTGGAGGGATGCAAACAAGAAAAGAAACCCTGGCAAAATGTTTATTCTGATTACTTCCACCCTCCCCACATAGAGATGGGTAACTCTTTTAGTGGTTGCAATCTGCCTGAATTTCATTCGTAAGTTTTATATAATTTGTTTGAAATAAGTCCTGGATATCCTTTGGTTTCCAAATTTCCTGATAATGAAAGCCCAAGCCAACTCATTTTAAGCCATCCAAGGCCTCATCTGGGCACCTTGAGTCCCCAGTTAAAAACATGATCTTCACCTTATTTTCATTTTTTTTAAAGCCAGACACCCGGCAAAGACCCTAATTAAGTTTAATATCTTGGGGAGAGTATGTTCCAGATTTGAAACGTATAACAGAGTGTCATCTGCATATAAGGACACTTTTAATTCTTTACCATTGATCCTGATACCCTGGTGATTGGTGGACTGCCTAAGTAGTGCTACCAAGGGCTCCAAGCTTAAGGCAAAAAGCAGTGGGGAGAGGGGACAACCCTGCCTCATTTCTCACTTAGTAATAAAAGGAGAAGAAATTACACCATTTACTTTAACCCTGGCACACAGGTTTACATAAAGATTATGTATCCTGGCTCAAAAAACATCCCCAAATCCAAATTTCCCCAACACTTGATCTAAGATCTTGTATACTGAAGGGGATTCTCCTCAGGAAATTCAGGAAACACTTCAAGGCTATTTTGATATTTTACAAGAGTATTATAATTCACGAAACTTGATATTAAATAATGAAAAATCTTAAGTTATGCTTTTTGAAAACAAGCAGGCAACTGCAACAAGTCTACTTCAAATTAAAACACCGACTAAACACACACTAACACAGGTGAACCTGTACAGATATTTGGGAATATGGTTAGTTACAAAATTAAAATGGGATTTACATATAGAAAATTTGATTAAAAGACTACACGGTAGACTAGGAGCTCTTTACAGACTGAAAAGTTGCATACCTAATAAAGTTAGGGCACATTTAATTAACTTTACAATAATTCCATTATTTGATTATGGGGACGTGATGTACGCCGGTGCATCAAAAACTACTGGAGAGGTTAAATATAGCCTTGAATAAATTTGCAAGGTTTGCATTAGATGCACCTTGTTTGGCACACCGGCACATCATCTATAGTGCCTTAAACTGGACTAGCCTTACTGAGCGTAGAAACCTGCACATATTGCAGTTAGTTCATCAACAACTGAATCAGAAGACTCCCTCTTATCTGGACAATTTGTTCCAGATATATACATCCAGAGCAGATTTGAGATCAGCACGAAACTTGGAACTAGCAATTCCGAAAACTAGAATGGTAAAGACAAATTCTGCATTAACAGTGAGCGGGCCTAAACTCTGGAACAGATTACCAGATTATTTGAAAACAAAGATAATTGTCCCATGGTATAAGATTAAGAGATGTTAAAATCAGAACTTTATCAAACTAATAGACAGTGCCCCAGTTAAAAGTAAGCACTTTTATTCTCACTCTTCATTATTAATGATCCATCACTTTGATTACATGGATATTTTTATGCCATTATTAAATGTAAGATAGATAAGACTAGACTTTGTTCTTTTATAACTTGTTATGTATGTTGATGTTTAAGGATAAACAATGTTATAGGAGTGACAGAGTATTTTTCTGTAAACATATGTTTCCTAATGTATTGTGTGTAACTGTTTACTTGTATGTAATTGAAACTTTTATGGCTTGTACTGGACCCCATTGAAAATGAATCTAACCACTCAAATGGTTATCCTTTTCCTGAATTTGTAAGGAATACATATTTACAAACAAACAAACAAGAATTCCCTGTCGAAGTGATCAAATGCCTTTTTGGTGTTGATTGATATTACTGCTCAAGATATATAATTGGGAAGCAGTTTGGCTGCTGAGATCACATTTAATAATGTTCTGATATTATCCTGACTGTGATGGCAAGGTATAAACCCAGTTTGATCTGGGTGGATTAGGTGGGGGATAATGCACTGTAGCCTAAGGGCCTGTACCATTGTAAATATCTTAACATCCTGATTAAGAAGGGCTATCAGTCGACAGTTCAGGCAGTTTGTGAGATCTCTCCTTTGCTTTGGCAGGACAGTGAGAAGGGCCTCCCCCCCTGTGTCAGGGAGGGAACCCTCCTCATGAGCCATGTTGCAGATCTTTATTAACAATGGGGCCAAATCTGAGGCAAAGTGTTTGTAAAATTCAGCTATAAAGCTGTCTGGACCTGGGGCTTTCCCTGTGTTCAATATTTTGATGGCTGCCTTAAATTCCTCTTCTGTAAAAGGGGCATCTAATTCCACTTTTAGGACATCTAAAAGGGCTGGTAGTTCAAGCTGCTGTAACAGAGTTTGAATGGATTCCGAATTTCCCAACTGTCTCTCTTTAGTATATAAGGCTGCATAAAAATCTCAAAATTCCTTAGCTATCTGAGAAGGATATTTGAGAGGATGGGATGGGTCTTGGGCTGAAACCAATAGAGAAATGTATCTGTCATCCTCTTGTTTATGAAGGCACATACAGTGATTGCTACAGAAAAGTTGCTTGATACCGCGATCCACCATGGCAGCGGTGGTATAACGAGAGGCACACTGAGGAGTGCCGAGAAATTCCTTGGTACTGCTCAGTAATGCGGTAAGTAGTATCAGAGTTCTTAATTACTTGATTGAATTGAGCTACTATCCATAGTGACTAAAATGCACCAGGTGGCACTGTTTGTGATTTAATTTAACTGCATTAATTAAAGTTTTCTGGTATGGCGCCAGCCGTCAGCATAGCGGTTGGATTTCCACTTGTAATGCCGGTGACCCGGGTTCAGGAATGGACCCAGGTCACTAGAAGGCTGACTGGGGGGAGAAGGATGGAGCATCCTGTGGACAGCTCTCCTTCTCCGGGGAGAGGTGAGGATCTTATCTGGCACTTGATGGACCCCTGGCAGAGGCTGGGGGTGCCACAGCTACCAATGATTAACAGTACCAAGGGGGTGGGGCAGATGCAGGACATCATTGCATGTCCCCACCCTCGGTATATGGGGAAAAATAAAAACCTGCAGTCTGCCATGTCTGTGAGGTCTCCCTTCCACTTCAATTAGCCTCCTGACCGGCTCTCCCCAGATAGCCACAATGATTGCGGCACCTGGCCAGTGCCGTGACCCCACCCTCTGTGGGGTAAGTCAAGGGTTTCGAGGGAACAAGCACGGTGAGAAGGTGGAAGCCAGATGAAGGCTCCATGACCAGGCAGATAATCATCAACAAGACAGTGGGGGATAAAAAGATAAAATTCAAAAAAAAAAAAAGTTTTCCGGTTTGTGTCCCCACAGTCCAAACTCCAATTTAGGACCTCCCCTGTTTGAACCTTTTTGTTTACAGAGAATACAGTAGAGGAAACCCTGCAGCAAGCTTCGTCCCCCTGTTTGCAAATAAAATTTGATTCCCCTGGTGATCTAGTGGACTCCTGCCCATGTGCCCCAATCCCCTATTTTCAAGAATCAGTTTCACACTAGCGTTTAGACAGCCCCTGACTACAGATGGATCTTTTCCTGGTTACTGATGTGCTGTTAGTGTAGTATTAACTTCTGTGCAGAAATGTGTTTTTATTTGTTTTATGAGGCATTTAAATTTCTCCCTCACTAACTGCCTGGTTTTCCACTGCTTGGTTATCAGTATCTAGCATAACTGCAGTTGACGTCAGTTGCTGGTAGTTTATTTTGAGCTGCTAAGTGATAACTACCTTCTCATTTATGCAATCTCATCCCCTTAGGCCAGGGGTTCTCAAATGGTGAGGCCAGCCTCCCTTGGGAGGCCCCAACCTGTTCCAGGGGAGGCTCAATCAAGTCTGAAAAAGAACTGTATTTAAATTTGGAGTTTTATGTATTTTGTGTGAAGAGATGAAGCAAATTGAAAGAGGATAATAGTAGGTGAATGTTATGTATTTATTTACTAATAGGTGACAAGGGAAGGTGAATGAGCCAAGGCTCATTTCAGGTGTACCCGGGGAAGGGTAGGTAGTGAATACATTTCAAAAGGTAACTGCAAAACAATCAATAAATACACAATGAATAATAGTGCAAACAAATATGAACAATAAACTAATAATGAGTGCTGGTAATTGATCAATTTGTAGACTGATAGCAGAACAGCCCAAATACAAGGGTTGAGTACAGAAGTGCTAAAAGCAATAGCAGGAAGGAGAAAGTAACCCCAGTTGCTTAGGAGCAGGGAAGGAGGGAAAAGGCAACATATGTAGGAAGGATATTTCATATAGAGAGCAAACAGAGAAGTAGTCTCACCCATGAAGGTACTGCAACAAGGGGTAACAATGGTTCTAGAATGAAAATAGCTGAGCAAGTAGGCGTTTGCCTATGGGGGTACAATAAGCTGAATAATAATATTTGTTTATTTTATTTATTTGTTATTCAGATAACACCTTTGAGCACAGGAGCTCTTTTTCAAAGGTTCCACATCAGTATAAGACAAAGAAGTGATGAAAGAACTGAATGTGAACCAAGTACTCAAAGGGGTTTCAATTTATTCATGGTGTACTGTGCAAAGTACAGTATGTTATTTTTCATTGGGGAGTCCCACGATTATTTCAGTTTTTGGGGGAGGCTCAAAATCTTTTCCATGGATCTCGGGAGGCTCACTGTGACAAACTCTAAGAACTATTGCCTTAGGCTGACTCTGTTTAAAACGGTGATTGACAGCCTCGAGTTGTGAAAAGTTAAGATACCCAAACTATTAAATGTCATTGTGGTACAGTTTTATTTATTTATTTTTAATTTTATAATGTCTTTCATCCCCTTCGTGTTTCATGTTTTTCCAGTTGACACTGGAGAGCTCAACAGCAGCTGTTCGGTGCAGGAACTGTATCGGGTTTCACTCTTGAGAATGACAGCCAGGACAATCCTGTATTTCCTTTGAATCTTATTAAAATGTTGAATGCCAGATGCTTAATAAAAAGTGTATTTTACTGTGTGTGTCTGTGTGTGTGCGTGAGTATGTGTGACTGATTATTTTCATCTCACCAGTCATGTCTTAGTTTGTACAGGGGACTGTGAACAGTCATTGAATTTTATACTGGTTTGTGAAGCGCCATCTCCAATTACAAAACTCACCTTAGTTTTTATCTTTGCTCTTCATTTTTTCAGTACTGTATTAGATTGTTACTATTGCATTTTTGTACAGTGCTTCCACAGTCTGATTTAATCACTCTGCATATGAGTGCTGGAGGGGAACTTTGAGTTATTAGCATACAGTATATGGTCTTGTGGGGCAGTGTGGCAGAACTCTGTCTTGTGCATTTGTGATCTCTGTGCAGGGCAGTAGTTCTGAAAAAAGTCATTCATGTGGCATTTATAGATTTATGTATTTACTTATGCCTTTGTGCACTTTCCTTTTGGTACAATATACTACAGTTACATACTTAGACAGGATTCACAATACTACTTAAATTGCAAGTCCTGTCAAATTTGTCTGGTGCTAAAAAAATACAAGCTATATATTGATTCCAATCATAGATTCACATTTTACAGTACTCTGCTCACAAAACCACTGATAAAATTCATTGCAGAGCATTCACCTTATGGAGTTCACAAGCGAGAAAGTCACTCAGAGGCAGCACACCCTCACCACTCTCTCCATTGCTCTCTCCCAACCTGTCAAATCCTACAGTTACCTAGCTGCACATAACAAGCCAGAAA
Organism: Neoceratodus forsteri; assembly: GCA_016271365.2. NCBI lineage: Eukaryota > Metazoa > Chordata > Ceratodontiformes > Ceratodontidae > Neoceratodus > Neoceratodus forsteri. The sequence continues at coordinate 19,223,625 of CM057457.1, forward strand.
AAAAATTACAGCACACAGAATTCATAAAAATGCTATTTAGAAATGCCACACCACATAACTAACTGTATGGTATTCACCGATATCTAGTGAAGGAATGGAGGTTGGGGGGTTGCCCAAATGGGAAGGCATTCTCTGAAACAAAAAAGGTGCACTGTGACATAAAACAACACCTTAGCACACTACAGTGCTTGAAACTATAGCACCCATGAAAAAATAATACTAATAATAATAAACAAGATTACCAATCAGTATTTGCCAGTAAGGCACCACTTTCTACAAATTACAGTACATCACCTGAGCACTCGTTCTCAAACATTCAGTTAGTGGTGGGCATTTCAGGACAAACTGTCAGATTGTTAAACTACTATTTAATTACAAAAATAAAAAGAAACTAAAGATGCAAGCATAGCTTAAGAGATTAACAGCACCGAAAATTAACCCCAAAAACATAGAACAAAAACAATGTCAGGGTCTCTTTAAGTATGAATTCTTTGGCTAACTGTCATTGGCTGTGTGTGTTCTGTTGAAATAAAACTATGTAATTATTGCATTTCAGATGTTTGCTCTATTACATGATTACACCTACTGTAATTTAACTGAAAATTGCAAACCCTTTCCTTTTTCCACATCTAAAAAATTGCACTGTTCTTTTTTTCTGTTTGTTTGGCACAGGGTGGGGGTTCAGCTTCAAACTAAGGACCCAGCTCCACAGAGTGTCAGAAATACAACTGATGGTTGGCACTTGCAGCAGTTATACTGTCATGATCTAAACTGCTTTTTTTCCCTGGTGGTCGAGATGTCCCTTCCTAGCCCTGATCCCCTCCCTGCTATTTTTATAATCCCTGGTGGTCCAGTGGTCCCTCCCTAGCCCCAATTCCCTCCCTGCTATTTTTATTATAATCCCTGGTGGTCCGGTTGGCAAGTGGTGTGTATACTACCTCAGAATACACCATAAGTTAATAATCAGAAGTAGCAGTAGTTGCATAAACTGTATTTTTTTTCTAAGCAGCAGCATCAGCATAAAACTATCTGGTTGTTTTGTGGTGCATTTCCTCAACTCCATATTTTCACTAAATGTGCATGCTTCCCTTTGCACAATATTAGCCCCAAGTTACCCTTACTCAGTTACCAAAGTCTAAAATAAAATTAAAAAAAACAAGCCCCTCCCTGCTATTTATATTACAATCCCTGGTGGTAGAGTGGTACAGTCCTGATCAGCTCCCAGTATTTCTGTTAAAGTCCCTGGTGGTAGAGTGGTCCCTCCCTAGCCCTATTCCTCTCCCTGCTATTTTTGTTATAATCCCTGGTGGTCCAGTGGTCCCTCCCTAGCCCTGATCCCCTCCCTGCTATTTTTATTATAATCCCTGGTGGTCCAGTGGTCCCTCCCTAGCCCCGCTTAGCTCCCAGTATTTCAATTAAAACACCTTGTGGACCAGTGGTTTCTCCCTAGCACTAACACCTACTGGTATATCAATTAAAATACCTGCAGGTGGTACAGGTGGAGTAACAATGGGAAACTGGAGCAGAACCAAAATGAATGTTAAATGCAGCATGCCATTAGAAGAAGCAATCAGCTTGGACACTTTCAGCAGCAGTTTATTTTATAAATTTCTTTTCGATAGCTGTCTACAGAGTGAATGTCTAGGAGGTGGGCAAGTGGTGTACATGCTACCTCAGAATACACAATAAGTTAATAATCAGAAGTAGCAGTAGTTGTGTAAACTGTATTTTTTTTCTAAGCAGCAACATCAGCATAAAACTATTAGGCTGTTCTGTGGTGCGTTTCCCCGACCCCATATTTTTACTAAATGTGCATGCTTCCCTTAGTACAATATTAGCCCCAAGCCTCTCCCTGGCATTTATGTTACAATCCCTGGTGGTAGAGTGATTGAGTGGTCCCTCCCTAGTCCCGATCAGCTCCCAGTATTTCTGTTAAAGTCCCTGGTGGTACAGTGGTCCCTCCCTAGCCCTAATCCTCTCCCTGCTATTTTTATAATAATCCCTGGTGGTCCAGTGGTCACTCCTTAGCCCTGATCAGCTCCTGGTATTTCAATAATAAAATTAAGCGGGTAATTAAAGGGGGCATTAATTTTGTGTGAGCTATAACACATTGCTACAAATCATTTATGATGTCAATTGGTGGTGTCACTCTCACACACCGTTAGCCCGGTATTGCGATGTGTTTTTGTGTTGGTTTGGTTTTACCTTTTTGGGCATTGTACAGCTGATTCTCCCATATCCTGTGTAGCGGCACACTGCATGTCTTCTCATGCATGAAGTACAATATCATGTCAATTTCTGGAGGTTGAGTTTGTAAAGAAAGCCTCCATGGACACTGAATTAATTGGATTATATTTGCCAGTGTCTGGTTTTGTGTTATTAAACTTCATTGGTAGCTTGCTCTGACCAGAACCATATACTGTAGATTCCAGTTTTCCTGCATTTTGGTTAATAATTAAACTCAAGTGTGGCAATTCAACTGACACTGAGTTGTGTACAGTATGTTGGTAAAGTGTGGCCAGGATCAAGGGCTACTGCCATCAAAATACAGTACATAGCAACATAGAGACATAGACTTTGACAGCAGATAAGGACCGCTTGGCCCACCTAGTTTGCCCATTTCCCTACCTACTGGAAAAGTTACCGATTCTAGTTAACCAATAGCCTATTTCTTATTACCCCCCACAAGAATTGCCTTATGTCTGACCCATGCATTCTTGAATTCTCCCACAGTTTTAGACCCCACAACCTCCTCAGGAAGGCTGTTCCATGCATCCACCCTCTCTGTGAAAAAATACTTCCTCATATTGCCCATGAGCTGTCCCCCCCCCCATCTTCAAATTGTGTCTCCTTGTTCTTGCACATCTCTTTTTCTGAAAGATGCTACCCTCTTGGACTTTGTTGATTCCACTGAGGTACTTATAAGTTTCTATCATGTCCCCCCTCTCCCTCCTTTCCTCAAGGGTACACATATGAAGCTTCTTTAGTCTTTCCTCATATAGCTTCTCTTGCAAACCCTGCACCATTTTAGTTGCTCTTCTCAGGATTGACTCCATCCTGTCTATGTCCTTGCAGAGATGGGGTCTCCAGAACTGGAAGCAGTACTCCAGATGGGATCTCAACAACTGTCTGTACAGAGGGATAACAACTTCCTGTTTTCTGCTGGTGATGCCTCTCCCTATACATCCCAGTATCCCCCAGCCCTCCCTACTGCCTTCTCACATTGCTTGCCAACCTTAAGGTCATCTGATATGATTACCCCCAGGTCTCTTTCCATTTTTGTTGTTGTTACTACCTCTCCCCCTCAATGTTTACTCTTGCCCTGGGCTTTTGTTTCCCAGGTGCATTATTTTGCACTTCTTTGCATTGAATTCAAGCTGCCATACTTCTGACCATTCTTCCAATCTTGCCAAGTCCCTTCTCATCCTTTCCACGCCTCCTTGTGTATCAGCCCTGTTGCAGATCTTTGTCTCATCTGCAAAGAGGCATACTTTTCCTTCCAGTCCCTCTGCAATGTCATTTATAAAGACATTAAAAAGGACTGGACCCTGTACCAAACTCTGCGGTACCCCACTAGTAACCCTTCTTTCTTCAGAGTGGACTCTGTTTACTATTACCTGCTGTGTCCTGTTGTCCAGCCAATATTTTACCCAGACTACCACCCTGGGACCCACTCCCAGGCTGGCTAATTTGTTTATTAATCTTTTGTGTGGGACTGTGTCAACTACCTTGCTAAAGTCTAGGCAGGCCATGTCCACAGCCCCTCCATGGTCTACTACTTTGGTCACCCAGTCAATGAAATCAATTAGATTCATCTGACATGACCTTTTCGCTGTGAACTCATGCTGTCTTGGGTCCTGTGCCCCACTGGCCTCTAGGTACTCAACAATTCTTTCCTTCAGAAGTGATTCTATCACTTTCCCTACAACAGAGGTCAAACTGACAGGTTTGTAGTTTCCTGCCTCTGTCTTGCTCTCACTGTTGTGAAGGGAAATCACATCTGCCCTACTCCAGTCCTCAGGTACCACACCATCTTCCCATGATTTGTTAAAAAGTGAAGTCAGTGGTGTCACTAGTTCTCCCCTTAATTCTTTAAGAATTCTGCGGTGAATCCCATCAGGCCCTATTGCATTGTCCACCTTCAGTTTTAGGAGTTCTGTCAGAACCCTTTCTTCTGTGAAAGGACTGGGATTGACCCCCCTATCCAGAGTGCTTCTGTTAATTGGATTAGGTACCTCCCCCTCCTTCTCTTTTGTGAATACTGAGCAGAAGTATTTATTCAGTAACCCTGCTTTTTCACTGTTCCTCTCTGCCCACCCACCGTCCAGTCTGTTCAGCCTCACTATCCCTTCCTTTGTCTTTATACGCTCCCTAATGTACCTATAAAAGGTTTCATCCCCTTCTTAACCGAGTTGGCTATCTTTTCCTCAGTTTGGGCCTTTGCTATTCTGACCACCTTCCCTGCTTCCTTCTGCCTTAACTGGTGCAGTTCTCTGTCCTGCTCCTTCTGTGTTTCCATATACTTCCTAAATGCTAACTTTTTCTCCCTAACCTTCCCCGCCACCTCTTTTGAGGACCATAGTGTTTTTTTCTTTCATTTTGATTTATTTATTTGCTTCACACAAAGGCTTGTTGCCTCTGTGTTTGCAGTTTTGATGTTTCCCCATTGTTGCTCCACCCCTCCTTCTTGCCTGTTTGCTAGTGCTTTTCTAAGGCACTCTCCCATCTTGCCAAAGTCAGCCCTCCTGAAGTTCAGTACCCTCAGTTTTGTGTGGCTTGACTCTGCAGCTGAGTTTATCGTGAACCAAACTGTTTGGTGGTCACTTGTTCTCAGATGGCTACCCACTTCTAGATCTGAGATCCTCTCACTGTCCCCATTAAATCCAACATTAAGAACTGCCTTTCCTCAATAAACATCAGGACTAAATTCATGTTTCTCAGCTCTTTATTTCAAAGTTGCAAGCCTTTTTGGAATGCTCATTTTTCTGCCTATTAAAACCAGTTGGAGAAGGGGCAATGGGAAGGGGAAGAAGGGAGAGGCAGCAGCAACTCATGGTGCTACAGTAGCTGCACACTCAAGCAGACTTGATAGACCATTAGGCCTGTTTTGGCTGGCAGTTTTGTATGTTCCTTATGGTATGTTTGTAAAATATAAATACAATTAAAAAAGGTAATTAAAGAAACCAATAAAATCAATGTAAATGAAAGATTGGCATTTTGCAAAAAGCAGATGTTTTCTGGATTACCATAATGTAAAATTTATGGGAGCAAAAGCAAACAGGTCATTATTACTTAACCTCAGAAAGCCATACTGAAAAAACAAACAAAATAAAAGCTCTGGTCTGAAAGATTAAATTTAGGTTACTCCATCCAGAGTTGTCCCTGCAGGCCATTATCCAGTCTGCCTGTATTTCCCTGATTAATCCCTGGAGCTACTGCCCATACAGGGTACTAGCCCTTACTATTACTCCCACCACCACCACTACTACCACCATAAGTAACCACTACACCCTTCACTTTGTCTCAGCCATGGTTGATACCATTTCTGGGTGTGGCACCCACTATCTTGACTGACAGACTGTTCCACAGTTCCACCACCCTTTCTGTAAAATAAATTTTCTCATATCACTCTTTAAACTGTGTACCATATTTTCTGTTATTGGCCCAACTGTTACTATGTGTGGCGGTATTGCATTTTTGCAATTCTCGGGTCCCCTGTGCAGACCTGGCTTGGGTAGCACTGGCAACCACTGAGGGAGGTGGTCATACTGGGGCACAGCATGTTTAGAAAGGATAGGACAGGCAGAAAGAGAAACATGGGGTTATACAGTACATAAAGGAATGTATTAAAACCATAAAAATACAAGATCACAAGAGGGCAAGGAGAAAAAGGGGGCATGGGAGGGAGTTATACATAAAGGAAAGTATTAAAGCCACCAAAATACAATATCACATCAGGGATGAGGAGGAGGTGGAGGTTCTTTGGGTTGGCCTGGAGGTGGGGTCAGGGGCATTATAAGAGTGAGAGTGATATACAGGCTACCAACACAAGTGAGTCAGTATAGTGCAGTTGTTATGGGCACTAAGCTGCAAGCCTGGAGATCTGTGTTTGAATCCCACAGCCCCCACTTGCATACTGTGTGACTATGAGCAAGTCACTTAACTTCCTTGTGCTCCCCGGTCACACCTGGAAACAAGCTTCATCTCAGTGTGCCTTTCCAGGTGAAACAATTTCCCCTTTCCATTCACAACACTGGGGGAGGAATTAGACATGGTTTTGGGGAGGCCATAGGAAAAATTGCAAGCGAAACCATAGTTATGTTGAAGAGAATGTGGGGGAGCTCATGGCACCCACTATCTTATGTTTTGGGCCTGTCCCAAACTGATCCCTTTTTGGAAGTCTGTATGGCACGAAACACACCGACTCATAGGGAAAGATTTACCTTTCTACTTTAATAAATTAGTGGTGGGTTTCCCAGCTCTGGTATCTTGTAATATGACCATAAGAAAGTTGGGAGAGACCATGCAAATGACAGTAGTAAATTGTATCATGTTTAATCACCTCTATTTGGCTTTCTCCCCAGCCACCCATTCAGTGCAAAGTTGGGACTAATCTGCCAAAAAAGGTGGAGGAAGCAAGCATAGTGGGTAGTTCTGAATATGCCTGGGACAGGTACAAGGGAACCTTGAGGTGGAAGGGGGTGATAACAAATTACTGACCAGATGGGGCAGAAGCCACATACAAGTATTCATTCACAGGAAATTCAAAACATGATTAGTGAACCAAAAAAAAAATCATTTTGGATCATAATATGTAAGCTTTGATAGTTGGCTTTGCAGTGATGATATCTAAAATCTTCATCCCAGGCTTACAAGAAAGGCAAATACTTCAAGTACAGTATATCAGCCATATGTCTGCATTCTCCCCACCATCACCAACCCTCAAAGATAGCCTCTGAGGCTTATATGACTCAAGAAGCTGTTTCACATCAATAGAACATTGACTCAGTCGCTGGCTTCCGTTCTCCCCTCTCCCTTGACTCACAGATTACTCTTGGGCAAGTCATGAAGGCTAGCTCACAGCAGGGGAGCACATTGCATGCTAAACAAGGGAGGTGTTCAATCACCTTGTGAAAAGAAACTTGATGGGGGATGGCAGGGTTGTTAATGCAATTGCTTCAGAAAACTGCAGTCTAGGGTCTTGCAGTATTTCTGTTTTAAAGAAAGCTGGGGGTATGGGCTGTGAGATACAAACAGTACTGTAGGTGTGAGTATGAAAGAACATGTAAGATGTAATGTGCTATGTAACATTTGTACTGTTACATTGTATACATAGTTCTGTCTGCAACATTGTATTTGTTTTAAAATGTTATCTAAACATGTTACAATGTTTCAAAGAGAATGTTTCAGAGAAAAAAGAGAGCTATTTCAACAATGTATCAATAAAATAACACAGTAACTGCAGCATAAGTGATTTTCATGATGTTCAGGAATGCTGGTTCTGAACATTAAATTGGATAGGACAGATACTAAAGGGAAACTTATTTTTTCTTTTTTTGGGGTGGCATACAAATATACCCTCTGGTTAAAACTTTGTACGATATAATTCAGAATATGTTTCTTAGTGTGTGTGCTGCTGCTGGGCAAAAAAAATTAAAAATAAAAAATGATACAGTAGCTCATACAGGGGAGGAAAAGGGTCATATGCTAACCACTTAGACCAAGTGAAAATAAATATAGAAACACAGAAACAGAGAACTTTATCAGCAGAGAAGGACCCCATGTTCCTTCCAGTCTACCCGACCCCCGGAGGCCATGTACTGTATGTAGTAGTAGTAAATCATTTTATTCATTCAAGAATGAAGGATACATTCAATTGAGAAAAGCTTGTTTTCAATGAAGTTCCATACTGCATCAGAATAAAAGGTTCCACATTATACAACAATACGTGTATCCCAAGGTCTTTTATGCTATTCAAGTACTTGAATGTTGCAATCATATCACTCCTTTTTCTCCTCTCCCACAGTGTGTACAGGCCCATCTCTAGCCTTTCCACGTATGACTTCACCTGCAGCCCTTTCACCATTTTTGGTTGCCGTTCTCTGGACCCTCTCCAGCCTGTCCTTGTCCCCCTGTAAGTATATCCTCCAGAACTGGACCCCATATTCCAGGTGTGCTCTGAACATGGTTTCGTATAGTGGCATGATCACTTCTCTTCTCCTGCTTTTAAAGCCCCTCCCTATGCATGCCAGCATTTGGATTGCTTTGCTTGATGCTCTGTCACACTGACTCAGAATGTACAGGTTGTCTGAAACAGTTCCGCAGGTCTCTTTCCTGAGCTGTTCTCCACAGCACTCCTCTCCCCCCCCCACAAGCCAGTATTTTGCCAAACCACTCCTCCAGCCTTGCTAGATCCTCTCCCAAACTTTCTACTCCCCATCATATCAATCTGATTCCAGATCCTCAAGTTGTCTGCTTCTGTCACTGTGCAGGTCCCCCACTGGATTGCAGCTTTACCTGGCACTCCAGTGATGTCACCTGTGGGCAGCAGGGCAGCAGGCACCAGCAGGGGTGTACAGAACTTGCCACTGCACCTACTGAATGATTAGGGGGTAGTCTGCCATTGAGCATTGAGCATCCACAGTGTCAGACATGCCCACTGGTTCACTGATCTGTTTTTATTTGATTTTAGATTGCCATCTACTGTATCTCCTAAATTCATGATGCCCCTTTTAAGCATTCTGAGTATGTGTTACCACCATTTCTATAGTTGAATTAGTGGAAGTAGTGCTCCTGTTGGTGTTGCTTAGATCTGCTTTTCCTCAGTATTCTCTGCTTTTCTGAACACCCATTGTTTAAGATCACTGTTGTTGTGACTATAATGAATTAGCATGCAGCACACACCGCATCCTGACCTAAGGAGACAACAAATGTACAGATAGAGAAGAGAATATTGATGAAAACCGGGTCTGAGCCTTATTAAAGGGGGTGGTACTTGTATTGTTTCAAGTGTAGGAAGAAGGGATAGTGCATGCTCGAAGTGGGGAAAAAATGGATTATACAAGTCTGGAGACAAGAAGCAATTTAAAATAGAATAAAAAGTATAGGTAAAAATGTTCACCTCTGTCAAGCCCTGCTGCTTTAGAACTGGTGGTACTGGCAACATTAACATATCTCATGCTCTACTGCCTCAGAACAAATAGTTTATTGTGTCTGTTCTGTCTAAAATTATTCTGAGTTACTTGCTCTGAACTAGAGTTCATCATATGGTACATTCTGTCTTCACATTAAAAAAAGAAAGGAAAGGAAGTAAGAGTTAGGCAATTTCAGTATTTTCTGCTTCTCATGGACATATGCTGAGATTTACAGTAGGTGTCCGTTTACTAAAAGATGTGCTTGAACTGGATATGGCACCTGAGACACACACACACACACACACACACACACACACACACACACACACACACACACACACTAAATTGCAGTCTAGTACATGCTGAATAGTGGAAGTGAATATGAATCAGTGATGCTTTATTTTTCCTGACATAGTCCTTACAGATTTACCTGCAGACTTAAAAAATGACAGCACCTACGTGGTTTGTGTTTTGAAGAGGCTGAAATTGCCATTCCCATTGTTATTAAGCAGTTTATTAATCTTTCCATTTGCTGTCCAGGATTTTGCTTTTAGTTTATTTTTTTTGTTTGACAATGCATGATACCATTCCTCCAATAAACAAATAATCATGCTGAGACCTCACCTTCTCCATGTTATCAAACCCTACACTCTCCAGATGTTATGCAGATGTTGCATACTGTAGGCTAAGGTATGTATTATAAAGCATAAAAAGTTACCCCTTTTGGTGTGTCATGTCTATTTTCCACAATATATATATATATATACAGTATATACTATATATATATTTATATACATGTATGTGTGTTTTGTTGTGTGTGTTTGCATTTATTTGACACTGTATCTGACTGACGTGCAGTTATCAGTTTGACAGTAATGGAAATAGTATTATTCAATTAAATGTGATGCCTTTTTTTGCTCAGTGTGGTTACTACTTCAACCATTTTTACGTGCAATCCAACCCACTCGAGTCAACAGCACAAGTCTGGATAGAATTGTTTAATTTTAATTACTGCTGATTCAGAGTTTATCACAAAGTGGTAGAAAAGCCAGATACTAAAATATTTTAAAGTAGCTATTCTTTACAACCCCCTCCATTTTTAGTTTGGCAACTATAATTGAATGTGCTTGTGCAAGTGGATCTTTGTGAAACTAGGAACCATCATTAATATCTGTGTGTTTTAAACATGGTGTGTGCATACTAAAATCAGTGATTTATGGCACAGTAGTCTAAGGCTCTGAGCTGCAACCCTGGAGACCTGGTCTGAATCCCAAAGCCCCCACTTGCATACTGTGTGACCCCAAGCAAGTCGCTTAACTTCCTTGTGCTCCCAGGTCATACCAGGAGTCAAGCTTTGGCTTAGTGTACCTTTCCTGGTTAAACAACTCCCCCCCCCCACACACACACACAAAGAAGCAGAAGGAGGTGTGAGACCTAGTAAACTGCCATGTAACATGAATTAGGAATTGTAGAAAATGGACGTAGTGTGACATGAGCAGTATCTTTATTCAAGAAAGAAAGGCTGTAAATGTTATTCTTTAGACAGGCATTACACATTACCAGACAATGTAACACAATACAGTGTAGTTAGTTAGTTTATTTTATCGTTTAGCTTTTCAGGTCATTACAGTTTACAAAAGAACATTTGCAGAATAAAAAAAATATGAGCATTTTCAAGTACTTCCATATAAAAATATCACAAAATACATGATATATCTGTATGCATACCTCTCAACCTCCTGCCTCATAAATCAAGGACAAGGGTTAAAAAAATCAGGGACAAAGGACCAAAATCAGGGACACATCTTCAAAATTAGAGATATCCACCCAGAAAGCTGGTAGATTATGGTACTTAGTGCAAAATGCATTTTTCTAAAGAAGAACAAGTCTGTAACTTTAATGCTTGACATTGTTGTATGCTTACAGTTCCCACTGTCTAGCCACAAAAGCACAAATTTTAGGAGGGACAGAGTAAAATTTTGAGGCAAAATCAGGGATGTCCCTGAAAATCAGAGACACTTGAGAGGTATGTCTGTATGTCAGCAATGTGCAAAGAAACACTAATTATAACAACGTTTAGTTAAAAGTACCTGAGAAATCATGTGTAGTAGATATATCAAGCCTTACCTGGCATTAATTACATGAGCCCCAAAAATCCTTAATAACTGTAAATATATGTCACATAGAAATTATTTGCTTAAATTGCTAATATCCCCAATCAGTGTCTATCCCAAACTGGACAAAACTTTGTTAATTTATACCTATACAACATAACAAATTAATCATACCTTATGCTGTAAGCAGTAACCAGTCCAAATTAACATTATCATTCTCCCCTTGTAAACAAGTAAATACTGGAGCTTTACAAGACACAATCAGAATGCCCCAAACTGTAATACACTGCCAATCTAAACTCTGTCACTGAAAGGGGCACTGTCAACCCCCTTAGGTCTCAACATGTCCCTAGTTTAAAAAACATATCTTATGATTGCCAACATTCTGTAAAGATTGTTGATGTAGCTGGTAGTTTGATTTAAACTCATATTTTCTTTACAAAAGTAAAAACAGACTGCCCAACATACTGGTGTTATCACCCCAAAACAGGTTTGTTTACATTCCTTAATCAGCTCCAAATACATCTTTCCTGGACTTGGGAACACCCACAAAACATTCTAGCACCTCATAATGTTGTGGGAGTTTAGGAGGCTACTGCCTTATGAGTGACTGAACTGTTTGGGTGTGTTTCTAATGCCCAAGAAGTATGCAGTAAGAACAGAACTAGGATTATAAACAAAAACAAGGTTGTTTATAAATATACACTGCTGCATTTCAGTTCTTCTAAACAAGGAGACAGACAAAACAAACAGCAACATCAGTGAATTTTAGAGAGGGTAAGCAATCATAAAATGTGAGGTTTCAACTAGAAATAATATGATGAAAAACAGGTTGACAGTGTCCCTTTAAATAACCAGCATAAAAGAATACAAGTAACAAACAATTAAAAGGATATATGATAATAGAGAGACTACATATTTTCCTAGATAATTTACTGCTCCTGTTTAAGGATCACCAAATGATGCATCAGGACTGTAACGCTACAACTTGACGATTCCAACCAAATAGTTCAGCACAGGGAGTATCATTGGTGATACTATGATTAAGCTATTTAAGCCATCTATGTTTAGAGTTTAATGCTCCAAGTGTGTTTTTCTTATGTGCATGCCAAAACAAATTAACGAGTAACAATTAACTCATGTTACTGAGAAAAACAGCAAGGATAGTGAATATTTAAAGTTGTTAAACAAAATTCACCCACGTAGCATAAAGATATGACAAGGCAGTATAGCGCAGTGGTTTAAGGCTCTGAGCTGCAAATCTAGAGACCTGGGTTTGAATCCCAAAGCCCCCACTTGCATATACTGTGTGATCCTGAACAAGTCGCTTAACTTCCCTGTGCTCCCAGAGTGCACCTGTAAACAAGCTTTCAGCTTAGTGTGTCTCTCCTGGTTAAAAAATTGGTGGAAAAAAAGACTGAATATCATCGACTGCTCTCTTCTGCTGTTAATTCTCCCCTTCTAGTTTTTGAAGTTGCTCATTTTGCTTAGCATTTTATTATTGTTGCTACTGTTCTATCATTGTTGATGTGGAACCTTTGTAAATGAGTCATGGGGCATGCCTCAGACAGCTAGTATTGGAACCCACTCGGGAGGGAGCAATCTTAGACCTGGTACTCTCAAAAGGGGATGGAGAAAGAATCTCAGATTTAGAAGTGGGTAGCCATCTGGGAACAAGTGACCACCAAACAGTGTGGTTCACGATAATCACAGCCATACAATCAAGCCATACAAAAGCAAGAGTACTGGACTTTAGGAGGGCTGACTTTGGGAAAATGAGAAAGTGCCTCAGAAAAGGACTAGCAAACAGGCAAGAAGGAGGGGTGGAGGAAGAATGGGGAGTGATCAAAACAGCCATCACAGAGGCAACAAGCCTTTGTGTAAAGCAAATCAATAAAACACAATGAAGGAAAGAACTGCTATGGTTCTCAAAAGAGGTGGCAGGGAAGGTTAAGGAGAAAAGGACAGCATTCAGGAAATAAAAGGAAACATAGAAGGAGCAGGACAGAGAACTTTATCAGTTAAAGCAGAAAGAGGCAGGGAAGGCAGTCTGAATAGCAAAGGCCCAAACCGAGGAAAGGATAGCCAATTCTGTTAAGAAGGGGGATAAGACCTTTTTTAGGTACATTAGGGAGTGAAGAAAGACCAAAGGAGGGATACTGAAGTTTAATAAAGGGGAAGGAATGTGGGTAGAGGGTGACAGTGAAAAAGCAGGGATACTGAACAAATATTTCTGCTCAGTATTCACAAAGGAAGAGGAGGGGAGTTACCTAAACCAAACAAGAGAAACACTCTGAAGACGGGGTCAATACCAGTCCATTTACAGAAGAAAGGGTTCTGAAAGAACTAATAAAATTGAAGGTGGACAAAGCAATGGGGCCTGATGGGATTCACCCAAGAATTCTAAAAGAACTAAGGGTAGAACTAGTGACACCATGACTACTCTCTTTAACAAATCATGGGAGGATGGGGTGGTACCTGAGGACTGGAGGAGGGCAGATGTGATTCCTCTTCACAAAAGTGGGAGTAGGATAGAGGCAGGAAACTACAGACCAGTTACTTTGACCTCAGTGGTAGGGAAAATGAGGGAATCACTTCTGAAGGAAAGAATTGTTGAGTACCTAGAGACCAGTGGGGCACAGGACCCAAGGCAGCATGGATTCACGATGGGAAGGTCATGTCAGATGAATCTAATAGATTTCTTTGACTGGGTGACCAAAGTAGTAGACCAGGGAGGGGCTGTGGACATGGCCTACCTAGATTTTAGCAAGGCATTTGATACAGTCCCACACAAAAGATTAATTCACAAGATAGCCAGCCTTGAAGTGGGTCCCCAGGTGGTAGCCTGGATAAAAATTGGCTGGACAACAGGACACAGAAGGCAATTGTAGCGGAGTCCACTCTGAAGAAAGGGGGTTACTAGTGGGGTACCGTGAGGGTTCAGTACTAGGACTGGTCCTTTTAATGTCTCTATAAGTGACATTGCAGAGGAACTGGAAGGAAAAGTATGTCTCTTTGCAGATGACACAAAGATCTGCAACAGGGTTGATACACAAGATGAAGTGGAAAGGATGAGAAGGGACTTGGCAAGGTTGGAGGAATGGTCGAATGTATGGCAGTTCAGATTCAATGCAAAGAAGTGCAAGGTAATGCACATGGGAAACAAAAACCCAGGGAAGCATACACAATGGGAGGTGAGATACTGACAACAGTAAAAATAGAAAGGGACATGGGGGTAATTATATCAGATGACCTAAAGGTGGGCAAGCAATGTGAGAAGGCAGTAAGGAAGGCTGGGGGGATACTGGGATGCATAGGAAGAGGCATCAATAGTAGAAAACAGGAAGTTGTTATCCCTCTGTACAGACAGTTGGTGAGACCCCATCTGGAGTACTGTGTGCAGTTCTGGAGACCCCATCTCCAGAAAGACATAGACAGAGTGGAGGCTGTCCAGAGGAGGGTATCAAAATGGTGCAGGGTCTGCACCAGAAGACATATGAAGAAAGACTAAAGGAGCTTAATATGTATACCCTTGAGGAAAGAAGGAGAGAGGGAACATAATAGAAACTTTCAAGTACCTCAAGGGAATTAACAAAGTCCAAAAGAGTAGCATCTTCCAGAAAAAGAGATGTGTAAGAACAAGGGGGCACAATTTGAAGATAGAGGGGGGACAGCTCAGAGGTAATGTGAGGAAGTATTTTTTCACTGAGAGGGTTGTGAATGCATGGAACAGCCTCCCTGAGGAGATCGTGGAGTCAAGAACAGTGGGGGACTTCAAGAATGCATGGGGCAGGCATAAGGCAGTCCTAGTGCGGGGTAGGAGGAAGTAAGCTGTTGGTTAACTAGGATCTGCAGCTTATCTGTTAGGTAGGAAAATGGGCAGACTAGGTGGGCCAAGCGGTCCTTATCTGCTGTCAAATTCTATGTTTCCATGTTTCTATGAGTCTCTGACTCAAAGGCTGTAATCCTGAAACCGTCAATAAATAAATAAAAATATATTAACATTTAAATTGTTTATAAAATGTTTCAATATGAAGATGATGAAAACACATTTGAACAAGAGAGGGGCTGACAGACTCTGTTGCATTTAGTAGTCCATCCATTTTTGAATGAGGGTTTAAAAGCTCCATTTACACACTGGAGCCCATGGGTTTGTCAATGAGGGCTAAGAGGCTCCATTTACATTCTGAAGTCCATTGTTTTGTAAGCAGAGGTTAAAAGGCTCCATTTAGGTCCAGTTTACACTCTAGAGATCTTCATTTTATGTGACAATTTTAAGTTTTTAGAAAACCTGGATCTTATAAAAACTGTCACCATGTCCTTCCATATCTTGCTTCCTCATTCAGTATCTAGGGTAATTTTGAGGAATGGGAATTTCAGTTTTCCTCACAAACTACCCCATGTGCCTTAGCGTACATACAAAGACTTTCCACCATGCATAATACCTTATCATTCAACAATCTATCAGCTCAGAACCTTAAAGAGGAGTCATGTTAAAACATCCACTTGGAACAAAGCACTTTTTCTGAAATAAATTATTACAAACCCAATTATGCACTTTTCGTAGGAGTTTGGGCTTCATATACAAATAAATACCATTAATGGAGTTTATTCCGTCAGTCCAAACTCCATTATTCACTGAGGTAGTATCTTTGCAAAAATAGCCGCTCATGTCACTGCAGGGAGCACAGTGGCTATTAAAACTGTTTTAAGCATTACTGCATATTTCAAAAATTCTATCTCATATGTTTACCCTTAGTTCATTAGTCTGGGTATAGAATTACCAGCTACAAATACTGGGCAGCGACATGCCAAGGCAGTCTGGGGGCAGAGAAGGGTGCGTGCCCACACTATGAGCCATTCTCAAAGGCATGTAGTAATGCTCACAGGGGGCCATAGGAGGGTGCTGGATATTTCAGGGGGAGACCCGGCCACAACTGCTGTATGCATGGAGCCACATGCACACAGAACCCCCTCATGGTCTTGGCATCACACAGAAATAAAGAGAAAAAAACCCCAGAAATTCATGAATTTGTAAAGCAATAAATGGGTAAGGATACAGCTACATTACTAGTGCATGTGAATGTACTGTAGTTGTTTTTTTAATTGGAGGAGGGGATGCTAGGGGACTGAAGATTGGTATCTGCACATTCTGAGCTCATGTGGGTGTGTGGGTGTGCCAGTCTGGTGGACGTCTTTATTTTTTTAATGTGGAAAACAAATAAATAAACAAAAGCACAGTAGCCATATTTGCATGTTGCAATGGCCATTGAGAGAATAGTGAGGTGCTACAAATTTATAGCAAAAAAAAAATAGAAATAAAACAACAAAAGAATTGCATATACATACATATATATATATATATATATATATATATATATAATACATGTGAATTGAGGGGTGGGGGAGGAGTAGGGAGATTACTACTATACACCTGGTGAAATTAATTGAAAACATTGGGGATGATTTGAAAAAATAGAGGATTGAGATGGAGGGGTACGTTAGTAAAGACAATAATGACAAATCAGCATCAGAGTCACTCATTCTGTCCTTGTCATTCAGCATCAATGAAAATTACTTTACTATTTCCAGTGCTGACCCCTTTATCCCAATGCACATCCAGCTTTGAAAATAAGATGTTGCTCCTCGCTGTCTCCTATGAATTTTTAAAATCAAAATATGTGAAAAATTAAAAAGTGCACATCCAAATGCTCATGCACTGTAACCCCCTACACAGTGTACCCACCACACCACAACACCCTAGATGCACCCACATACTAACACTAGCAAAAATCTTATGGCATTGTCGAAGATCAACTCGCTGATCGAAAACACCCTCACATCTGGAACTGCCTATTGATGCAATAAATCGATCGTAGATTACATTTTGTTTTCAGTCACTAGTAACAGGAGCAGGAGGTGTCAATCAGAGTGTGGCTCTTCACATTCACAATGATAGATGTTTTGTAGGGGTTATTGTGTGTGTGGCGGGGACTGTGAGTGTTGGGAATGTGCGCATTGGGAGGTCAGGTAGGGATGTGGGTTGAAATCAGTAGATACCACTTGCAATTTTGAACATTATTGGGGCAAATAATGAAACACTCAAACAATGAATATACAGTACTGTATGCCCACAAGCCACCAGCACCAGAAAACATCACTAGACCACGGAGTTAGGGCCACAATGTCATGGGTTTGATTCCAACAAATGCTGCCCACACAATATCCATTCAAAGGGATAAATTATAGTCTAGAGATTTGTTCAGCATTATTCCAAATTCAAAGTAATGTTTTATTATTTATTTTCATAATTTATTTTCACGGTTTCTGCTGCAGTGGAGATACAGTGGGGGATACCGGATGCAGCGGGGATAAGAGGGGTGAGCAGGAAAGTGCTTTTTTTTAATGCAACTACCAACAGGTGGTGAAGAATGACATTAAATGTAAAAAAAAGTATCAATTAATAAACACCACCTGCTGGTGCAACGATACAAGCAGTAAAGAAAGGTCAATTCTGGCACTTCAAGGAGGCAGATGACTTACTGTCACCACCTTGTGGATTAAAGCAGAATTACACAATAAAGTTAATTGTACCGCACCATGGACTTAAATGACATGCTGCACTGAGTGGTATAATGAGTGGTAATGAGTGGTGTAGTGCAGCACCGGTCAGTATACCTCGTTACCGTGCAACTTTCCAATAGCAACCACTGTAGCTAGTAGTCATTCTGCTTAGTTGCCCCACTTGCATTTAGTCTCCACCCAGCCCCAACCTCTGCTGGGCCCCAGTCTAGTATACAGGACAGCACAGAGTGGTTGGAAAGAGAGATCAGGGTAGAGTTATCTCTTTAAACAAGAAGGACCATTTTGTTTGTATATATCTTCTCTCCAGTCGAGAGTATGACCTCATGGCAGGGGAGTAGAATATAAAATCTTTCTTTCCTGGATTAAACAACCTCCAGGGATCCATCCAGCCCCTTTCCTGCACTAGAGTGCATAAAAGTTTGGAACAGGACCAGTTCCCCCATCCCGAAGTGGGGCTCCTATCCAGAAGGTGGTTCTCCACATGATTCGAATCTCTCACGCTGATGACCTGACTCTCTGGTAATTGGGCAGGGGTAGAAAATAGTTGCTTGAAAAAGTCAGGGGAGGAGGGAGTGGGGGCACATATGGAAACTGTATGTACAGTGGCATCCCCAGGATGAAACCCAATTCTGCAGCATTTTGCAGTACTCTGCAGAATGCTGCAGCAGACCTACTGAATAAAGCAATGTAATTTCTATGGCAATTAGTCCCTTTTGTCATTCAGGAAAATGTGACACTGCCAGAATGAAGTGAATGCCACAGTTTCCAGCATAACAAAAGGAAAAGGAATGAATTGCTACTGAAATTACATTGCTTTATTCAGTAGGTCTGCTGAAGCATACTGCAGAGTGCTTTAAAAATGGGTTACATCCTGGGGGACACCACTGTATGTTTCTGCCCCTGCAAAAAACTGAAATTATGACCATCCTGCCTGCCTTATCAGTTTGTACATGTAAAACACTTGATGGTAACCCTGTACAACGCAGAATAGCCATACCTGCTTTCTTTCCCGTTGGGTGGGCACTAGCATATAGTGATCCCACCCAGCTCCTCCACAGCTTAACATGTTCCCGCTCTGACAGTTTCATTTCCTGTAGCAGGGCAATATTACAGTGTGCCCTGTCAAGTTCCTGTGGTACTCTAGCCCTCTTCACCACTCCATTAATGCCTTTAACATTCAATAAGCATAATTTAAGAGATCCCATTTAAATTTACAAAACAGGAATCCTAACCTACGTTTATGTCATCCCAACCATTCCTGGCTTTTCACAGCTTCACTGTCCCCCTTGGATGCTCTTTTCTTTTCTTGTAGCCATGCAAGCACCACCTGTTTCCTGCCCTCCATCTATCTTGTTTGCTGCATGGATGTGGCTCGCTTCATACCTGCTCTGGCAGTTCATGTGCCACTTCATCTCAATTCAGTGTAATTCAATTCAATTTTTATTTTACCAGAAATAACACTATTGAGCGGATTCATTTACAAGGTGGTCCTGGAAGGACACAACAGGATGAGGCAATACCAATGCAAAAATATAAATATGATACTAAGGACATTGCACTTACACAAGTGAAAATGGCAAAACAATTGCTGATACATATATTGATTGTGTCTAACCACGTAGGACTAAATATACAATAAGGGAGCAGGTACAATGGGATAAAATGACAATACAATTACAAATACATTCATTGATTGATTCTAACAATGTAGGACTAAATACACAATAAGGGAGCAGGTACAATGGGATAAAATGGCAATACAATTACAAATACATTAATTGATTGATTCTAACAATGTAGGACTGAGTACACATTAAGGGAGCTGGTACAGTGGGATAGGACATTAAAGTTCTGAAGTGCAATTTTTAGAGATAGGAGGGACTAGGAGAAAGGAAGAACTCATGAAATTCATCAGGCTGTAAGGGGACAATAAGTGCAATAAAGACAACAATCGACTAAAAGAAGACAATAAGTGCTGTATGGGTGATGCAACAAAGGTTCCTCAGGGAGGTTTTGGTTCAGATTAAGATAACCAGTTGCAAGTTTCCTGCAATGAGTGTCTTCGCAAGGATTTAAAGATGTGCAAGCCAGCAGTCTGTGTGAGTTTTAAAGACTTTTGGATGGTATTCCACATCGTAGGGAGAGCATGACTTAGGGATGATGTGCCATTGAGAGTTCTTATCCTAGGTATTTCGAGCAGAATATAAGAGCATCTTCTGAGTGAATATATGCCTGGAGAACACTTGAGCAGATCAGAGGTCTAGAGATGGAGTTTATTGGTATTGACTCTATAGGCCTAAATGGAGGCATTTTTGAACCTCCCTTGTGCAAAGTGAAGACCAGCCAAGGCCACTGATCCCTGCTTCACTAACTTGCCTCCTCAGGGAGTCTTGCTGTATTAGACTCCTGTTGTTCTAACTTGTTGGAGCCCTGTTCTTGCAGTGTGCTGCTCCCCATTTGCTGCTGCTGGTGCCTTGATTCCTCCTGTTTTCCAGTCCCTTTCCTCAAGACTCCCCTTCATTTTTCTGCTTCTTCCTGTCTGTTCCTTTTACACCTGGTGAGCACAGTGCTGCCTTCGTTCCGCCAGCTCCTGCTTAGTTGTTGCTCTGTTGCCCCTCCAGCTGTTATCTGGCCCCCTTACCTTTGCTTTGCTCAGGCAGTAAGGCCTCGACCCTTCTTACTCCTTCTTACTGATGGTTCTGTGCCCCCCATTTCCCTTCCTCCAGGGACCCGTCCGCCCTGCTGGGCTTGTTTGCCTGCTAGGTCCTGCCCCTTTCACTTCCTGTAGGGATTAACTGGGTGCTCATCTCAGCCTCTCCTACTCCTGCAGGGATTCACTGGGTGCTCATCTCAGCTTCTATCTCTGCTCCACCACCCTGAGCCATGCCTGCCCGTGGCTTGCCTGCTCGTCTCTAGGATCCTCAGGGCCATGACCATGCTTCACTCCCTGTGTGGACCTTCAGGTTGCTACTTAATTCCCACTACCCTGCTAAGGTTGGTATCCAGTTCTCTGCTCAGGGCTGCACCTAAATTTTGCTACTTACCATACTATACCATACCATACCATGGTATTCCATGAGTTGCGTGACCATGATTGGGTGCCTCACATTGGGTGAGTCGGAAGGGAGGACGACCAGATGGGGGTGCACAACTATAGTGACATCCTGTCTCTACATGTATACGTGCATGGGAGGAGTGAGCACGCACAGTGAGGGGTGGGAGGGGTGGAAGGGATTGCAAGGAGTGGTGCTGTGGTGAGCTGCCAAGCTGCTCATGGTGGGTGGGTACAGGTCTTTGCAGCACAGGGTGCTAGATTCATGGCTGGGCGCAGGTACCTTTTGTTGCACCCAGCCCCCAATTTTTTTTTTTTGCTTTTGCCCCCCCGACATGCACCCGCCTGGAGTTGAAAATCCTTCAGGAAGGGGGTGTGGGCAACAGCCCCCCACATTAACATTTAAAACATAAGTCCCCGGTGCCCTTTTGCTGTGCGCCAGGGACTACATCGCCAAAATATTTTTTTGGTGCTGTGCATTCGCTCTAACGGAGACTGCTATTCTGCAATCATCATTATCACATAGCTCCCCATACCATACCATACCATACCATACCATACCATACCATACCATACCGTACCTTCTATTACTACATAACCTACTACTCTGAAAAATGCCTTTTCATTCAGGCACATGCCTCAATGACAATTGGGCACATGACCCAATGACAATTGGGAACCCACCCCAAAGACAATTGGGCATACACCCTAATGACAACTGAGAACATGCTCCAATAACAACCAAGCACACACCTTGGTGACAATTGGGCACATGTCCCAACAACAACTGGGATGACACCCCAGTGGTAGCCCCACAATGGCTCAATATACTATGTCCTCTATGGCATTGTACTTTCTTCTATCCACAAGCCTCATCAAGAGGAGAGTATTAGGGCTACCAGACCTAAAGTCATCTGTTTGTCTTCTGCTTTCTCTTGGGGTGTTTCCATAAATCCAGTTGTCCTTTGGCACTTTGGTTCCTACATGTGCACTTTAGAAGGTAAGCCCACAGCATCACTATGGGGATGAAAGTTTCATGAGACAGAAGGCAAGATTAAATTATTGTGTGCAGCAGTTTATTGCAAGTTCCACTCATGCTTGGAGTTAAAATAGTCATGTGTAGCCCGAAGAAGTGGCAGCTTAAAGCCTTGGATTCCCAGAGGTTTCTTCTGCAGGGTTTTTTCCCTCTCATCTGTGCTGAAGGTTATAAAAGTAGATAGATCTTTTGTGTTAGTGTCTATCTGTTGGAAAAGTTGTGATTCAGATGGTGGCTCTTTTACTCAGTTCAGCACAATGGCCTTCCCACAGTTCTTAATGGAAGATGATGCCCCAACAGTTGTACTACACCTTCAGCTCTGACTTTTGGGTGTTTTCCCTAAACCACCTTTGCCATGGAAACTTGCTTCTGCTACACCTCTTGGGGTGGAACCCTCCTCAAGGGAATTCCATTATATCAGTTCCCCAAACATGATGGCAGTTCCTCCAAAACAGAGAGTGTGAAAGGCTACACATATTCAGTGTTTTGTCTACTGCTAACCACAGTACTGAGCTATTGACTGTATTCAGTAACCGCATCCAGTCTAGTAGCATGAACAGTATGCCTTGCCACACATGCATCATTCCTATATACGTAGTTGCCCACTGAACCAGTGACTTGTCTGGCTCTGCTTAGGGTTTAGTGGAACAGTGGGCAACACTTGCCATGCACTCCATCAAGTGCTGTAAATAGTGCGCATCCTCCAAGATACCTTTGGATGCTCATTTATTTGCTCCAATCATCGACTCCTTTCTGTGATGGTTTGCCTCTCTATATCTGTGCATTTTCCTCAAGATACCTATAGCCAAGGATCCTTGCTTCTGTAGCACCTCTAGGGGTGGAACCCTCCTCAAGAGGGTTACATGCCACTGATACCCTGTAACCAGTTATAGTTCTTCCAGAACATAAAGCATTAAAGGCCACACACATCCAACACCTTACCTATTGTTAACCACAATACAGAGTTACCAACTGTACTTCGTAACCTCATTCAATCCAGATGCACAAACACTACACTATGTTGAACACTCATCATTTCTACATACTTAGTTGCCTGATGAACAATTGATACATAAGACTGATTATATTTTTATAGGGGATTAAATAAAATATTTCTATTTGATAACAAATGCAAGAGGGTTTTCATTTAGAGTAGATAAAACCTCTAATTTTGAGGAAGCCACCAAACTTTCAACATCACAACTCTTTAAATATTGCCAGTACCTTATATTTTTTTCTGGAAAATATGAAATGGTTTAAAACATTAGTAAAGATGCAATGTCTTCTTAGTTTTCATTAATTATTTAACTATAATGAATTCATAGTCGGCTAAATAATAATAAACGCCTACATTTTTTAAAGCATATTTGTCATAATCAGACAAACCTAGAATAATTACAGTACCTCATATCTACAGTAATTTTCTTTTATATCAGCAATTATTCACTGCTTTAGTGCTTCAATGGTTTGATATGCACACTTCAAGTGGAAGGAACTGCCTGTTTTATGTGGCAGTGATATTATTGTGCTCAGTTTGTCCTCAGATTTCTTTATTCATTGACTATTTTTACACTTCTTTGCATAAGAGTGAATAAACAGAAAGCAGCACTTCCATTTGCCAGAAGTATTAGGTCAAATTTTCAAATCTTTATATTTATGTGGTGCAGTCCTCCGAATCAAAATTCTTTGGCAATAGTAGCAAAATATGCAATAATACATGATAGGGAGTGGTATGTTATGGGATAGCAGTACACCTCAGGTATGTTGTGAGGCACTCAGCTGGGGCTGAATTTCTCATGCAGTTAAAAAGTGAAAATATCAATGACATACCACACCCTGGAGTGTATTATTTTTTTTTATTTTAGTATTTATTAGTGATCCAACATAAGGACATCACACATTGTACATTTGTATTCTATAGTAGTAGTCACAAACATGGCCAGATATTTCCAGATATTTCACAAAATTTCTAAAGAGTTTCTCTCTACTTCCCCTACTGTGTAAATGGAGAAAGCAGGATATTTTTCTAGAAATATCACATAAATTTCAAGAAATATCTGGCCATGTCTTTGGCTATGACTGTATGTTGTACAGATATATTCATCAAAAACTAGTACCAGCTTATTACACATTATTAATTTTTACCAAATCCCATTTCCTTTCAGAAATTCTTGGGTGTATTACTCCTAGGTCATTATGCTGTCTAATCCAGTTCTAGTCTGAGACTATATCCCTCAAGGAATAATGTCACCCCTATGAGCCATAATCCAGAGAAGCCATTTATTCCAAAACAACCTAAATCTGTCTAGTCTTAAATTAATGGCCGTTGTGAGCTTTTCCATACTATATATTTGCTAAACTGTGTCCTCTCATTCCTTAATGGTTGGGGGTAATTTCTGTAGCCAGCATCTCAAATAAGTTTCTTAGCAGCTAAAAGTAGAATTATTAAAAATGTTTTTGGCTTGTTTATCTTTTATTCCTTCAGGGAGCCAGTGCAGAAGGGCCTACTGAGTTGTAAGGTGTTCAGTTTCAGGAAAGAGGTCCATGAGGGCCTCCTCCACCTTCCCCCAGAATTCTTGTAGTGCTGGGCAGCCCCAGAAAATATGCTCATGCATTGCATATGTGTCCCCACATTTTCTCCAACAAGTAGTCCCTTCTACCTTGTCAAACTTTCCGGTTATATGAGGAGTTCTGAAAAATCTCACAATGCACTTCCAGCTGAATTCTTTCCACATATATGACATTGTGGCCCTATGCTGATTCAGATACATTTCTATCCAAATATGATCTGGTATTTCCATCCCAAAGGTCAGTTTCCCAGGACTATTGTAGTGTTGTGGATGCTTGACTTACTTTTGATTGAAAAGCCCAATACAGACAGGAGACCATATTGTTCAGCAGTTGTCTCTCTTTAGTTTCAATTCTGAGCTGTATCAGGGGATGTATTTGCTTAACCTCCCATCTGTGCCTGCATCTGCCTATAGAATAATACAGAGTTTAAGGTACCTATAATGGTCTCTTTTTTCTAGCTGATATGTTAGCTGTAAGTCATGAAATGTTTGGAATAATCCCCCCTATAAAGTTGGAAGATATGCTGTAGGCCACGTCTCATCCAGCTGTGAAAGGTATGGTCTAATTTCGGCTGAAGAATTGTCGGGTCAAGTGAGGGTGTAGTTAGAGCTATAGCCGAGTCTCTAATGGTGGTTTTCCCCATCTTTTCACACCATATTTTAGAATTAGTTCGGTAAATCTAGATGTGATATATTCTTCTATTCTGGATTTGTTTGGGGTGGTGTTTCTATAATTTCTTCAATCCCTGAGGCCTCTTCACCGAGTTCATTTGTCTTCCAGTGGGTGTCCATGTTCCTATCCCACCACTGAAGGGCATGTGCCAATTGTGTGGCCTGAAAGTAGGATTTTAAATGAGGAAGGGCTAGTCCTCCCCTTGTTTTAGTGAGCTGGAGAAGGCGATATGCCTTTCTAGGCTTCTTTCCTTGTCATAAATATTATGAGATCAATTTGTCTTACTTCCTAAATTCTGCAGCTGTAGGGGCGATCAGGAGGTTCTGAAAGAGATGAAGAAGATGTGGCAACATAGTCATTTTAATCGATTCTATCCTTTGTATGAGAGGGATGGGAGGTATTGCCATTTCTGTAGGTCTGTTTTCAATTCGCAGGTCAGGGGAGGGTAGTTTACTGCATAAAGTTGGGAAAGATCTCGTGGAATTCTGACCCCTAGATATCTGAAATTTTGGCTGTTCCACCTTAAGGGGAAATGATCCATCTGCTCCTGACTTGGTTACATAGAAACATAGAATTTGACGGCAGATAAGGACCGCTTGACCCACCCAGTCTGCCCATTTCCCTACCTACTGGATAAGCTGCAGATCCTAGTTAACCAGCAGCCTACTTCTTCTTACCCCCACCCCCAGAATTGCCTTATGACTGTCCCATGCATGCTTGAATTCCACCGCTGATTTTGACTCCACAACCTCCTCCGGAAGGCTGTTCCATTCATCCACAACCCTCTCTGTGAAAAAATACTTACTTAAATTACCTCTGAGCCACCCCCCCATCTTCAAATTGTGCCCTCTTGTTCTTGCACACCTCTTTTTTTGAAAGATGCTACCCTTGGACTTTGTTGATTCCTTGAGGTACTTGAAAGTTTCTATCATGTCCCCTCTCCCTCCTTTCCTCGAGGCTATACATATTAAGCTCCTTAAGTCTCTCTTCATATGTCTTCCCGTGCAGACCCTGCACCATTTTAGTTGCCCTCCTCTGGACAGCTTCCATCCTGTCTATGTCTTTGTGGAGATTGGGTCTCCAGAACTGCACACAGTACTCCAGATGGGGTCTCACCAGCTGTCTGTACAGAGGGATAATAACTTCCTGTTTTCTACTGGTGATGTCTCTCCCTATGCATCCCAGTATCCCCCAGCCCTCCTTGCTGCCCTCTCACATTGCTTGCCCACCTTTAGGTCATCTGATATGACTACCCCCAGGTCCCTTTCCATTTTTGTTGTTGTTAGTATCTCACCCCCCATTGTGTACTCTTCCCCTGGGTTTTTGTTTCCCAGGTGCATTACCTTGCACTTCTTAGCACTGAATGTAAGCTGCCATACATTTGACCATTCCTCTAACCTTGCCAAGTCCCTTCTCATCCTTTCCACCCCACCCTGTGCATCAATTCTGTTGCAGATCTTAGTGTCATCTGCAAAGAGACATACTTTTCCTTCCAGTTCTTCCAAGAATGTCACTTATAAAGACATTGAAGAGGACCGGTCCTAATACTGAACCTCATGTACCCCACTAGTAACCTCCTTTCTTCTGAGTGGACTCCATTTACTATTACTCTCTGTGTCCTATTCTCCAGCCAATTCTTTACCCAGGCTGTCATCTTGGGACCCACTCCCAGGCTGGCTAACTTGTATATTAATCTTTTGTGGGACTGTATCAAATGCCTTGCTAAAGTCTAGGTAGGCCATGTCCACAGCCCCTCCCTGATCTACTACTTTGGTCACCCAGTCAAAGAAATCTATCAGATTTGTCTGGCATAACCTTCCCACTGTGAATCCATGCTGCCTAGGGTCCTGTGCCCCTCTGGCCTCTAGATACTCGACAATTCTTTCCTTCAGAAGTGATTCCATCATTTTCCCTATCACTGAGGTTAAACTAACAGGTCTGTAGTTTCCTGCTTCTGCCTTGCTCCCACTTTTGTGAAGGGGAATCACATCTGCCCTCCTCCAGTCCTCGGGTACCACCCCATCCTCCCATGATTTGTTAAAAAGGGTAGTCAGTGGTGTCACTAGTTCTACCCTTAGCTCTTTTAGAATTCTGGGATGAATCCCATCAGGCCCCATTGCTTTGTCCACCTTCAGTTTTAAGAGTTCTTTCAGAACCCTTTCTTCTGCAAATGGGTAAATGGTAATGTAAATGGTTCATAATTTATTCTAAGGACTTCTGTTTTAGAAGTATTTAATTTATAACCTGCTAGGTCTTCCATAGCTGAAAGCATATTATATAATCTGGGTAAGAAACTAGTAGGACGGGTTAAATAAATTAATAAATTATCCACATAAAATGCAGTCTTATGTTCTACTCTGAAGATTTCAAAGCCTGTGATTCCTTTGTCTTGCCAAATTGCTTATGCAAGATGTTCGGTGTACAGTGTGAAAAGCAGTGGCGAAAGAGGACATCCTTGGTGAGTACCCCTTGTGCAAGGGAATCGTTCTGAAAAGTTTCCATTTGCTTTCACTATTGCTTAGGGGGAAGTGTATAGGGCTGTTATCCAATTACCAAATTCTATTGGGAAATTAAAGTATTTAAGAGTGAATCTTAAGAATTTCTATGATACCCAGTCGAAAGCTTTTGTGAGGCCATGCTTAACAAAAGAAAGGGTGTTGATGTCTGTTCTATTTTGTCTAGTAAGTAAAGTGTTCTTCTGATGTTATCAGTGGTTCTTCATCGAGGAACAAATCCAGTTTGGTCTTTCTGGATTATAATGGGGATTATAAACTCTAATTGGTGGGCTAGTATACTGGCGTAAAATTTATAATCCTGATTGAGGACTGAGATAGGTCTATAGGATTTACAATTAAGCGGGTCTTTATCTGGTTTCAAGATGGTCGATATATTGGCATATTGCCATGAAGGGGGCAGGGCTGTTTCCTCCTGCTGTAGGTCCTGATATAAAGTTCCCATCAGAGGGAGTAGGTCTTTCTGAAAACATTTATAAAATTCAGAGGTTAGGCCACCTGGACCTGGGCTTTTCCCTGATTTTGCCACTTTTTTAATCAAACTTATCTCTTGGGGGGTGATCCGTCGCAGTTATGATACTTTTTGTGCATTTGTTAGTTGAGGAAGGGCTAAGTTTTGGAAGAAGGAAGCATATTTATTATCCTCAGGTTCTGGATCATGTGTATATAGGGTCTTATAGAAATATCTAAACCCTTCTAAAATATCTTTAGTTGTGGTGAGAATTTGTCTGGATTGAGGGTGTCTGAGTTGAATGACCATTGTTTGCTTTTGCTGGGACCGCAGTTGGTATGCTAATATTTTAGATGCTTTCGCTGTCCCTTCATAGTACCATTATTTAAGGTATAAAATGGCTTGCTCAGTTTTATAATTTAGAATATTTTGTAATTGCGTTCTAATCCTGGTGACCTGTCTGAAGGCTGCAGTATCTCCTTGCTCATGAGCTGCCTGCCAGAACTGGAGTTCCCCCTCAAGATCTTTTTGTTGCTGATCCCTTCTTTTCTTGACCTTTGCTACATATTTAATGGAGTCACCCCAATCACCTTCAATGTGTCCCATAGTATCCTGGATGAAATTTCAGGAGCAGCATTTTGGGCTATTATTTCAGGGATTCATTGTCTTATTAGTTTGACAAATTCTGGATCCCTTAATAGGGAACTATTAAAGTGCCACTGTCTGGAGTGGCATTCTGTCAATGCATGCAACTCAGTCAAGATCAGTGCATGGTCCGACAGAAGGATCGGGTGTATAAAAATTTGTTTGACTATGTCCTGGTGCTCTGCTGTTGTTATAAAATAATCAATATGGGAATATGTGTGGTGGGCCCCTGAATAATGTGTACACTGTCTTCCTCCCCAATTCATATGTCAGCAAACATCAGTAAGTCCCATTTCCTTCACTAACTGTCTCCCGTGTCATTGTCCTGTGGACATACGAGGGGTGTGTGGGTTGGTACTGTCTCTCCCTTGGTCCATCAGTAAGTTCAAGTCTCCCCCTATCAACAGTACCCCCTGTCAAAATTGTATAATTATGTCTAAAAGGTTCTGGTGGGTAGATGCATCTGCCCCCGGGGGATGTAGATATTGGCTACAGTGTACTGAACTCCCCACCAGGTCCCTCTGACCATAGCCAGGGTCCTTCTTTATTGTGATAAGAATCCTGTAACTGTAAGGCTAAATATTTTGGTATTAATACAGCCGTGCCCGTTTCCTACCCGATTGGTTGGAGCTAGCTACCATTGTGGTCATTCCAAACTTTGCCAGTTTCTGGTGTTCTATTGAATTCATGTGTGTTTCCAGAAGCAATATCATTTGTGGGTGTATTTTCTTCAATTGAGATATAATTTTTCCCCTTTAAATAGTGCTGCTCAGACCATTTATGTTTAGGGATATCACCTTAATATTAGGTGTTTGTGTCATGGGGAAAGGTGATGTGAAGTTTCACCTCTATCTCCCCTTGGGGATGTTAAGGTGCAATAGGTGCTGGTTAATCCTATTGACTTATCTACTAGCTGTAACATACTGATTTGACTGTATATCTCATATCTTGTCCTTCCTTGGATCTTTTTTTTTTAAGGATACACCTATTTACATATAATCATATTTCCCTAAACAATCTAAACTTTTGGGGTCTGTAACCAGAGCCCACTTTTCAAATGACTCTGTCCATAAATGTAAATCAGACGTGCACAGTACTGGGTCAAATAAACTATATACATCTTAACAATTATGACTTCCATGGTCCGAGTTAGAAACTGGACCTGACGAACCATACTGCTGCCAGAAAGAGGTGTGCACTTCTGTGGCTGAAGTACATCTAGAGGTAGAGTTCCCCTCCAAAAAGAGCAGTTGAAATAGAAAAATGAATAGGGAGAACACAAAAATAAGTTCAGTCAGTTCTTGGGGTTGGGTTGAAGGAAAAAAGGGAGAGGGAAATTAGAAGGTACATTCCCTGATCGCTCGGCAACTTAAGTTCCTTCATCTGGCCAATCCTTATAGCTTTTTATGAAAAGAGGTTAAATTCAGTTCATTTCTGCAATATGTAGTCCTATAGAATTCAAAAGAAGAAGTCTAATCTTGTACGTAGGTGTAAATGGTTCACTGTTTTGACCATCTATTATGAGTTTCCTTGGTCTCCTGATAAATTAGTCCCCAACATTTCTATAATCATCTATTTTCATCCAGTGTCATACAATCTACCAGACTAAATATATCATCCAAAGTGGTCCCCAACCTCTCATGGTCGTGAGGTGATCATATCCGTCCCGCATCTAGCACTAAGATGCATTCAGGTAGCCCCTAGAGCCAGTCCCCACATTCAGCCATCCCAGGTGGGAGTGGGAAGAACCCAGCCAATGCCCCTCACCCCCCTGGGGACCTCCCCCCTAGCCTGTCCAACCTCTGTATGCCTTTGCTGGACCGACCTGCCAAGAAACTCTTCCTTTACTAGTACTCAAAATAGGGTAATCTAAATGACCAACCATGTGTCCGGCTATGAAGCCTGTCTCATTAGGCTCCCGACATGCTCGTCCATCCCTCAGTTGTAACCTTACCTCACCTCTTGTATACTGTTGGATGGGTGCACTCAATTGGGAAAACCAAACTGGGTGCATCTGATCCCTTTTCCTAGTGTCTCAGTAAGGAGGCTAGTATGGCTGGGCCTGATCATGGAAGCCTGTCTGCTACACGGCTTTGTGTCATTTGTATTATTTACCCCTCTTATGTAGCATGGGAACTATCACCATGTGTACCACAGGAAGGAGGGGTCCACCTCCCCAGGGCCCATCTCCAGTGCAACATATTCCTGGGAGGCGCGGGTCCCCCATGAGAGTCCCAGACCCTTACAAGTCTCGGGACCTCAGCATAGTCCCCCCACTGGATTTCCTTGTTACTGCCATGCCCAAATAAGCCTGAATGAGGAGGATATGTTTGGTTGTGGCATATGTGATGGCAGCTCACCACCATCAAATTCATCTTCTTTATCTAGGTCTCAGGGCAGGTAGTCCATCTGGATCTGAGTGAACAGGCCAGGCCAAGGTCCTTGGTGGAGTAAGAGGCACAGACCCGACAGCCCCCCTGTCCGCCCCGGAACTGCCAACCAGGTGGGCCCAAATCCCCCAGAGCCCCCAGACACTCACCTTCAGATTCTGTTATGTGGGTAAAGTTAGGGTCAGGACCCTCTCATCTGTTCTCAAGAGTCCCTCCTCGCAAACTGGTGCAGTAGCTGTTTAACTGAAGATAGTGTTGTCTGTTGCATCTGTGGATCTTGGGCCTGCAGTTTCTTCTCCTCTGTTCTATTCAGCCTGGTGCATTGTGGTAAAGAGACATGGGTCAGAAGCTCATAGCTATGCTGTTTTAGATCAGTCAGCACTTCCCCTGCTGTGTCATAACTCTGCTGCCCATTCGGAAACTGAATTACAAGCCTGGCTGGGCATGGGGTGCGGAATTTCAGTTTGAGACCACCAGAATAGGAAACAAGGGAATGAATTCCCAGCAGTGTTGCATGGTCATTGGGGCATAGTCATTATCAAAATAAATTCTAATGTTGCCAAAAAAGGTTTTCCCCTGTACCCAAGCTTTCCAGAGAATGGTATCTTTAGTTGAGTAGCAAAGGAATCATATTATGACTGAGCAGGGCCAGGCTTCTGGCTGGGTAGGTTTCAGTCCCAGTGCCCGATGTACATGCTCCACTTCAAGTGTAAAGTCTGAGTCCAGTGTTAGTGCCATGTGGAGGAGCATATCTATGAATTCTTCAATATTATTGCCCTTGCTGTGTTCTGGTATGCCATAAATCTTCAAGTTCCTGCGACTGTGTCTATTTTTAGCATCCTCTTGTCTCTCTCCCATAGCCTGGCAAATGTCTACTACTTGGTATAAAGGGACTAAAGAAGGCCGGAGCCCATTGAGAATGTACCCCACACACTGTGGGACTTTAGCTGTGTTGCAGATTGAACCCAATCTAATTGTCAAGTTTAATTTTAAATGAGAAAAAGCTTCCAGAATCTACTAGTTCCTGTGGTAAGGTGTTCCATACTTTCGGAGCTCTGAAAAGAAACTTCCCCTTTTGCTAGTCTTAATGGTTTTAACCTCAAGTTGTTTGTTGTGCAGCCTTGAAACTAGCTGTCTGTTGGAATATGACAATTCACACTGTTTCATGAGATCAGGTGACTGGAGTAGTTTGTAAGTTAAAAGTAAGTCACCTCTTGTTCTCCTATTTTGTAGTAAGTGGAGCCCAGTGTGTTTGAGTCTTGATGTGTAGTATATGCGTGCCAGCCTAGGTACCATTCTGGTGGCTCTTCTCTGGACCTGCTCCAGATGATTGATATCTCATTTAAGGTAAGGGTTCCAGAAGGGGGACCCATAATGAAGAGAACAGGCAGAGCACCAGGAGGAAGGAGCTGCTGGTATAAGTAAATTTCTCTACTGGGGCTAAAAACTAGCACTCTTGTACTGGGACCTTCAATTTAGGGTATAAAAAAGTTAGTGTGTTTGTCAGAGTCAGTTGAAGTGAATTGTTATCTGTGTAGTTATCTAGGTGCTTGTCACAGGTGGCTGAAGGAAATTGTTATCTGTGACATTAACTAAGTGTAGAAAGGTTTACAAAGTAGGGGGAGTGGCTTAGCTAGAAGGAGCCAGGTTAAAACTGGATTTAAACACTGTCCTAGATAGCTTCTGCCAGAGAACAGGCAAAGCACCAGGAGGAAGGAGCTGCTGGTATAACTAAACTTCTCTACTGGGACTATATTGCCCTCCTTCCCTCCCCTCCACCCCCCCACCAAAAGGCAGTTCTACTTTTATAGGCACAGGATTTGACTGACAACAGGAACTTCCTGTTTGGGAGCAGAAAGTGAGTGATCACAGAGCCACCAAAGACTCACCTTCCTAGAAGGGCAAGAGTAGCTCTCCATCCCCCCCAGCTGCTGGAGGTCTGACTCTGAGCAAGTAAGGAGACTACTGAGAAATATAGGAACTTCTTGTCTCAGAACAGGAAGATCAGGAGCTAAAAAGGCACAGAGGCAGTAAGTAAGTAGGGAGACAAAAAAAAAGAAATAAACAGAGAAAAGAGTAAGTATTCCAAACAACAGTTAGGGGGCCTGAAATAAGACATGATGGGAGTGGTGCAGTGGAGTGGCTGTGGAGCAGCAGTCTTCTGGGAGATGTTATGGAGGATGCAGTGTTGTCCCATCTGCAGGCACCTCTCTGGGCTGAGGGAGGAGGTTGCTCATCTCCAGGCTGAGTTGGCCAGGATTTGTGGGACCTCCTCTCCCACCCAGGGACCACCAAGGTCACTGCCTTTGCCTCAGAGGTTGCCAAGAAAGAGGAGCGGTTGGACCACAGTGGGCTCAGGGAGGGTGAGGGTGGTGGAACAGAGTTGCAACCCTCCAGTTGTACCTCTCCACAATTTCTATGCAGTTCTGGAAAAGTGTGGTTCCTCTATGGAGGTACCCACAGTGGAGACCAAGGAGGATGCTGAGAACCTCCACAAAGGAGATTCACAGGAGGGTGGCATGGGAACCCACAGGGGAAGAAAACAACTCCTGGTGGGGGACTCCATTGTTAGGAAGGTAGAACTGTGTGGGAGGAAGGGGAGAGGGAAGTAAGGTGCCTGCTTGGTGCCATGGCTTGGAAGGACAGGGAGTGAATCCTCAGGATCACAGGAGCAGCTGCACAGGGGAGGGAGCTGGATGTCATTGTCCACCTAGGGACAAATGACTTGGCTAAGAAAGGGATCAGAGCAGTGCAATAAGCATTTGTGGAGATGGGGAGGGGACTTAGACAAATAGCATGCACGGTAACCTTCTCGAAGGTGCTGCCTGTCTATGGCACGGGTGAGGCTAGAGTGCTCCACACCATGGGATTCAATCAGTGGTTGAAAAACTGGTGCAGAGCTCAGGGATTTGGCTTCATTGGGGACTGGGGGTCCTCCTGGAGGGATACAGGCCTATATTGGCATGATGGCCTGCATCTGTCTGGGGGGAACCAGGATCCTATGTGATAGGTTTAAATGCTTCATTGGCAAGCATTTAAACTAGCCTAGTGGGGAGGCACTGGAGAGGAGCAGGGAAATCCTAGCCCCCCCAAAAAAATCAGGGTACTAAGTGAGGTAGACACCAACATAGAGATGTTAATAGGGAGAAGCACAGGGGTAAATGGAGAAAGTGACAAACACAATAAGGACAGGGATGGGGCAAAAAGGGGTAAGGCCATCAAGAAATGAAGGGAAATGAGTACTAACGCCTGTAGTCTGGGCAAAAATCTCCCTGAATTGGTGGCCTTGATGGAAGAGGGATGCCTGGATATTGTAGCAGTCACAGAAACATTTTACACAGAGAACCATGACTAAGATCTTAACATACCAGGGTACACAACCTATAGGAGAGACAGGGAGGGGAGAAGAGGGGGCAGAGTATCTCTCTATGTAAGGGAAGGGATAAAAGCAACTGAACAAAAGAGTAAACAGGGAGGAGAGGAGGCACTGTAGGTCACCTTAGAGACTGGATATGGCACCACAGTCTGCACAGGTGTTGTATACAGACCCCCAAATCAGGGGGAGGGAATGGACAAGGATATGATAGAAGGCATACTTAGGATGGCAGAGAAAGGGGAGATACTGGTGATGGGGGACCTTAATATGCCAGATGTTAACTGGAGCACCTTTGCTGCAGCCACATCCAAAAGCAGGGCCATTCTCGATGCCTTCAGGTGGCATGCCTCAGACAGCTAGTTTTGGAACCTACTCATGAGGGAGCAATCTTAGACCTCATACCTCAAATGGGACAGAGAGGATCTCAGATCTAGAAGTGGGTAGCCATTTGGGAACAAGTGACCACCAAACAGTGTGGTTCATGATAAACTCAGCTACAGAGTCAAACCATACAAAAATGAGGGTTCTGGACTTCAGGAGGGCTGACTTTGGCAAGATGGGAGAGTGCCTTAGAAAAGCACTAGCAAACAGGCAAGAAGTGGGGTGGAGCAACAATGGGGAAATATTAAAACTGCTATCACAAAGGCAACAAGCCTTTGTGTGAAGCAAATAAATAAATCAAAATGAAAGAAAAAGCCACTATGGCTCTCAAAAGAGGTGGCAGTGAAGGTTAGGGAGAAAAAGATAGCATTCAGGAAGTATAAGGAAACACAGAAGGAGCAGGACAAATAACTGTACCAGTTAAGGAAGAAGGAAGCAGGGAGAGTAGTCAAAATGGCAAAGGCCCAAACTGAGGAAAAGATAACCAACTCAGTTAAGAAGGGGGATAAAACCTTTTATAGGTATATCAGGGAGTGTAGAAAGACAAAGGGAGGGATAGTGAGGCTGAATAGAATGGACGGTGGGTGGGCAGAGAGGGACAGTGAAAAAGCAGGGATACTGAATGAATACTTCTGTTCAGTATTTACAAAAGAGGAGGTGGGGGAGATGCCTAATCCAATTAACAGAAGCACTCTGGAGAGGGGAGTCTAGTGACACCGCTGACTACCCTTTTTAACAAATCATGGGAGGATGGTGTGGTATCTGAGGACTGGAGGAAGGCAGATGTGATTCCCCTTCACAAAAGTGGGAGCAAGACAGAGGCAAGACAGAGGCAAGAAACTACAGACCTGTCAGTTTGACCTCTGTGGTAGGGAAAGTGATGGAATCACTTCTGAAGGAAAGAATTGTTGAGTATCTAGAGGCCAGTGGGGCACAGGACCCAAGGCAGCATGGGTTCACAGCGGGAAGGTCATGTCAGATGAATCTAATTGATTTCTTTGACTGGGTGACCAAAGTAGTAGACCAGGGAGGGGCTGTGGACATGGCCTACCTAGGCTTTAGCAAGGCATTTGACACAGTCCCACACAAAAGATTAATAGTCAAATTAACCAGCCTGGGAGTGGGTCCCAGGGTGGTAGCCTGGGTAAAACACTGTCTGGACAACAGGACACAGAAGGTAATTGTAAATGGAGTTCACTCTGAAGAAAGAGGGGTTACTAGTGGGGTACCGCAGGGTTCAGTACTGGGTCCAGTCCTTTTTAATGTCTTTTTAAGTGACATTGCAGAGGGACTGGAAGGAAAAGTATGCCTCTTTGGAGATGACTCAAAGATCTGAAACAGGGTTGATACACAGGGAAGCGTGGAAAGGATGAGTAGGGACTTGGCAAGGTTGGAGGAATGGTCAGAAGTATGGCAGCTTGGATTCAATGCAATGAAGTGCAAAATAATGCACCTGGGAAACAAAAACCCAGGGGAAGATTACACAATGGGGGGGGGAGGTAGTAACAACAACAAAAATGAAAAGGGACCTAGGTTAATCATATCAGATGACCTTAAGGTTGGCAAGCAATGTGAGAAGGTGGTAGGGAGGACTGTGGGGATACTGGGATGTATAGGGAGAGGCATCACCAGCAGAAAACAGGAAGTTGTTATCCCCCTGTTCAGACAGTTGGTGAGACCCCATCTGGAGTACTGCATCCAGTTCTGGAGACCCCATCTCCGCAAGGACATAGACAGGACAGAGGCAACTAAAATGGTGCAGGGTCTGCAAGAGAAGCCATATGAGAAGAAACTAAAGGAGCTTAATATGTATATCCTTGAGGAAAGGAGGGAGAGGGAGGACATGATAGAAACTTTTAAGTACCTCAGTGGCATCAACAAAGTCCAAGAGGGTAGCATCTTTCAGAAAAAGAGATGTGCAAGAACAAGGGGACACAATTTGAAGATAGAAGGGGTGGCTCAGGGGCAATGTGAGGAAGTATTTTTTCCCAGACAGGGTGATGGACACATGGAACAGCCTTCCTGAGGAGGTTGTGGGGTCTAAAACTGTGGGAGAATTCAAGAATGCATGGAACCGACATAAGGCAATTTTTGTGGGGGATAGGAAGAAATAGACTGTTGGTTAAATAGGATCTGCAGCTTATCCTCTAGGTAGGGAAATGGGCAGACTAGGTAGGCCAAGCGGTCCTTAGCTGCTGTCAAAGTCTATGTTTCTATGTAATCCAGGTATGGCCCTATGCAAGTCCTATACAGAGATAAAAGGCACTGCTTGGTGTGACTAACAAAGGTATATTTGATTTGCCTCAATTGTCCATTTGCCATCTTGGCAGTTTTGGTACAATGATCGCCTGATGAAAGTTTATTATTAATAAGTATACCCAGGTCTTTATCGCATACAGATGTTTTAAGTGGTAGGTTATTCAGGTAATAGATATTATTTAGGTTGTTTTTATCAAAGTGAAGGATGACACATTTATCCTTATTAAAATACATGTTGTGTTTTGCCCATTGCTCAATCTTTTCCAGATCGGAGATTAGTGATACCAGATTATCGTGGTTATTGACCCTACCCCCTAGTTTGGTGTCATCTGCAAACTTAGATAGGTAGTTGTTGGGCTCTGATTGCAAGTCACTTATGAAGACATTAAATAAAGTGAGCCCTAAAACTGATCCCTGAGGGACTCCACTTGTTATTGAACCCCAATCTGATAGTGTGTTGTTTATTTTAACTCTCTGGGTCCTACAGGCTAGCCATTTGGATATCCACTTCACTAGGCTAGGTTAGATGTCCATATTGTATACATTCGCTGTGAATTTGCTGTGTGAGACTTTGTCAAATGCCTGACTAGTCAACTTGTATCACGTCAGTGGGGATACCCTTATCGAGTTGTGTATTAATAATGTAATAGAAAGATATTAAGTTGATTGTTCATGAATGGTTTGGTGTGAAACTGTGTTGGGTTGTGTCTAAGATATTTAGCTCAGTAATTTCTTTTTCTAATTTAGACTTGATAACCCTTTTCGTAAGTTTACTGATGACAGATGTTAGACTAATGGGATGATAATTTTGATAATTACTAGTTGTGCAACTGTGGGTTGCAGTTGGGCAATGGAGTTAGTTTGGGCCTCCTGCATTTCTTCTATCTGCATAACCTTCATTTGTAATTCTGTGATATCTAAGCGAGCTTATTCTTGCTCAAGTTTGAAACTGTGAAAGTCCATTTTAATGTCCTGCAATTCGTGAAGAATTTTGTCCAGCTTATCATCCATTTTTGTTAAGGTTTGGGCTTTTTGTTTTGTAGATCATCTGAAAGAAGCGTGAGAAGATTGGTGTGACTGGATTGAGTTACCAGAGTCGGAGGCTTCACGATTCGATGTCTCTGCTTCAGTCAGTAAGGCTGCAAATCTATTTGATCCCCCTCTTAATTTATTGTTAGCCATTTGTTCCGATCAGGGTTTTAAGTGTTTTCTGGGTCTGATGGAGGCTATTTAACAATGATTTGGGTGGTTGAGGTGCGGTGTCTCAGGGAGAAGCCGCCACGCGCTCAGGAACCGCACCGGAAGTCTGGAGTGTATTATTATATGCAATGGATTATTTTTGTTGTGTTTCCCTCCTATTAAATTGGGGGTTACTGGTGTTCCTTATCCCTGCTTCAGCTGGTAAAGAGTTAACAGTTTTCAGTCAGAAAGACAAAAAACAATAAATGTAGAAATGCTTAGTCTTTCCTATTTTAGAGAACTCAATGTTCCAGAATTTGTAAGTTAGTTGGGCACATCCTGTTCTTGCTACTCTGCAGGCTCTGTGCTGCCTATAGCATCTTCCATCAGCATGGTATAAATATATACACCATGTCTATTGAGAAGCAATGAGGGTGTGGGAATGGGCAGTTTCCAGGGTGGTCTCTCTCACTGCTGTCCACATCACCAGCTTGCCAAATGTCCTGACAGCCTCAGCCCAAGTGGTGGTTGAGTGAAGCTGTGGTCAGACAGTTGTTCAGCATATTGGGTAGGCCTTAGCTGGACCTTTTTGCTTTCCTGTACAATGCAAAGCTTCTGCCTTTCTGCTTGCCCACTCCAGTGTATGGAATTCTTTTGGCAAAATGCATTGAACCTCTGTTGGAAAGAAAGACTTTCACTGTGTAGTGCCAAGCTGCATCCCTGGATGCCTTCCCTTGCCCTCTGCAGAGTGTATTGGATCATCTCCTGACCTTGTCTCTGTCAGGAATGCAGTACTCCTTAGCAAAGGTTCACCTGTTGGCGATTTTGGCTTTTCATGCCATCCTGTTCTCCATTTTTCTAAACAACCTGCCTCAAATCTGCACAGCTTCATCGATTCACATGTATGCCGACGACACTGTCCTGTTCGCCTCTGGTTCCTCCCCAGCTGAAGTAGCATCAAACCTTCAGTCCGATTTCAATAAAGTTCAACTCTGGTTCAGCTCGCACCAACTGTCTCTCAACGCTATAAAACTGTTACCATGTCCTTCGGCATGCGGCAGAGGCTGTCCCGATTCCCCTCGCTCCCGTCCTTCCACACACTGGGTGGGACAACCCTGAAGGACATTGCTTTCTTCTGTTATCTAGGGGTTTGGCTTGACTGCCACCTTACTTTCTCAGATTACATCGACGCTATCATAAAAAAACTCCACCCCAAGCTAGGAGCCCTCTACAGGAACTGCTCTTGCCTCCCTTTCTCGGTTAGGTGGGAACTAGCGCAGAAGATGATCCTTCCCTCTATTGACTACTGTGACATAGTCTACAGTGCGGCACCTAAATCCACCTTATCTAAACTAGAACCCCTCTTCAATGGCTTCTGCCGTTTCATCCTAAATGCTTCCCCCCACTCCCACCACTGTGACCTCTACCGTACCCTTGCCTTCCCTTCCCTCAAAAATTGATGCCTACTGCACTGCTCCAAGTTTATCTCAAAATTCTGGCTTGGCACCCTCCTCTTCTACCTCTCCTCTGCTCTACTGTCGGCCCCCACTCCACCTCACACCTTCCGTTCCCTTGACACCCGACTACTAAATATTCCCAGATGTAAGTCTGCAGCTGGAATAACAGCCTTCTTGTACCATTTCCTGAAACTCTGGAATGCTCTCCCCCCTCAAATCCGTCACTCTTCCTCTACCCATTCCCTATCAACTGCACTGGCTAACTACCTCATGGTAAACTGTGCCTGCACTCCGTAAATTAGAGACCCCCCATCAAATTCCGTGCATCTCACTGGTGGTACGCCCTACTGTGAAAGCTGGCTTATATATTTAAAGGCACTTCTTGCCTTCCCACACTTCTGCCCTTCTCTGTCTTGCTTAGACTGATAACTACAGCACCAATCTGTATTCTACGTAGGCATGTTGTTTGTTTGAGTTGTAGTATACTCTGGTATATGCTTTTAACTGACTGTTTAGCCAATGCTGTACTCCAGTACTACCATGCCTTTCAGCGCATCTGCTAATGTATCTCTATTGTGTATGATACTCCATACATCTGGCAATGTATCTTTATTGTGATAACCTGCATGTTATCCTCCCCCTGTTCCCATTCCCCCAGGTCGCACCGGGAGAAGAGCATCATTTTGCTCAGTGTGCCTTTCCTGGTGAAACAAATTCAATAAATAAATAAATATTGGGGACAGGACTATAGTCTATCTGGATGTGGTCCACAGGTTCCTGAAGGGTCTGGTGCCTAGGACCCATCTGGTTTGCAAGCATGTTCTGGTTTATAACATGAACCTTGTACTTGAATCACTGATGAAAGCCCCTTTGGAGCCCATACCTACCCGCAGCATGAAGTATCTGTTCTAGAAGTCTTTATTCCTTTTGGCTATTACCTCATCCAGGCATATATATTGTTTGGGCGCTTCATATCAGACATTGGACATGGGGTGGTGAGCAAGGTAAGTCTGTTTGCTGACAACACCAAAATTGGAGCAGTGGTGGATGGAGAGGAGGGGTGGAAGCAGCTGCAGGGGGACCTAAGTAATGGTCAGAGAGGTGGCAGCTGGGGTTCAATGCAAAGAAGTATAAAGTTATGCACTTTGGGGTGAATAATCCAAGAAGAGAATACTGGCTGGGGGGTTAAGCTGGGGATCACAGAGGAGGAGAACGACCTTGGGGTAATGATAACGGGGACCATGAACAACACTGCCCAGTGCAGGAGAGTGGCTGCAAAAGCAAACAAAATGCTGGGGTGCATAGCAAGGAGGGTTTCTTCCAGGCAAACTGAGGTGATCTTGCTCCTCTACAGATCACTGGTAAGGCTGCACTTAGAGTACTGTGTGCAGTTTTGGAGGCCATACCTAAAGCGTGATATCAGGCTGCTGGAGGGGGTGCAGAGGAGGGCAACAAAGATGATATGTGGAATGGAGGGGGCAGACTATGACAGCAGGCTGGGAGACCTCAATATGTACACCCTGGAGGATAGAAGGGTGGAGGGACATGATAGAGACATTCAAGTATCTGAGGGGAATCAATAAGGATGGGGCAGATGGGGTCTTTAAGTTAAGGATGGGGGAGGGTCACCAGGGGGCATGGGCTAAGAATAGAGTGAGGAAGATTTAGGAAGGAAATGAGGAGACACTATTTCACAGAGAGGGTGGTAGCAAAATGGAATGCCCTACCAGAATGGGTGATATCATGTAAATCTGTGAACAGCTTCAAAAGGGCATGGGACAAGGAACAGGGGAGAGTGAGGGTGGGGGGTGGCAGTGGGATGACAAAAGGAAGGGGGGTTGGGGCAGCTGCAAACTAGGGGTGTTGGCTGCACACTTGAGCAGACTCAGATAGACCAGGTGGTCTGTTTCTGCTGGCACATTCATATGTTTGTATGTTCGTTTGTGTCTAAGATGCAGTCTTTGGTTCATCAGCCTTATATTTTGGTGTTTTACAGGGATAGGGTGGCATTGCATATGTCACCTAAATTCTCACCTATGGTGGTGTCTGATTTCATACTAAGGAAAGTACAAGAGCGAGAAGGCAGAAGCCCATGATGCTCTATTCTAATCCAGTATAGTAAGAAAGGTCATACCCATTACTAATAAGGCTGTCTAATCTGTATTTAAAAATACTTTTAGTTTCACTAATGACAACTTTAAGTGGAAGTCTATTCCATGGACCAACAACTCTAATTGTAAAAAAGTATTTGCGACTTGATCTCACAAAAGATTTTCTAACAAGTTGTAAAGGATGACCCCTAATATTATGACAGCTTTTAAATTCTAGACCAAGTTCACACAAGAGATAAGGATCTTGAATTATGTCGTATAATAACATTAAATCACCATGGAGTCGACATGTCGATAGGGGCATAAGTTGTAGAATATCTAACCTACCCTCATAAGAGACATCATGTAGTCGAGAAATCTTTTTAGTAAATTTTCTCTGGACTGATTCTATTAGAAGGCCTTCAGACTTTTTATATGGACACCAAAGCTGAGAGGCATATTCCAGATGTGGTCTGACATATGCACAATATAGTGGTAACAACACATCATGCTTTCTTGATTTAATATTGCGCAAGATAGACCATATGACTTTATTGGATTTATTAATAATGCTATGTACATGTTTATTGTAAGAAAAGTTGTCTGAAATAGTTATGCCCAAATCTCTTTCATCTGAAGTAGTGTCAAGTAGTATACCGTTCAAAAAATAGGGGTTTTGTAGATTACTGGTACCTAAATGCATAACCTTGCATTTAGAGATATTCAAAAACATACCCCATGTCTTAACCCATGCAGAGATATGATCAAGGTCTTTTTGAATAATATTGGCTTGATAATCAGAGAGACAGGGGCCACCTATTTTAGCATCATCTGCATATTTAATTGAAAAAGATGAACAGCCTGTAGTGAGGTTGGCAATAAATGCCTGAAACAGGCATGGACCCAAAACCGCGACCTGAGGTACCCCACTTGTCACTGATCCCCTAACTAATTTGTTCCCATCTATAGACACTTGTTGGGAGTGATTCTGAAGCCAGTTAATTATCCTATTGACTGCTATACTGTTTATATTTAACTTATGAAGTTTGGTGATTAGAGCCCACTGAGGCATAATATCAAAGGCTTTACTGAAGTCAATGTAAATTACGTTACATGGTATATTTTTGTCAAGTAAGGAACTAATTTGTTCATAGAAGCAGATCAAATTGGTTAAGCAGCTTCTGCCCTTTTTGAAACCATGTTGCTCAACATCATGAAAGTCCAAAACAGGTGATATCATATCTTTAATTAAACCTTCTAATAATTTACAAATAGAGGATGTTAAACTTATTGGCCTGTAATTCTCCCAGTTGTTTTTTGGCCTTTTTTATGGATAGGGATAACATAAGCCTCTCGCCAATCCTGTGGAACAAAATTCATAGCCAAAAAATATTCAAACATCAGTTGTAAAGGAAAGATAATACGTCCACTAATAAAAATAGTAAATGTCCTGCTATATTGTCTGGACCAGGACTGTATTTGCCTTTTAGTGTTAGTATCTTATCCTTAATAGTGTCAGTAGAAAATTTAACTGGTTGAACATTAGTAGTGTCTAGCAAAACTGAGTCATATGATAATTTAGATGTACCAGAGAAACTTTTGCAAAAATTTTGATTAAACAGATCAGCCATTTTTTTTGGATCATGTATTAAAATATTGTCAAGTATAGGACCAACTTGACAGGTAGGGGTCCTCAGAGAGTTAATGTAAGCATAAAAGTGCTTACTGTTGGATTTGTTAGCAGTAGATGCTAATTTTTGCTCCCAATTACATTTGGCCCTTTTAATCATAATCTTACATTTTCTTTGTATCTGCATGTAGGAAATCTGATTTTTAGAAGATTTAATTTTTTGATATTTAATATACCTCTTGCATTTTAATCTAATACATTTTTTGATGGACTGGTTCATCCATTTTGGAACTTTATTTAGGCTCTTATTTTTAATTTTAGATGGAATATATTGTTCCTTTAGTTGACAAATGGCATTCTTAAAATTTTCCCAGTAAAGCTCTGGGGTAGAGCCTGTCAATAAAGAATCCCAGTTGATGTTTCCAATAATATGTTTCATTGTACCTAAGTCAGCTTTGTCATAGAAATATATTTTAGTACAATTAGAATTATAAATATAAGTTTGTACAATATTAAATGTAATAGTATTGTGGTCACTATTCCCAATCGGTTCACTAACTGCAATATTTTCTAATATTATATCATCATCACAGAGTACCAAATCTAAAATATTATCTCCTCGAGTTGGGATAAGTATACTCTGTTTAAGTCCCAGCTGGGTACATGTATTTATTAACTTGTTACTCTGACTGGTATTTGCACATAATTTCTGCCAGTCAATTGAACCAATATTAAAGTCGCCAGAGACTACAATTTTGCCTAACACTTTAGCATGTCCTATTTCAATTAGAATTGCATCTAGGATGTCAACTGATGAATTAGGGGGATGATAGCAAGAGCCCAAGATAAGAGCCTCTGATGTAGTTATACTGAGCTTAACCCAAATTGTCTCCATTTGTTTATCATCTATTTTGATATTCTTTGTAATATCAATAGAGTTGAGATAATTTTTAATAAATAGCGCCACTCCTCCACCCTTCCGATTATGCCTATTAAGAGGCTAGGAAGTAGATTTCACACTAAATCAGTCTGTTGATATGCCTGTATTCTTCCCTTCACCTCAGAACCTAGATGAAGTGCTGTTGCACTCTTTGAACATCCACAGAATCCTTCAGTACTACCTAGACTGTACCAAGTATTGCACCCAGTCT
This sequence comes from Neoceratodus forsteri, assembly GCA_016271365.2. Taxonomy (NCBI): domain Eukaryota; kingdom Metazoa; phylum Chordata; order Ceratodontiformes; family Ceratodontidae; genus Neoceratodus; species Neoceratodus forsteri. The sequence continues at coordinate 19,268,311 of CM057457.1, forward strand.
ACCCAACTGTTTGATTCCTTTGGCCCTGGCCAGAGGCAAGCCAGTCTTGTGGCCTGATTTAGGTTTGTTTCAGCCACTGACACCTGCAGGGCCGTTACTCAGCACAGGATCCATACATTTCTTTTACTGAGCATTGCAGTCTGGCTCTGATCTCCTAAAGTATGGCTGGATTTGGATTTACTGTCTTGCAAGGCATGTTCTCTTGAGGGTTCAATCTGCTGTTTTACTGGCATCTGTGTTGGGGTTCATTCTTCCTGGTAATTGGTCAGTGTACAGTATCATGGCTTTTTGGAGATACCCTTGGAGAACATAAGTTTGTCACTTGCCAGTAACAATAGATATTTGAAAGGCTCTAAATAGAGCCATAGCTTCTTCCTGCCTGCCATTCCCTAGCATGTTGGACTTTTGCTTTCAGCTACTTGGCAAAGCAGTACATACTGAGTCTTTTGTTCATATCAGTGCAACTGACTATGTGGTGGGCAGTGTTTGTTTTTCTCCCCCTGCCTCTCTGTGCATGAGTGGGAGGGGGGCAGGGGTGGTGGTGGTGGTGACTGCAGTCCTGCTGCTTATGGATGTTTGGAACTCCACTCACCAAACATGGGAAACTGAAATGGTTGGGGCTTGACCACATTATATAGGTGATGCTGTGTGCCTCCAAGATGCACATAGGCATGTCAGTGTCGATGGCTCATTATGCAAAAGCTTCCCATGAGGTCCTAACACCAACAGCTTACAGTCCACTGTATTATGGCTCTATGGAGGTCCTCCCAAAAATCTACTCTTACTGGTAAATAACAGACCTTTTTTTCAACCATTGCATGATGAGTTTTGCACCAACATTTGTAGGAGGGCTAGACATGTATAGTAAAAGAAAGGGTCCTACAAGAACTCGATAAGCTCAGGGTGGACAAGGCAATGGGACCTGATGGCATACATCCCAGGGTACTAAAGGAGCTAAGGGTGGAACTAGCAGAGCCATTATCAGAACTGTTTAGTGAGTCTCTGAGCACAGGAGAGGTCCCAGAAGACCGGAGAAGGGCTCATGTGATCCCACTCCACAAGAGTGGTAGCAGGGAGGAGGCAGGGAACTACAGACCAGTCAGTCTTACCTCAGTAGTGGGCAAGATTGTGGAGACACTCCTTAAGGAAAGGATAGTGGAACACCTGGAATCCATAGGAGCACAGGATCCAAGACAGCAGTGGTTTACAAAAGGAAGGTCCTGTCAAACCAATCTCATAGATTTCTTTGACTGAGTAACCACAATGGTGGACCAAGGGAGAGCAGTTGATGTCACCTACCTTGACTTCAGCAAAGCTTTCGATACTGTTCCACATAGAAGACTGATTAATAAGCTGGGTAGGCTCGGGGTGGGTCAGAGGTTGGTCAACTGGGTGGAAAACTGGTTGGCAGACAGAAAACAGAGAGTGGTGGTAAATGGTATACAGTCAGAAGAGATGCAAGTCACAAGTGGGGTACCTCAGGGATCAGACCTGGGGCCAGTCCTCTTCAATATCTTCATCAGTGACATTGCAGATGGACTGGAGAGTAAGGTTTGTCTGTTTGCAGATGACACCAAGATCTGCAACAGAGTAGATGATCCAGATGGGGTGGACAGAATGAGAAGCGATCTGGATAAACTAGCAAAATGGTTGGAAGAGTGATAACTGGGGTTTAATGCAAAGAAGTGCAAGATCATGCACATAGGGAAGAGAAACCCTGAAGCCACCTATAGGCTGGGAGGGGAGTTGCTGGCAGTCACAAGGGAAGAAAGAGACTTGGCATCATCATCACCGATGACCTGAAATCATCCAAGCAGACCACTAAAGCAGTAGGTAAGGCTAGGGGGATGTTGGGGTGTATTAATAGGAGTATCACAAGTTGTAAGAGGGAGGTAATAATCCCTCTTTATAAGACACTGGTTAGGCCCCATCTGGAGTTCTGCATGCAGCACTGGAGGCCACACCTTCACAAGGACATTAACCAAATTGAGGTAGTCCAGAGAAGGGCAACCAAAATGGTGCAGGGACTGCATCAGAAAACATATGAGGACAGATTAACGGAGCTCAATATGTATACCCTAGAGCAAAGGAGGGAGAAAGGTGATATGATCAAAACATTCAAACACCTTAAGGGCATTAACAAGGTGAAAGAGTCTAACATGTTTCAATATAAGAAAAATAGCAGGACAAGAGGACACAGCATGAGATTAGATGGAGGCCGATTAAGGGGTAATGTGAGGAAGTTCTTTTTCACAGAAAGAGGGGTGGATGCATGGAACGGCCTACCTCAGGAAGTGGTGGCTATGAATACAGTGCAGGGCTTCAAACAGGCATGGGATAGGCATAAGTGAGCAATACAGATGAGTATGAATAAATAGGCCATTGACAGAGCAAAGGCTGATGGCACATTTATAAGATAGAAAAAGAAATGAGCACACCGGATGGGCCTTGCGGTCCTTATGTGCCATCAGCTTCTATGTTTCTATGTAATAGGGAAGCGATCATTTATTTTACTGGGAGGCAGGACCAACTGAAAATTGAGGGGACTAGATCAATCAGGTTTCTTTTTAAATATGGGGTGGAGAGGTTGGTAGTAGTGGGTTAGACAGGGCTTGGGGAATACAGACATTAATGTTACGGGAGGTTCAGTCAGAAAAATTTCAATATGGGGTGGGCTTGTCTGAAGGACAGACAACCGCTAATTAGCGATGTGTGGAATTAGAAAATTTTGATTTTGCAGAATTTTGACAGAATTCCATGAAATTCTGTGAAGTTTTGCAGAGTTTTGATGGAATTTTGCTGAATTTTTGAACTTTATTAATTTGGTCATAACTAAGCTGTCAAGTTGGAGAACTGAAATTTGGCATAATGACGTGCGGATGGGTGCTCTAATGGTGTGCCAAATATCTTGACATTAGGATGCATCATCCCAAAATTATGGGTGCTCAAAGTTTGTCATTTTATTTTTTGTGGGAACTTTCATGAATGTTCTTATCTGCATGTAACTCATGCTCCTTTGGAGCTAGACATCTGAAACTAGGTACATATGCAAATGTAGTAATAACCCTTACACCTGCAAAATTGTAAAATATTTTGACAAATGCTGTCACAATTATACTAAAATATCTACAATTGACTTGCTGGCAAAATGTTTGGCTATCTGTAGCACAGCCCCTTTAAAGCTTGATACTTAAAACTTGGTGCACATGCACATGATGCACATTTCTCTAAATCCTGACACTGTGGAGAAATTTTAAAGAAAAATCTTTAAAATTAGATGGAAATAACTGAAAATTACATTTTGATTAAATTCTTGGCAATCCACAACTCACCCCCTTCAAACTAGAATAATGAAATTTGGTACAGTTATAAAAGCCATTAGTACCTGTATATCTCCCAAATTTGGTATCATTTGGACATGCACTTTGAAAACTAGACCAAAAGAAGTGAAATTTTAAATTTGACAAAATTCAGTGGAAGTTTTGAAATGTATTATTTGGTCATAACTCAGCCTTCTATTGAGTTAGAGATCTGAATGGTGACATGGTTACTTACTGATAATAGTTCCAATGGTGTGCCAAATATCATGACATTAGGACACAGAGGGTAGGATGTACAGGCTGCACCAGGCAGGGGTGCAAGCCTGGGTGCAGCGCAACTGGGATGTGCCAGGGCATGGTCCGGGCTATATTCAATGGTGCTGCACCATGGCGCAGCACCACTGAATATGGCACTGAGCGTGCATGCACTGCGCATGGCGCAGTGGCACTGCACCAGCGCAAGTGGCAGCAGGGGAGCAGGGGGATGCCCCAGTGCAAGTGCGGTTGCGCTAGGTGCAGCAAGAGCGATATTCAGCCGTGAATATGCAAATGAGGCCATTATGTATGAAAGGCGCAAACAGGGCAATTTGCATGTTATTATGACCCATTTGCATGTGGTGCACCGATCCCTGGCGGCTTGCATCTGGCGCCCTGCCTGACTGCAGCCATCGGGGACCGACACCTCCTGCCCCTTGGTGGCAATGCGCCCCATCGCCCGATTGCCCGATCGCAGGCATATGTTTAATACATCCCTGGTGGTCCAGTGGATCTGACCCCTTGCCCGATCATGGGCATAAGTGAAAATAATATCCCTGGTGGTCCAGTGGACTCTACCCCATTGCCTGATCATGGACATTGCATATAAATTACCTTGGTGGTCCAGTGGACCCAATCTCCTGCCTGATCATGGGAAAATGTAAATAAGAGCCCTGGTGGTCCAGCGGTACCCCTCCCACCCACCCACTGAGCCCCCCACCTGCACCCCCGGTCAGCGGCAGTCAGTGGCTCCCCACCATAAACGCCCAGCTGACCCACTGACTGATAGCATACAGTATGGCAGTAAGCCCTGTGGTCCACCACATGGGCCTATCGGGCATGAGATTGTACTACATAGTCTCCGATTTGTGAATGGTTCATTCACATTCTGGACTGTGTAGTACAGTACTGCCTGCACGCCCATTGGCCTACATGGTGGACCAATACATACAGCTGTACTGTACGTAGGCAGGAGGCTGGGCGGCTTGTGGCAGGAGCTGCCGCCCACCGCTGACCGGGGGTGCAGGGTGGCAGGCCCCAATGGGCGGGTGGGGGAGGGGGGTATCGCTGGACCACCAGGGTTCTTATTATTTACATTTGCCCATGATCGGGCATGAGATCAGGTCCACTGGACCACCAGGATATTTTATTCAGTTGCCCACGATTGGGCGAGGGGGGGCATGATGCCCGGACTGTGTCCCAGGAGGTCGGGTGGCCACCCACAGCAGACGACTGCCATGTTGCTCCCAGCAACATGGCAGCCTGCCTGTGGGTGTCCCCTGACATGTTCCTGATTTTGACAGGCACATCTTTGCAACCCCCTGTGCGGCGCAAGGTGGGTATGTGCCTGCATATGCACCGCACATCCCAGACTGAATATTGGGTTGTGCTGCACATGTATGGGCACGCGCCTCCTCGCTTAGCATACATTACTGGTGTACCCTGGTGCATTGGGATTGCATGGAGCAACCTACCCTTTGAATATCGTGTCAAGCAAGATCGGTGGGTTAAGTGATGACACCACTGTTGCGCCATGTGCAACCCCTTTGAATATCCCACCCATAGTCTCAAAATGATAGGTGCTCAAAGTCTATAATTTTATTTTTTGTGAGACATTTCATGAAAATTGTTATCTGTGTATAACTCCGGCACCTTTGGAGATAGAACTATGGAACTGGGTACATATATAAATGTAACAACAAGCCACATATCCACAAAATATTATAATATTTTGATAAGTGCTTTCAAAATTATACTAAACTAAAATCTAAATTTTGGGAAAATGTTTGGCTACTGTACCTATAGCACAGCCCTCTTTAAAGCTTGAGACTTAAAACTTAGTACACATAACAATGTTTCATGTTTATCTAAATCCTGAAACTGGAGAAATTTGGATAAGAAATTTTAACATTAGATGGCAAAAAACTGAAAATTAAATTTTGATTAAATCTTTGGCCATCCATAACTAAGCTCTTTTTCAGTCTATGACTCTGAAATTTGGCACACTTAAGTAGGCCATCAGTACCTGTATATGTGCCATATGTGGGATAATTTGGATATGTACCTTAACAACTAGAACAAAACAACTGAAATTTAAATGTTGGCAGAATTACAGAGCAGATTTGTGCAAATCCCATGAAATTCCATGGAATCGGAATAGTTATTCTGTGGGCATTCTGCTGGAAGAATTTTATATTCTGCACAGCTGTACTGCTATTAGTTTAAGTTCTTCATTAAGTCATTCAGCATATGTGCTTTTATGAAACAAAAATGCTAATAAGCAATTGTCAGTGTAACAAACACTGAAGAGCTCACAACTGCATGTTAGCACTTGTTCATTTTTTTATCAACTACATTCAAGCAATTGTTGACACTATTAACATTAGGTTCATGTTGTTGGTGTCAGTACGTCTAACAATTCCTCATATATAGTTTGTGAAGACCAAAGATTTGTAGTCCTTTAGACGGTTGTATGTAAGCAGTTGTTGATCCTACCACATTGGGTTTATGCCATTGTTGTTGGTATGGTTGACAATTATATACAGTTGTCTGAAGAACCAATGATTGGAAGTCCTTCAGGCAACTATGTATATGCAGTTGTTGACCCTACTGACAGTGGGCCCTGTGCATTAATGGGGCGGAGTGGCTATGCATGTGTATCTGGGGAGCGCAGCCACTCTGCATCCTACACCCCCCACGTGGGATGCACTGAGGGGGGCACACAGCACATACATGCCTGATCCCCTGGCTGTGTGCACAGTAATGTGCTGGGGGTGGGCTGGCACTATGCACCTTGCACCAAGGTGCATAGTGCATCCGCATGGGGGCGCAGTGGACAGTCGGCTATGCCATGGGGGACCCTGCCATAACCGCAGTACATGGCCAAGCCTGCACATCCCAGGGTCCCCCTGGCCTCAGCAGCAAGAGAGCTGCCCACCCCCCAGCACACCGAGATACCCCCTTCCTGGCAGCATCAGAGCAGCCCCCCCCACCTGACAGTGCTCCTGTCCTGGCTGGCATAGCAGTACCACCCCCTTCCACTGGCGTGGCTGCCCCTGCATGGCTGCGTGCTCTGATGCCCTCAATAGTGATGTGCCCCTGCCCCCCCACAGCACACCACCACCCCCTGGCCCTGTACCTGCATGTCAGTGCCCCCTGGGATGGCCGGTGGCACAGCCCTCCACACACCCCCATGGCTGCTGACCATCGGACTTACACAGCTACGTGCAGCCGATGTGCACCTGCATATGTCAGATGGCTGGTGGCCATTGTGGTGTGTGAAGGGCTGTGCCACCGGCCTTCTCTTGGAGCACTGGAATGCAGGTACAGGGTGTGGGTGTGCAGTGCCGGGGAGAATGACAGCTAGTCAATATGCCAGTCAGGATGACCTGGGCAGATGTGGTCACTGACAGGGGGTCCCAGGTTGGTGCTGGACTGCTACAGTCCAGGGAATGGGGGGATTTGGATACTGGTATGGATGATGGCCCTGCAGTGTGGCAGGTTAGTGGGGGCTACCAACCAATGGCCTGAAATCAGGGCAGGTAAATGCAGGTTTGGGTGCCTGCAGTACGCATTCACACACCTGGACCCATGCCTCTCTGTGCAAAGGATCCACTCCCTGTCCAGGATGGGCATCTGATTGGATGGTCTTCTGGACCCACGGCTCTGCCCCCGGCCACCCTGAGGAGTCCTGGGTGCTGGTGTGGGCAGGGCCATGGAGAGGTGTGTATCCATTGTGCATATCTCGTGTGCGCACCTGTCCCCAGGTGCAGAGCTGCATGAGTGGGTTACATGTGATTTGCGTGTAACTTGCATCCACTGGTGCATAAGACCCATTGTGTTTAATGTTGTTATTGTTAGGACTGACAATTACTTTTATTCAGCTGTGCGCAGGACTGAGGATGAACTAATGAGGAATTTGTTTTCACTGAATGGACCAAAATCAGCACTCTACCTTTCATTTGACCCAAATATTTGGGGCTCTTCGGAATGCTCTTCCATCAAATATTTTTTTTAAAATAACACTCTAACCCATCCCAGTTGGCCAGGTTTAGTTAGGTGTCAATGAGACTCAGTAGGTAGCAAATCTGCCTGCTGCCAACTGAACTGTCAATGAACGTATACTGTAAAGTGCACGTGCTCATTGATGAGCATGTGTATACTTTATAGGTGCTCACTGACAGTTCAGTCAGCGGCCAGCCACAGAGGTGTGAGGTGGACTGTTCTGGTCACTAGCTGTGATTCGGGATGGGGGGTTGAGGTGGTGGGCACTACCTGCTGGGGTGAGTGGTGGGTAGGAGGCCACTATACCACCAGGGCATGGGGAAATATTAAGGATTACTACCATGGGAAACATCGGGGATCGGGGAAGGGGGACCGCTAGCTCACCAGCGCAGGGGACAGATGTTACATTATGAAAAAAAGCAACATTGGGGATCAGGGAGGGGACCACTAGACCACCAGGGTCTAGAGCAGTGCACGGCTTCCCTGTGGCTTGTGGCAATCCCTCCTGGTGCACCGTCTATTTGGCACCTGGTCACAGTTGCCGCAAGCTGTGGGACTTTGCCAATGGGACCCTGCCCAATAGAGAACTGGGTACAGGGTCCCTGGTGCACTGGGCTTTGGCGCAAGTTGCCTTTGGCGGCAGCTTATGTCAGTTTTAAGGATCTTTGAGAATCGAGCCCAGTGGGTCTAAACTGAAGCTGAACAGAAGTTGTCAATTTCCACATTCACTCACCCCTACAAAGGATTAATGATCAGAAATCCTTCAGGCAACTATATTTAGACAATGGTTGACCCTGCCAACATTGGGTTTATATTGTTGTTGGTAAAACAGCCAATTGCTTGTATACAGTTCTGTGAAGGACCACTGACCGGAAGTCCTACAAAAAATGTATATGAGAAATTGTTGACCCTACTTATAATAGCACGAACACAATAGCAGTAGGATCCTAAACTGCGTATAATACACAGTTGCCTGGGTGTTCTGAAGTGTTGTTACAGGCTGGCCAAGTTGTGTGGTGGCAGCTTATTCTGTTTTCACCTGGGTGATCGGGGTTCATATGCAAGCATAAGAATTCCACAACTGAGCACACTGGGGGAGGAACATGTCTCTTACAGAAGAAAGGTGATTTGTGGGACCAGTCCTGGACAATGCAGGAGAGCCCCAACATTAGCTGTGAAGGTAAAAACAGTGGTACTGCAGGCTGGTACAGTGGTGTGGTGGCATAAAAGAAAGGAACGTTGTTTTTTTTAAATTACAATTTATTTTCCCTGGAAAGCCCAGCTGAGATGCAACATCTTATTTTCAGTGGGGTCTTAATGGTAATTATTTTCACAGCCTGGAGGGCTGGAGCCCTTGGAAATTAAGGGACTAGTGCAGGGTCACACAACGAGTATTTGACTCTGCTGAGATTTGAACGTGCAATCTCCCCATTCCCAAGCCAGTCCTCTTAACGCTAGACCACACTGCCTCCTAGGTTAGGTTAGGGTGAAAGACTTATGATCCATGAACCTATGGACAAAATTGAGATTTTTTTTTTAAACTTAGATTTTTGTGTTTTTTTCTGGGTTTTCTCCAGTATCCCCCCGGGGCCCCGGCACACGGCCATACATGTGCATGGAGGCATTCTTGTGCACTGGAAGCCATCTCAGACCCTTTCTCCTACCCGTACTGCCACCCCCGTCCATTTTAGAGTTCTAATAAACAGTAAACAAAAAAATGTAACATAGAAAGAGAGTCAAAACTTATGGCAGGAAGTATAGTTACTGTACATATAAACAATACAAAACTGACAGCAGAAGAAGGCCTAGTTGTCTATCCAAAAGAACAGAGTTTTGCACGTGGAGCCCACAAGAATAGATTCAATTACATCAAATCATTTTAAATATAATAAATTTAATTGCAAGCTCCTAGGGGAACATCCCAAAACAGCCCAGGGTCCCAGCACTTTGACCCACATAGGGTCTTTATTATCAAGGAGTGTGGTGTGCATACAGCATATGTTTGAAACACAATTATCACTTCTAAAATTATGTTTTACACAGGGTCTTTGTCAGGGGGTGGCTCCTGAGGAAGGCCCTGTGTGGGTTGAAGCACTGGGGTTCTGGGCTGTTTTCAGAAGTTCCTCAAGGAGCTTGCAATACAATATTATGTTTGAAATGATTTTATTTTATTGAATTTATTCCTGTGATCTCTAGAGGTGCAGGGCTTTGTTCTTTTTGTTGTACCAGGCTGACCGCCTTGCCCTGCACTGTCTCCTCATTCCAGGATGCACTAATTCTGATGTTGCTTCTAGAGGTCTATGTAGTCTGCCAGGTTACCTACTTAGAGTAAAGTATGTTTCATGTTCTCTGTTGGTCCATGGCCATCCCTTTCCTTGAGCCTCTCTCCTCCCTGATGTTCCTGACCAAGTCCATATGCTTGTCTCACCCCTGTTTGAAGCCCACCACTGTTTTAGTACTGACAACCTCATTGGACAGACTGTTTTACTTGTCTACCACCCATTCTGTGAACAAAATATATACTTCTTGATGTTCTTTGTAACTCCCCTCCCCCACCAATGTCCTTGTGTTGTCCCTGGTGTTGCTGTAGCCACTTTTGATGAACAGTTTGTACAATGTACTTTATTTATTCCTTGCTCAAATTTGTACATTTCAATCATGCCCCCCTCTCCTTTCTGGTCTCCAATATGTACATATTCAGGATTTCCAGACTCTTCTTTTATGACTTACCTTGTGGCCCCTAAATAACTTTTGACACTCTTTTCTGAACAGATTCTATCCTGCTCTGTTCTTTCTGAGGCATGTGGCTTCACCACAGAGCTCTACAGGGGCAGCATTACCTTTTTGTTCTTGTCTCTGTTATTAAATCTCATGGCTATGTACCACATCATCATTTTTGCTTTCCCCACTGCTTTACTTGAGGTTGACTTTAAGCTTTCAGATATAATTACTTACAAATCCCTTTCTTCCTCTGTCTGTGCCACTCTTACCCCCCCATCCTGTACTCAACCTTTGATCTTTTGATACCTGCATTATATTCATCAGTTTGGATTTTTTTCAAGGACTCTGGACCACCTCTCCAACCACTCCAGATCCTCCCTCCTTTTCTGAATACCCTCTTCACTGTCAACTCTGCTGCAAAGCTTAGTGCCATCAGCAAAGAGACAGATTTTACCCCATATCCACTTCGCTGTGTTGCAGATAAAAATGTTAGAGTGCCAGTACAATGACTTGACCCCTGTGATATCCTGTTTAACAGCTTTCTTACTCCTGAGTGTTCCCCATGTATTACTTCTCTCTGCTTCCTCTCTGCCTCCCTTCCTGCAAGTTCGTGATCCACTGTGTTAGTTTTTCCCCCAAACCATAGCTCTCCCAGTTTCTTAACTCATCTCCTGTGTGTGGTTGAGTTAAATGCTTTGCTAAAATCCAGGTGCAGTCTGTTTAAAGCCTGACCCTTATGTATTTGTTTATTTAACATTTGTTGAATGTGATGGATACACTGAGTTGCAGCTTGTTTCCATGTGCAATCAGGTAGAAGGAGCGCAGCAGAAAGTGAAGCAGTTATAACAAATACAGTGACAGCTACAGGTGTATGTACATGAACAAAAAGCAGGTATGTAGCAACCTTTCCCCAAGAAATGAAGTGGGTTGTTATTAGAATGTCTATCAAAGCACTGGGTGTCAGTACACCAGTCACATTGTCATTTTGCTGGTTGGGGGAGGAGAGGCTAGGGATTGAGGGATAAATAGGCAGTTTTGTTGGGAGGAGAGGATCTCCAAGGGAGTTACACAGAGAGTTTTACCAGACTTGAGAATTGGGAGTAGGCTGGGGGATAATCAATAGGAGTAGATAGCATATGTGCCAGTGCTGCTGCACAGGTTCCAGACCCTGGGGGCTGGAGGGAGCCTACTGATCTTGACTGAGTGGCAGGGTGCCAGGCTGAGTGGCATGGGTTCCCTCTGGGGTTACAGGGGTACTGCTGGAGGTTGGGTGTACCACTGATAACTGCTCTGTGGCCAGGCACCACGGTGTCAGGTTCAGTGTGGCACAGAACCTTTTCTGCCTGTAGCATCTTGGTGGTGAAAGGAGCTGGAGTTGGGTCACTTTAAGGGTTCTGCCAGAGGACTTGAGAGGCATTTGGTGGCCATGCTGCAGCTGGGCTGGATTCATTTGATACCTTTCGGAGGAAGAGTGAAGGAGTTTGCTGGCCATCTGGGGACTAATTTGTTGGTTCTCCAAGTGCATGGGCCCTCCCCCCCCGAGTCTGACTAGTTGACCTCAGGTTCAGAGGGCAACAGGCAGATGGCGTGAATGGTTGGAATAGGGTACAGATGGATGGATAACAGCCCTAGTAGATAGGGATGGCAATAGTGGGTTCCTGGATGGGCATCCTCCCAAGGGATATGCATCAATAACTTTTGTGTCTTGAGGGATTCCTTGAAGAGTCTGAGTGAGAAGTACAATACAGTACAGTAAGGAAGCTGTGTCTAAGGAACAGATAAATGAACCATATCTATCCAGGACTCTGGAGGAGGTAAGTGCTTGTGGAAGCTGCAGAACTAAGGTAATGAGCATGCAACTGCTCTCTTAAGAATGTGATTAGAATGTCCACAAAGGGGTACCATACCAGAGTGGGGTCCTGTCCAGAACTTGAAGTCTGAAGTTTACTTGACTGAATGGAGTGTTTCAAATAATGTGAGCTGGAGGAGAAAAAGTGGATTTTCACCAAAAAAGCAGAAACAGAAACAGGAATGTGCATATCCATGTGTGCTGTATGCTTGGCAGGAAGTTTCCATATTCTAGCACCATAATCTGCATGAGGGTTGTATACAGACCCCCATCTCAGGGGCAGAGAATGGACAAGGAAATGATAGAAGGCATCCTTAGAATGGTAGAAAAAGGGAAGATATTGTTGATGGGGACCTGAATATGCCAGATGTTAACTGGAGCACCTTTGCTGCAGGCACATCCAAGAGCAGGGTCATTCTTGATGCCCTACAAGGGGCATGCCTCAGACAGCTAGTATTGGAACCCACTCGGGAGGGAGCAGTCTTAGATCCGGTACTCTCAAATGAGGATGGAGAAAGAATCTCAGATTTAGAAGTGGGTTGCCATCTGGGAACAAGCGACCACCAAACAGTGTGGTTCACGATAAACACAGTCATACCATCAAGCCATACAAAAGCAAGAGTATTGGACTTTAGGAGGGCTGACTTTGGGAAAATGAGAGAGTGCCTCAAAAAAGCACTAGCAAACAGGTAAGAAGGAGGGGTGAAGGAACAATGGGGAGTAATCAAAACAGTCATCACAGAGGCAACAAGCCTTTGTGTAAAGCAAATCAACAAAACACAACGAAGGAAAAAAATGCTATGGTTCTCAAAAGAGGTGGGAGGGAAGGTTAAGGAGAGAAGGATAGCATTCAGGAAATATAAGGAAACACAGAAGAAGCAGGACAGAGAACGTTATCAGTTAAAGCAGCAAGAGGCAGGGAAGGCAGTCAGAATAGCAAAGGCCCAAACTGAGGAAAGGATAGCCAACTGTGTTAAGAAGGGGGATAAGACCTTTTTATAGGTACATTAGGGAGTGAAGAAAGACCAAAGGAGGGATATTGAGGCTTAATAAAGGGGAGGGAATGTGGGCAGAGAGTGACAATGAAAAAGCAGGGATACTGAATGAATATTTCTGCTCAGTATTCACAAAGGAAGAGGAGGGGGAGGTACCTAAACCAAACAAGAGAAACACTCTGAAGACGGGGGTCAATACCAGTCCATTTACAGAAGAAAGGGTTCTGAAAGAACTAATAAAATTAAAGGTGGACAAAGTAATGGGGACTGATGGGATTCACCCAAGAATTCTAAAAGAACTAAGGGTAGAACTAGTGGCACCGCTGACTACTCTCTTTAACGAATCATGGGAGGATGGGGTGGTACCTGAGGACTGGAGGAGGGCAGATGTGATTCCCTCTTCACAAAAGTGGGAGCAGGACAGAGGCAGGAAACTATAGAACAGTTAGTTTGACCTCAGTGGTAGGGAAAATGAGGGAATCACTTCTGAAGGAAAGAATTGTCGAGTACCTAGAGGCCAGTGGGGCACAGGACCCAAGGCAGCATGGATTCACAATGGGAAGGTCATGTCAGATGAATCTAATAGATTTCTTTGACTGGGTGACCAAAGTAGTAGACCAGGGAGGGGCTGTGGACATGGCCTACCTAGATTTTAGCAAGGCATTTGATACAGTCCCACACAAAAAGATTAATACACAAGTTAGCCAGCCTCAGAATGGGTCCCAAGGTGGTAGTCTGGATAAATTACTAGTGGGGTACTGCAGGGTTCAGTACTGTGACCAGTCTTTTTAATGTCTTTATAAGTGACATTGCAGAGGAACTGGAAGGAAAAGTATGTCTCTTTGCAGACGACACAAAGATCTGCAACAGGGTTGATACACCAGATGGAGTGAAAAGGATGAGAAGGGACTTGGCAAGGTTGGAGGAATGGTCAGATGTATGGCAGCTCAGATTCAATGCAAAGAAGTGCAAGGTAATGCACCTGGGAAACAAAAACCCAGGGGAAGAGTACACAATGGGGGGTAAGATACTGACAACAGTAAAAATGGAAAGGGACCTGGGGGTAATTATATCAGATGACCTAAAGGTGGACAAGCAATGTGAGAAGGCAGCAAGAAAGGCTGGAGGGATACTGGGATGCATAGGGAGAGGCATCAATAGTAGAAAACAGGAAGTTGTTATCCCTCTGTACAGACAGTTGGTGAGACCCCATATGGAGTACTGTGTGCAGTTCTGGAGACCCCATCTCCGCAAAGACATAGACAGAGTGGGGGCTGTCCAGAGGAGGGCAACCAAAATGGTGCAGGGTCTGCACCAGAAGACATACGAAGAAAGACTAAAGGAGCTTAATATGCATATCCTTGAGGAAAGAAGGGAGAGAGGAGACATGATAGAAACTTTCAAGTACCTCAAGGGAATCAATAAAGTCCAAGAGGGTAGTATCTTTCAGGAAAAGAGATGTGCAAGAACAAGGGGGCACAATTTGAAAATAGAGGGGGGACGGCTCAGAGGTAATGTGAGGAAGTATTTTTTCATGGAGAGGTTTGTGGATGCATGGAACAGTCTCCCTGAGGAGATCGTGGAGTCAAGAACAGTGGAGGAATTCAAGAATGCATGGGACAGACATATGGCAGGCTTGGCAGCCCTAGTGGGGGGTAGGAAGAAGTAAGCTGTTGGTTAACTAGGATCTGCAGCTTATCTGTTAGGTAGGAAAATGGACAGACTAGGTGGGCCAAGCAGACCTTATCAGCTGTCAAATTCTAAGTTTCTATGTTTCTGCAACAAGGCTGCCATGAGCAAAGGCCTGAGAAGTTGTGGCCCAGATGAATCTGCAGTTCCACAGAGTGAGACGTGCATGTGCAAGAGGTCTGCCTGGTGACAAAGCTGTGTGACGTAGACATTTGTATGGGACCAATCTGTGGTAGGGAAAGTGATGGAGTCACTTCTGAAGGAAAGAATAGTTGAGTACCTAGAGGCCAGTGGGGCAAGGGATCCAAGGCAGCATGGGTTCACAGCGGAAAGGTCATGTCAGACGAATCTAATAGATTTCTTTGACTGGGTGACCAAAGTAGTAGACCAGGGAGGGGCTGTGGACATGGCCTACCTAGACTTTAGCAAGGCATTTGACACAGTCCCACACAAAAGATTAATAGTCAAATTAACCAGCCTGGGAGTGGGTCCCAGGGTGGTAGCCTGGGTAAAACATTGGCTGGACAACAGGACACAGAAGGTAATTGTAAATGGAGTCCAGTCTGAAGAAAGAGGGGTTACTAGTGGGGTACCGCAGGGTTCAATATTGGGTCCAGTCCTTTTTAATGTCTTCATAAGTGACATTGCAGAGGGACTGGAAGGAAAAGTATGCCTCTTTGCAGATGACACAAAGATCTGCAACAGGGTTGATACACAAGGAGGCGGGAAAGGATGAGAAGGGACTTGGCAAGGTTGAAGGAATGGTCAGAAGTATGGCAGCTAGGATTCAATGCAAAGAAGTGCAAAATAATGCACTTGGGAAACAAGAACCCAGGGGAAGAATACACAATGGGGGAGGTAGTAACAACAACAAAAAAGGAAAGGGACCTGGGGGTAATCATATCAGATGACCTTAAGGTTAGCAAGCAATGTGAGAAGGCAGTAGGGAGGGCTGGGGGTATACTGGGATGCATAGGGAGAGGCACCAGCAGCAGAAAACCGGAAGTTGTTATCCCTCTGTACAGACAGTTGGTGAGACCCCATCTGGAGTACTGTGTCCAGTTCTGGAGACCCCATCTCCACAAGGACATAGATAGGATAGAGGCAGTCCAGAGGAGGGCAACTAAAATGGTGCAGGGTCTGCAAGAGAAGCCGTATGAGGAGAGACTAAAGGAGCTTAATATGTATACCCTTGAGGAAAGAAGGGAGAGGGGACATGATATAAACTTTTAAGTACCTCAGTGGAATCAACAAAGTCCAAGAGGGTAGCATCTTTCAGAAAAAGAGATGCAAGAACAAGGGGACACAATTTAAAGATAGAGGGGAGCGGTTCAGGGGCAATGTGAGGAAGTATTATTTCACAGAGAGAGTAGTGGATGCATGGAACAGCCTTCCTGAGGAGGTTGTGGGGTCTAAAACTGTGGGAGAATTCAAGAATGCATGGGACAGACATAAGGCAATTCTTGTGGGGGGTAGGAAGAAATAGGCTGTTGGTTAACTAGGATCTGCGGCCTATCCTGTAGGTAGGGAAATGGGCAGACTAGATGGGCCAAGTGGTCCTTATCTGCCATCAAAGTCTATGTTTCTATGTTTCAATCAGGATATAGCAGTTATTGGTTCCTGAAAGGCAGCAAAGCACGTGTATAGTAGGAGCAGTTGAGCAGCTGAGCTACATTAGGCCTGCAGCACAGAATTCTCTCACTTCATTCGTGGACTGATGACTAAACTTTGTCAGGTGGGGAGCTGAGTAACCAGCTGTTATTTGTCCACTGGGCAGAGAAGGTAGGTCAATTCCCTTGGTGCCTTCGAAAAAAGGGAAATCAGTGGCAGCATGACAGCTGGCTTCTCATTTTGGCTGAGTAGTGACTACCAAGATAACCAGTTCAAGGAATGATGGTGGAAAGAAAACCAGAATTAAGAATGATGCAGATGAAGGACAGGGGAAGAGGACTCCCCTGCTTACTGCTATGAACTTGAGCAGCCACCAAACTATTTATTATTTATTTAAATTTGTTAACCAGGAGAGGCACAATGAGCCAAGACTCATTTCCAGATGCTACCCAGGGGAAAGGGAAACTGGGAGGCAGTAGAACTTACAATAGTAAGAGCTGATAATTTACAGAATACAAAATACGAGGGTATAAATACATGGTAAAAATACTGAGTATGAGTAGATGGCATACAAAAGTGGTTATGTAGTAGATAGGTGAGCACTGGCAATACAGAGTTGAGATACTAGGGTACAGAAGCATGGCGTAACACAGAGTACAAAAATTAAGAATAAATAGAGTGCGTTTGCAAAGAGATGCAGTGAACAAACACTGCAATGACCAGCAGAGTAGCCCAGGGTGAGAGAGATTGGTGGTGGTGGGGGGGAGAGAGGGAGTGAGAGACAAGGAAAAAAAAGGGGAATGGTGCGATCAAGATAAGTGCACAAGCGATTACCTGTTTGCTGAACAGTGGTATATTGAAAATCGAGGGGGAGAGAAGATGCGCCTAGGCTGGGCATGAGTCTGGGAAGATGGATGAGTGGGATAGGGCATTTTTTAAGAGAGATAGGGAAGGCGAGTATCTGATGTGGGGGAAGGGAATTCCAGAGTGAGGACAATCTGTAGGGAAAAGCTGCAGAGCCAGACCAAGAGAAGGCCAACGGTGAGAGAGAGAGAGAGAGAGAGAAAGTATGGGAGTCCCTGGACCTGAGAGGGTAGGAGGCCTCAAGAGAGGGGGACAGGAGAGAAGAGAGGTAGGAGGGTAAGGAGCCAAGGCAGAGCTTTGAGATGAACAGAGAGGAGTGGAGTTGATGACAGTGGTGAAGAGAAGTAAGAGAAAAGGATGAATAAAGAGCAGTGATGAGTGTGAGGAGGTGCATTAAGAACAAAGTGGCAAAAAACATTATAGAGGGAATCTAGTCTGGCAAGGGAAAGGAGGCAGCGGCAGTGTCATGTACAACGTCAGCATAGTCAAATGAGGAGATTATCATTTTAGTTAGCAGCTGGCACCAAATGATTAGAAGGAGAGCATCCTAGCTTCTATACAAGGTGCCTAGTTTTAGGTGAAGTTTAGCATGAATGTGTTCAGTATGCTTAGCATAATCAAGCCATACACCTAGGTATTTATAGCGTGGGACAACACTGAGTGAAGAGCTGTCCAATGTGGTAAATGTCAGAGGGGAGGGGAGGGAAGGGAGGCAACCCTTCACTTGGTTTCAGCTATGCTTGAAACTATGGTCTTGGCTCTCACAACCTCCAGTGGCTGACTGTGCCACCCTTTCCGTAAAACAGTACTTCCTCATGTCCTTCTTAAACTTTCCCCCACCAGTTTCCAGAGGACCTCGGGATCTTGACTGTATTCCTGCTAAATAGTTTCCTGCAGTTCACCTTGTTTATTCCCTTCAGGAACGCGAAAGTCTCTATCATATACCCCCTCTCTTGCCTTGTCTTCAGTGAGTACATGTTCAGTGCCTTGAGATGATCTTCATAAAATCTGCCCTGTTCACCCTGAACAATCTTGGTTGCACTGTGTTGCACCATCTCCAGACTATCCCTCTCCTTTCTCAGGTGTGGCCTCACCAGCGACCTGTGCAGAGGTAGCAGTACCTCCTTTTTCCTGCTGGCAATACTGTTTCCAATACATTGCAGCATCCTATTAGACTTACTATAGGCTTTGTTACTCTGGCTTGACGGAGTCACTAATGGTGGCTTCCAGATTCCTTTCCTCTGTTGCAGTGCTCTGTTTGACCTCTACCATCCAGTACTCTGTCCTGTTTTTTTTTTTCCCCTAGGTGCATAACCCTGCATTTTTTGATGCAGAATTTCAACCGCAAACATTAGACCACCTCTCTAGATTTTGTAGATTACTCTGCATCTCCATGGTTCCTATGTTAATATCTATCCTGCCGCAGAGCTTCCTGTTATCTGCACAGATACAGCTTGCCTCAGATGCCCTCTCTAATGTTGCTAATGAACATATTGAGGAGAACAGGATCTAGGACAGATCTCTGCAGCACCCCACTTGTGACCTTCCTCTCTTTCGATTTGACCCCTTTAACCACCTCCATCTGCTCTTTCCTTCAGCCAGTTTCCTACTCATATAATTATGTCCCTAATTATACCCAGGTCCTCTAGCTTCTTCAGCAATCTACTGTGTGACACCGAGTTGAAAGTACATCAGATATAAAAGGTAATGGTTGGCTGCTTTTAAAATCCAATATTAGTTTTGGGTAGTACACTACCTCTTTAAAAGCAAGCCTATAAAGCTGCAGACATACCTCTCAACTGTCCTTGATTATGAGGGACATCCCTTATTTCACCCTTTAAAACTGCCCTGACTCTCATCTGTCCCTCATAAAAAATGTGCTGCCCACACAGAGACTGTGTTGTAAATTCAGACTTTAAAGCAGAAATTCATAACGGGCCCTATGCACGAAGGTGTGGAGTGGCTACGCACCATGTAACATGGGCGCATAGCCACCCCGCATCCACTGTGCCCACCCACATGGCATGCACATGGTTAGGTGCACAGACCCACCTCACCCAATCCTCCACATCCACAGACAGCTCCATGCTGGGGGCGTTCCGGGTGCGTGCCAGCGCTATACAGTATTCACTAACCCACATAGTGCTGGCTGCATGGGTGCAGAGGGTGGTGCAGGGTATGCCAGGGAGACTCTGCCATAACCCACTGCATGCCCCCATGGGCACAAAGGGACTGGGACAGGGCACACCATGCTGCCCCTGACCGCTGGGCAGCAGAAGGCATTGGGGCAGCCGGATGGGTGGGCACCCAGAAATTACATGTGTGGCAGCACTGGGACTGGAGGGTACCACATGGGTCCGGGTGCATGCAATTGGCATGCACAGCCCGAGACCCACACCATCCTATGTGTGGGATCCACTATGGGTCCCATGGGTTCATCCTATTGGATGCCCACCCAGGACAATGACTCCTCGAGCTTGTATCTTCATGTTTCAGAACGTGTCTTTCATTATGGGGGTCTGAGTCTCTCATTGGCCCTCATTTTGAGTGACACAAATGCCCATGTCCCACATTTCAATGAAAAAAGGTTGAGAGGTATGGCTGCAGGCAGCTGGGCAGAAACCTGTGAAAAATACTTTCCTTTGCACGTCATTTTAAATGTTCTAGGAACAGCCTTGGTATGGGGTAACAGAAACTTTCATATTGGTTGGAAAGGTGCATTGGGGTGCCAAAGTATAAGGGACAGGAGGGTTTAATGTGAGAGAATGTGATATATGAACCATGCTCATAGGGAGTATTTGAATGAAATACGGACTAAGTGCTGATGAACTAAGATGCAAGGCACTGACTCCGAATGTGTTTGAAATGAACTGAGACATGCATGACATGAGCTACCACATAGCTTCTGTTCCCTAAGTAAAAATCACATACTAAATGAACTGTCAGTCTAGTGTGGCATGTAGTTATTTGGTGGCAAAACTGTTTCTGAGATCTGAAGTACATGGGAGAAAATGTCTGTTTATGCTTAAAGTGTTTACAAGGGGGCTCCTGGTGAGTAACATCAAGATGCCCCTAGACACGGGAGTCACTCTAGGACAGGCCCACCCCTACCTGGGCAGACGTGACACTCAGCAGAGCCAGTTGAAGGGGTGGGTTGCAGGTATAAATAATAAATTCCAGAGAAAGGAAAACAAAACCAATGTAAAAAGTGTCTGGTTCTACATGATAATGGCGAAAGCCTGGAGGCGATCGCCGTTATCACGAAGTCAGAGTGCTGAAAACATTTTCGACACTCTGACACTACGCCTGAGAGAAAATGGCACCAGGGATTAACTTTTCATCGTTTTCTATGGGGGGGGCTGTGGCTCCCACCCCCCTATTTGGGGGGCTTTTGCCCCTGCACCCTCCTACTAAAGGATTCTCAACTCCAGGGGGTGCATGTTTGTGGGGGGGAACATGATAAAATCAAAAGGTTCAGGCTGGGCGCAATAAAACTGCACAAGCACCCGGACCCAAACCCAGTACCTCACCTGCCCCAACCACAGACCAACCCCTGATGCCACGATGCAACTCAGCAACCCACCGCAGCACCACCCCCTACAGCTCCTCCATCCCCTCCCAGCCCACGCTTGCCATGCTCACTTCCCCCACCCCGTGCGTAAATATAGCGACATCCTGTCACCCATTTTGCCCACCCCCCATCTGGTCACCCTACCATCCCATCACCGTGAGGGATTCACTGAGGAATGAGTCGCCATTACAGACGGCACCCTTCCCCATGCGCCCTCCTCATGGGTTACCATGGGGATAGCCATGTACAGAGCTAGGGGAGCCTACCAGTAATATATGGCAAAATATTTGTAACAGAATTATGGTGGCATAAAACTTAGATTACAGAGTACACTGAGTTTACCCTTATCAACAGTCTTTGCCATCCAGTTGAAGAAATCAATCTCTCTGAAATGAACTTTCTGGCACAAACCCAAGTTATCTGTTATCTTGCAGACCTCCTGCCTCAATGACCTCTAATAGTCTTTCCTCAATGACAGATTCCAGCAGTTTACCTGCTATTAAGTTTAGGCTGACAGGCCTATAGTTCCTAGTCTCATTCCTCCTTCCACGCTTGTGTAGGGGCACTAGATAAGCCACTTTCTAATCTAATGGCATGTTGCCTGTCAACAGACAGATGTTGAAGAGAGGTGTCAGAGGTTATGCAAGGGCTTGAACCTCCTCCATAAGCTCCCTGAGGTGCACCCTTCTGGCCTGGGTGATTTATCAACCATCAGGGACCTTACCCCCTGAAGTACCAACTTAACAGATATTGGTCCCATGATAATTTCTTTATCTCCCTTCCAGTCTTGTGCAGTCCTCAAACTCTGGTACCAATCACTCCTCCACCAAGAATACTGAACAAATACACTGTATTTGTTTAAGGATTAGAACACTGAACTGTTAAAAGAAGTCATGTGTTCTGGTCTCTACAATATCCACTAACTTAATCTGTGACACTGAATAAGTCACTTAACCTCTCTGTGCTTCCATCCTCCCAGTTTTAACATTGCAAGATCACACTGAACAACAAGATGTCTCATTTCCTTGATAGAAAATAAAACACAACACACAATAAAAGTAAAAAAAAAAAAAAGAATTAATAAAAATGAGATTTTGGCCATTATAAATATAATTTTTGTTTTAATGGTGGGCCACAAGGCCCCTTCCAACACTGCATCTTCTCTCTTTGCCCTTTCCAATACTCACTAAAAAATTACACTTACACTTTTATTGATATAGATTTTTTGCCTTGTGATCCAGTGACTGCAAAGTTCAAGTAGGAGCACCTGGAGTCTGCAGCAGTGCTGTAGTAAAAATCCCAAAGCAGAGCAAAAGAAAACACATAGCACCCGCTGCCCAGAAATGAAACACAAGGACTACTATCGAAAGTTTAATAGTCCTCCTTCATATTAAATAGGCACAAAAGTGATAAAAAACAGCCGTGGCTGACACAAAATACACCGCTTCACTTAACTGTCTTCAGCTGACAAGGGAGAGGCCATAGTTGTAATGAATAAAACAGACTATGTCTCAGAGGTACTACATCTACTAAGTGATACATCTTTTTATAATAAAATCAGTAGGAGTGAACTGGTTACATTTAAAGAAGTGGATGTCTTGCTTAATGAGGGGTTCCTCAAAGGTTATTTGACTGATACACTGTACAGGACAATGACGGTGAACTGCCCCATCCTACCGGTAATGTACATATTACCATAAATTCATAAAAATCTGGAAAAACCTCCATGTCAGCCAATAATTTCTGGCTGGGGCTGGCTCACCGAAGCGCTGTCCAGGCATATTGATCAGCACTTACAACCACTGGTTTGTAATTTGAGATCATATGTAAGGGATTCTACAGAAATTGTTACACTAATTGAGGATCTTAGTATAGAAGCAGGGTGGTTTTTCACTACTATAGATGTTAGTTACCTGTACACAGTGATTCCCCACCATGAAGGCCTTGAAGCCATGGTTCACTTTTTGTATACTCATACTGAGGAACAATGTGTTGCCACTCCCACACAATTTTTGGTTAGGCTGGCAGAGATGGTCCTGAAGAAGAATGTATTTCTGTTTCAGGATCAAGTATATTTTCAGATTTGAGGAACTGTGATGGGAGCAACTATGGTTCCCAGTTTTGCTAACCTTTTTGTAGGAAACTGGGGACATGACTATCTTTATAGCGCCACCACAAATCCATTTTATTACAAGCTGGATCTGTGGCGGCACTTTATTGATGACATTTTAGTTATCTGGAGGGGAACCATACAGGAATTTGATCTTTTTATCCAATGGATGGAAAGTACTAGCACGTGCCTGAGGTATAAATACTGTATCCATCCAACAGAGATCACATATTTAGATGTGAAAATCTATAGGAACAGTAGAGGTGACGTGCACCACCCTGTATCAGAAGAGTACAGACAAAAACATTCTCCTTAAATATGAACGTTGTCATCCTTTACATGTGCGCTTCAATATTCCCAAAGGGCAATTGGTATGTACTTTGAGCAACTGTGCTGAACCGAGTGAGTATGAACACAAAAGGAGATTATAGGTGAAAAGATTTGTAGACAGAGGGTATATTACACACAGTATTGTGACTACAATCAAAAAAAGTGGACAACATGAACCGATGTGACACTCTACAGTATGCTAGTGATAAGCAAGTTGCTCAAGTTAATGTTTCCTGTCCATTTGTTACCACTTTTTCTAAAAGAGCGGATCATATTCGTGAAATCATCCAAAGTAATTGGTCCACCTTAGAACTGGAACCCAAATTGGAAAAGGTGGTAAAAATGGGTCCTAAAATAGTTTTTCGGAAGTGCTGGAACATAAGAGACTTGATGGTCAGCAACATTCTCCCAGGTCCAGAGCTTATTAAACAAATCCTATTAGCTCCCCACCCCCGGGTACTTTTCGCTGTGGCAGATGCATTTATTGTGAGTATGTGTTTCCATGCAAATCTTTCTGCCACCCTATCAAAGGAAAGGACATAGTAATAACAGATTTTATTACTCATGCCAACTTAAATGTTGTTTACCTATTGCAGAACCACACGAAATTTAAAAACCAGAATAGGAGAACATGTTAAGGCAGTCCAAAGGGGAGATGACTCTTATGCCATTGTTAAAGGAGGATTGTTGAGGAGGCAGTATAGTGCAGTGGTCTAAGGCTCTGCGCTGCAAATCTGGTGACATCCAGCAGACCAGACCTGGGTTTGAATCCCACAGCTTCCACTTGCATACTGTGTGACCCTGAGCGAGTCACTTAAACTCTTTGTGCTCCCAGGTCGCTCCTGTAAAAAAAGCTTTCAGCTTAGTGTGCTTATACCTGGTTAAAAAAAGATTAGACAGAATGTTGACAAGATTCATGATTTTAAATTTATTGGCATTGAAGCAGTAACAGTTGGAACAAAGGGAGGAGATTTGAAAAAGGCTACTGGACAACAAGAGAGTTACTGGATCTTTGAGTTGGGGGCATGACAGAATTTGGGATTGAATGAGAATATAGACCTGTCTGCCTTTTTGAAAAAGAAACGAAAAGTTATACATGCCAATGCCCATCTTTAGCTCCATTGACTTATCCGCCTTCTGCTCACCTGTTTTACACTTCCCCTGAAACATAGCAGGATTCACTCAAAATATGAAACTAGCACACTTGTAATATTCTTAGATAGAATTTTTACACTATATTAGTGAGGGTTGTCTTAGACTTTAAACAGTAGTTTTGTGTAGAAGCTTTTGATGAATTTCGTGCCTGGGCCAGTATGTTCTGAGTTGTGGCATTCTGTTTTCTAGGTGTTTCTACCATAGTGGTTTCTATATTTCAGACACACTTGCTTAAATTCAAATGCATTTGATGTCTTTTATAAAGTGCACCATTCAACATATGCCCACAAAATATAGTTTCCACTAATGTGAATGTAACTATATGTGATCATTTATGACTGATGACCCATGTTTAATATGTGATTTTATACAACATTTTTGTGTTTATTTTCACATGTGTATGTGTTTTTAAATGGTTGTGGTCCATTCATTTAAATGTATGTATCCACCTTTTCGAATTGCTATGCAGTCTTTTGACTGGTGGACATGTCATGTAATGCACAATGTGAAAGTGTATTTAATGAGCACTTTATTCAAGCTTCTTTATCACTCTGAAGAAGCTTAGCAGGCAGCTAAGTGAAACGTCAGTGTATTTTTTTGGCAGCAGTCATTGTTTTTTATTACTTTTGTGCCTATTTAACATAAAAAAGGACTATTAAACTTCCGACAGTAGTCCTTGAGTTTCATTTCTGGTCAGCTGGTACTATGTGTTTTTCTTCTGCTTTGATCCAGGGACTGCAGAATGCAAATGTGGCACCTGCAGAGCCACTTTTGTTTACACACATCATGATCCCCCAGTGGAAACCCAAATGTTATATGCTGGCAGAAAGCTGTAAGCTACTGTAAGCTATTTGCATTTTGCAGCATCTTTCTTTTTCATTTCACTTTACCTTTTACTGTTTGCCTTGTGGCAATATATTGTTATTTATAGCTCTTAACTCTCTCCTGGTGGAACTGTCACATAACGCAGCAAAGAACTAAAAGCATTACCTGGTTTGCTGCTGTATACAATATTGAATTACTGCAAAGAGCTCTATATTGCTATGTTGGGGGGGGGCTCACTTTTCAAAAGGTGCAGGGCAGCTTAGGATGTCCGGCTCTCTCTATGCAACCCATATTGGAATGAAAATATCCTGATTATCAGGACATATTGAGGGTGGACTTGGTGTCACAATTGATGTGCCACTGCAGGGGGACATCCATGAAAATTATAGATGTTCACACTACCCTCCTGGAGCAACCTCAGGACCACCAGAAAGAAACATGATTTATGTAGTAAACCATGGATTTTGAGAACTGACTGAGTTATGTGGGGGAGTCAGAGGGTTGGCAAATTCAGGGCCAGCAGTTGTGGTCATATGCATCCTACTGGGGGTTTTGAAGGTCTATGATTGGGGTCCTACAGATGATTTTGTGAGAGCATAGCAGTATAGGTGTAGGTGTATCAGTCAGATAGCCAGTAGCACATTAGAGACGTATGGAGAGGATCACTGCTCATGCTACAGGACATCCATTAAATAAATTGGGTCCATGGACTATGAGCCAATGTGGGTAATATATGTGTGAATGAGAGGCAGTGTAGTCTAATGGTTACAGTACAGGCCCATGGAATAGGGAATCTCAAGTCAGAGTCTCACAGAGTCACCCATTCACAGGATGACCTTGAGCAAGTAACGTGACCTCCCTCTGCTCCAGTCCCTCGCAGCTGTAACATTGGGTGTGTAATCAGCAACCAGCCATGCCATGGCTCACATGCACCAGTGCCCACATGCTCAGTGGAGGCAGCATCGGGTGGTCCATTGTTGGCTGTACTGGGGGCCTGGGGGATCTTGTCCCTTTACACCGTGCAGTCCAGCCTGGGTTCTTTAACGGTTCTAGGTACAGAAGACAAATATATAGTAATAGCACAGTGCCTCCACCTGGAAAATATTGACAGACAGTGCTCTCAAGTACTGAACCAACTGAGTAAGGGAGCAGCAACTCTGGATGGCTCACAGAGCTGGTACAGATGGATCCCTGGGGAAATCGGGCAGTGGCATGGGAAAAGGCTTAAAGTAAATAACCACAGTTCCAATACTTTTTAAACAGTCTCTGGTATGTGTACTGATGGCCTGTTGTTAATGATTTATTGATGAATGTTGCCTAATTGTTCAATTACTGCTGTACTGTGCTGTTGTTTTACTGCTACACCTTGTTATTGTTGTGTCTTTATTTTCTGCCAGTTATTATTTGCTTTGTTCCTGTTATTTATGTTCTGTGTTATGTGCCTGTTAATCAATTGATTGTACTTTGTATTGTGACTTGTACTCTCCTGGGTCATGCCTAAAAATAAGCATTTCGTATGTCCAGTGCACTTACCTGGTTACCAAAAAATAAATAAATAAAATAAATAAATACCTTTTTCCCACGAGTTACTTCAGGGTACAGGGCACAACACTTGAAGCTGAAGTTGATTTAAACAGAACAATTTATTTACAGGGCGTACGCACACACCATATTTGTGACAGGGATTTACATAGCCAGTCCTCCAACCTTAACCCTGCCAAGGGTCCTGTCATAATCAAAATTATCAATCAGCAATCATCAACAGTACTGTACAAGTCCCAAACATAGAAGCATAGAAAGGTGATGGCAGAAGGAGACTGATGGTTCATATAGTCTACCCTTTAGTTTGCAGGGACCGCTATTGGGCCCTATAGACTACCACATGATTTATGTTTTAGGCAAAACCACTCCCCCGATCCTATGTTGCATGTATGCCTTGTCCCATCCTAGTTTGAACAAAGTGACCATTTTGGCCTCCACTACTTCAGAGGGTAAACAATTCCAAGATACTACCACTTGCTCTGAGAAAAAGTGTTTCCTGATATTGCGCTTGAACCCCTCGTTTGAGTTTCCAGTTGTACCCTCTCGTATTTGTGTTGTTGGACCTAGTTAACAGTTCTGAGTATAGACCTTTGTTGATGCCTTTTAGGTACTTGGCCCCCCAAGCCCTGATGCCAACTGCCTGCAAATAGAACTTTCCTGTACAAATATTAAAAAAAATAGACAAATCCTTACACGCAATCCCTGTTAGTCTAGTGGTCCCTCCCACCCCCCAGCCGGCATTGCCAGACCACCTCACACCCCCACCTAGCCAACTAGACTGGCACAACCCACCTCTCACCACCGCGGCCAGCCACCAATTGAGCTCTGTCTGAGCACGTACTGTATATATGGGATCAATGAATGAACTGTCATTCATTCACTGAGCATGTATATACAGTATGCACTCAGACGGAGCTCAGTCAGCGGCTGGCCGTGGTGGTGAGAGGTGGGCTGTGCCAGTTGCTGGCTAGCTGAGCGGGGTGCGGGGTGGGCTGGCAATGCTGGGTGGGAATGGGGGGGTCCACTAGACTACCAGGGATTACTGGTGAGGGTTTGTCTATTTTTTTAATATTTGTACAGGAAAGTACCATTTTCAGGCAGCTGGCATTGGGGCTTGGGGGGGGGGCATGTGTAGCCCTGTGGGGCTGCAACTGACAAATTTGGGGATCAGAGCTTGGGGTGCTGAGTGTAGCCCTGCAGGGCTTTACCCATCACATTTGGGGACTGGGGCTTGGGTGGACACTTGCTCCCTTCACATCCAGGGTTGCGGCTTGCGACAAGCCCCTCAGATACGCCCTTCATTTGGTGTACCTGTGGGAATGTTTCAAGTCGCAGGACTTAGCTGTGGAAACCCTGCCCCTTACAGAATTGGGTTCAGGATCCTTGGCACAACTGCACCCCTCGCATGTCGCAGCTTGCGACATGCAAATGGGGGCTTATAGAATCGGGCCCCTTAACTAGACTGTCTCTAGCTTGTTGATGTCCTCCCTAAGGTGTGGGCACCAAAACTGGACACAGTACTCCAACTGAGGTCTTACCAGTGATCTATAAAGAGGCAGGATGATGTTTCTGTTCCTGCTGTCAAAGTTTCTGCTGATGCACCCTAACATTCTGCTGGTCTTGCTGTATGTAGAGTTACACTGATTGGATACTTTAAGGGTTTCAGAGAATAACACTCCTAGGTCCTTTTTTCTCAAATGATGTGATGAGTTGGACTCAATTTAAGCAATATTCAGTCCTGGGGTTATTTTTGCTCGAATGCATCTCCTTACATTTCTTTGCATTAAAGTTGAGTTGCCAATCTTCAGACCATATTTCAAGCTTTTTTTTTAGGTCTACCTGAAGGTTTCTGATAGACTCTTCAGTATCCATCCTGCCTCCCAATTTTGTATCATCTGCAAAGAGTGCTACTCTACCATTTATATCCTTACCAATTCAACTGATGAAAATGTTGAAAAGCACAGGATGAAGGACGGAGCCCTGGGGAACCCCACTGATGACTTCTCCCTACATTGATCCTACTCCATTGATTACCACATTCTGGCTTCTGCCCTGGAGCCATGCTTTTACCCAGTTGATGATGTTTTCTGATATGCCTGTATTTTTCAGTTTAGTTAACAGGCAATTGTGTAGAACCGAGTCATAGGCTTTACTAAAGTCGAAATACAGCAGGTCCACTGGGTGCCCCCTGCTCAATTTTGTGGTAACCCAATCGAAGAATGATATAAGATTTGTCAGGCACAATCTACCTACCGTGAAGCTGTGCTGTCTGGTATCCTGGAGGTTATTTTTGTCCAGGTATTCCAATATGTCCTGTTTAATTAGTGTTTCCATCAACTTACACACCACTGATGTCAGACTAACAGGCCTGTAGATCCCAGCCTTTCCTTTGCTCCCACTCTTATGTAGAGGGATCACGTCGGTGGTTTTCCAATCATCAGGCACCTCCCCAGTTTGGAGTGAGAGGTTGAATAGCTTTGCCAAGGGTTTCACTAGTTACTTGGCCAATTCTTTCAGGACCGTGGGGTGTATGCCATCAGGACAGGGAGATTTATCTTGATTTAGTCCCTCAAGGGTTTCCATGACTCTTTTAGTGGTAAAAGGATGAGTAGCTATTACTTGAGATTCTTTTGTAAGAGTTCTGATGCCACTTACTGGCTTGGGTCCATCCTGTTCTCTAGTAAAGACTGAGCAAAATAATTTGTTCAGAACTTCTGCCTTTTGCCTGTCATCTTCAACTATTGAATCACCATTCTTAAGTTTAATCACCCCTTGCAATTTCTTCCTCTTCTCTTGGATATACCAAAAACTGCTTGCTACCAGATTTGATGTTGTTAGCTATGCTGAGCTCTGTGCCTGCCTTGGCTTCTCTTTTTGGGCCCTATTCACATATGGGTGGGTAATAGGTGCTGTAGGTGCATTACCCACCCGTGGAGGTCAACACCTGTGGACATGAGCACTCTGGCCAGTAGTCACTACCGGCCACCACCTGTCCCTGGCCCCACCCCCCGGCATGCAGATGCACGGAGGACATTCTTGCAGACCGGGTGCGCATCCAGTGGGATGCCTGGACCCAGTCCATGGATAGATCACTTGCACCCACAAGGCATGGAAAGCATTGGAGGGCGCGATGTGTGCTGCAAGCTTGGGGCAAGAGGGTGCCTGGTCCACTGCCCCCAGCCCTCCATGAAGATCCATGGGCTGGGGCAGCATGTGGGGGTGTCTGCAGTGCCCCCACATCAGCACCGCTGCCAGTGGCAGCATCCTGGGGGCTGTGTATCCCTTACAGCTGGGTGTTACCCAGCATAAGGTGCACCCCCTGCGCCCAGCACTCCACACCTCTGTGAATGGAGAGGAGTGCAGGCACTGCCCTGATAAGCCTCCCACCCACCTTTGGCGCATTGCTGTCTGCGTGGCTGGGGGATCGTGTGCCAAGGGGCTGCACACCCAGAGTGAAGAATGTGTTGTGGCGGAGTAATGGATGCAGAGTGGCTACACACCACAGATACACAGAGAGTAGCCACTCCGCACATTATCTTTTTGGCCACTTTGCTTCTTTCTAGATACTCTTCCCATGAGTTTTCAGCAGGACTTGTTTTGAGAAAGGCCCTGCATTTGTCTCTGATACCATCCTGACTTGAGTGTTAACCATATACTGTTTTTTTGTTGGTTCTTCTTGGTCGATGTTTTCACATAGGTCATTGTGGTTTCCATGATTGCTTGCTTGATTTCCATCCAGAGATCACTGACATCAGAGTGTTGCTTGATTGCCTCTAGTCTCTTTCAGGTGATCTCCCTCATCTTTACAAAGTTTGCCCCTTTAAAACAGAGTACAGTAGCCCTGGATTGGGAATAAGAAGCTCTGAGGTGTACAGTGAAGCATATAGTGTTGTGGTCATTGTTCGCAAGGGGTTCTCTGATTGATATAGTGCCTACCAGGTTTGAATGGGTAAGGACTGCAACTAGGATGGCTTTAAGTCTAGTGGGTTCATCTACTAACTGCTTAAAGTGGCAGTCCAGTATAGACTCTACAGTGGATTGGTTCCTGAAAGATCTGGCAGCCGGGATAGACCAATTAACGTCTGGCATGTTTAGATCTCCTGTTATGATAGTATCTCCTTTAGATGTAACACCCTTGATTTCATCAATAAGATAGTTGTCCAGAGCTTCTGATTGACTGGGAGGTTTATAGTTTACGCCTGTATAAACCTTCTTACCAGAGGGAGTAACAGTTTGAACACATAGGGATTCAACACCTTCTCTCTTGAAGAGATTGAATAACGTTACCTGTAGATGTTCCTTTACAGGTACACATTTTAGCAGCATCATATAATATATTTGCAGCATTTTACTAAGGATGTCACTCAGGCATTGTCAAACAATAATTCCCTCACAGCTGCTAGCAGGAAAGGGGATCCGGGGTGTACCCAGACCTTTAAGACCCAGTTATTACTTGGTGCCTCAGCAGAGAGGGCTATATCCTTTAAGTATATATGATGCACCAAGCTTGAACATTAACTGCTGTAGTTTAAAGTAGTGCACAAATACTGATCACTTCCCCTAGCCCTTTGGGGGTTGAGTACACAGCACCTTAAGCAATACCAGCTACAGAGGCTTAGTGGGCTCACCACATCACTTCCTTTGTCCTGTGTACAGATCATCAGCACCTGTCAACTGCACTGACTAGTTCACTATACATTGATTCATGATTCCTTTACAGTCACAGGCTTACACTAGAACAGTTTTCCGGTCCATTGCCTTTCCAGCAACACAGGAGGTTTAATGCAGAAGCCATCAGGCAGCCCTCCTTGAGGGTGGGCCAGCAACAGGCCCCCATTATCCCTGATCTTGTACCCTAGTCAGTATCTGAGGCTCTGGAGACCCGCACCAGAGGGAGCCAATGCCACTTGGACCCAGTACCCTGACACCATTCCAGAGCCCAGAAGCCCCCTCCGGCCAGTCGCTGTCAGAGAAAGTGCACTTGTAGGTGCTGCTGCACTTCAGGAACACAGAAAAACTCAATTGTTCCTAGTTCTCCTGCCTTGCCCCTAGCTGTCAACAGATTTATCACAAAGGTGGGGGTGGGGGTGGGGGGTTCTCTCTGTCATGCACAAAAATAGATTTGCAAAAGGGCTAGGCTTTGATGTGCAATCCAGGCTTCTCCCATTGCAAATGATTTTTTATGTATAGTTAAGAAATCCTACATTAAATCCTACATTTAGATGAATGTCCATTTTTATCTAACTTTGCTCTTTAACCCTGATCTCTTCCTGAAAATATAAAAATGTAAGATTCCAAGCAGGAATCAATCCCTTGAACCCTTGCACTCATAGATAGTAACATTTCCACAGCACCACAGAGAACTGCATCCCCATCTAGTCTACAGATTATGTAACAAGCTAAAAAGCAAACACACCAGGCCTCTTGGCTTTGAATCAAGGAAGTACCCTGAAGTATAATTATCAAAGATAATACCAGAAGTCTTCCCAGTGAGACTAATTGTGCTATGTATTCCGCATAGCGGTAAGGTAATTAACATTCAGAACTTATAATAGTGTGCAGTATAAAAGTCCCTGGTGGGAACTGAAACCTCCTCACCTGCTTTGGAATTTGTGACATACAATAACATCTACATCACATGAGCTGCCATTTGTTTTAACACAGTTTGGCAGTACAGTGGTTATGTCTTGGATTAGGGACCAACAAATCAGAGATTTAAACCCAGGTAAAAGGACAGCAATGTTGTATTTTCAGCAGGAGAGCATGGTTCTAATCCTAACAGTGATTTATACATATTTATCAATAGAGGGATAATCCGTGGTGGTGGTGTGGAGTTGGACTAGAAAATTGGATCAAAAATACACATAGGTAAAAACAACAATTTGTGGAGAAAGGAAAGTTTCCTAATGGGACAGGCTGTTCCTGATGGTAACATTTCATACCACCATTACTAAGCTTGCCTCTACAGTTGTAGCCACTGACCTGCCTGGACATTTCCTGAAATTTCTTTGATACCACTAAAGAAATTCCCTTCCTGCCTGAAGTACGACTGTAGGGCCACCAGAGAGAGCTCCTTTAGAAATATTGGAAGTACAGTAGCTAGACAACTTGATGGTTACAATTATAGATTGGAATCAAAGGTAGTTCCTTTTACTGAGTGAACATGTCAGATTAGTAAGTGCATTTTAGTTCAGCATTATAAATCATTACATCTTCACCGGTCAGAATTGTTTTATTTCTAAATATTCAAGACACTCTTATAACCATTATAAATCATGAAATTAATCTTAGCCAATCAGGATTGTTTATTTCTAAACATTCAAGGTTCTCTTATAACCATAAGAGGGTCTAATATGCAAATAGTTCTAAAATTCTTTGAAAATCAAGTTTATTAATCCAAAGTATCACAGAACAATGGAATAGGACATAGCCAGGGTATAACTGTATAAGTTAATGATGAACACACAAAATAGGTAAGGGAATGGGTACAAGGAAACTAGAATATCTCCTGGCTAACGATAAAGAGCTGACTAAATAGGAAATATCAAAAAGCTATAACCACATTAACACATCAAGTGAAATAAAAAAAGGATGAACTGTAAACAGAACACACAACACACCGACCTGCCCTCCAAGACCAAATTTGTCAAGATAAACTAAGTCTGTTATGAATAGCATAAGGTTAATATTAGTCAACATAGTTCTAAAATTCTGAAGTTCTTAAACCAGTTGGCAAAGCCCATTTCCCACAATAGGGATTCTCTAACTTTCTGCAAAGTGAAACAGTTTAATTTTACATTCATATTTCATTTTTTTTTTAAACAAACATCTTTTAACATGATTTATAATATCTTCATATGTAGAGTTCCTGTGTCTCATATTGTTGTAAAAATGTTCTCTGATATGGAAACTGGGCAGTTTGAGGGTAGGACCCATGGTAGTAACTGAGTATGAATTAATTGATGGATAGGTGACAGTGGATGGTGGTAAATGGCACTCACTATGGGGAGGGTGAGTGAGACCAATAGGGTACCTCAGGGCTCAGTACTGGGACCAGTCTTCTTTACTGTCTAACCAAGATCAAGGACTGGATGTCCTCTAGCTGGCTGAGACTCAATCCTGACAAGACAGAGGTGCTAGTGATTGAGCCTGGTCACTGTCAGGATATGGGTGCTACCAGGATGGGTACAGGGTTATTCCTTGGTCCTGTTCCTTTGGTTACATCTACTAAAGTGAAAAATCTGGGCATTATCCTTGATAATAGATAGACATTTGAGGCTCAGGTGTCATCCATCATCCAGAGTGGTTTTTACTACCTTAGGAATATCACCTGGCCACCTGATGACCTGCACTCACTGGTACATGCTTTTTAACATCTAGACTGGACCACTGCAATGCTTTCTACCTTGTGGTCAGTGAAGGGGCTCCTCCATCACCTGCAGCTAGTGCAGAATGAAGCAGCCAGGTTGCTGCTTTTAAGTCTTGTCATGTGACCTGGTCCTGCATGACCTGCACTGGCTGCCAGTGAGATGGACAATCAACTTCAAGGTGGCACTATATGGATCAGACACTGGCTACCTGAGTGACCTCCTTACTCCTGTCCATCCTGTGTGCTTGCTCCACTCCTCCATCGATAGCCCCCTGGCAGTTCCCAGGGCCTGGCTGAAGACTTTGGGAGAGCGACCATTTGAGGTGGTGGGCCTGGCCTTGTGGAACTCACTTTCAAGATCTTTGAGGGAGGCCCCATCAGTGGAGGAGTTTAAACGGGGTCTGAATGAGAATCTTTTTTAGAGAAGCATTTGAGAATTACCTATGAATGTTAGACACAGTAGACTACTAAACTGTTGATTTGAAACAAAGGATTTCATTTATGTATAATTGTTCATTTGTTTTTGTTGTCATTGATATGCTTTTGTATTTAATGTATTTTATCTTTTAAACTCTTGCCTGCCTGTACAGCACCCAGATCCTCTGGGATGGGGTGCTAGATAAATACAATTGACTTAGTTACTTACTGTCTTTATAAATGACATTGCAGATGAGCTGGAAGGGAAACTATGCCTCTTTTGCAGATGACACCGACATCTGCAGTAGGGTAATCACTCTGGAGGTGGTGTTGAGAATGTGTAAAGACCTGAGAAAACTTGAGGAGTGGTCAAGGGTATGGCAGTGGGATTTCAATGTGAAAAAGTGC
Source organism: Neoceratodus forsteri (assembly GCA_016271365.2). Classification (NCBI taxonomy): domain Eukaryota; kingdom Metazoa; phylum Chordata; order Ceratodontiformes; family Ceratodontidae; genus Neoceratodus; species Neoceratodus forsteri. Next base: position 19,303,347 of record CM057457.1, read on the forward strand.
AAAATCAGGCACCTAGGGCCCAGAAACCCAGAGGCAGAGTAATAAATGGGTGAGGAGATATTGAAGGTCACTAAATAGGAAACTGACCTGGGGTAATCATATTGGATGACCTCAAGGTGGCAAGGCAATGTGACAAGACATAGGTAAGGCCATCAGGATGCTAGGGTGCATAGGGAGGGATATCACTAAGCAGGACAGAACCAGACAGCTTGGTAGTTTGTCTGGTGTGGATTGTTCTGTGGCAGTGGTGATAGTAAATGAATTGTCTGATTCAAAGCCACCACCAGCAAAAAAAAAGCATTCATGTTAGGCAGCTTACAGTGCTGATGTTCATTTTTAGCTCAGCCATTATGCTGTCGAGAACTAATTTATAGCAGCAGTACGGTATTATCACTTCAGAGTACCACAATACCATAAACAAGAGCACTGTAAGGAACTCTAAATCCGATTATGTGAGACAGTTGCAAAAGATGCCTGATATCACATGGCAACCCACTACTCTACCTACCAAGCCTCATGGGAGACTGACTCTATTACTGGAAGATTTGGAGGAGCAGTTAAAAAAATCATAGGAAGTCTCTGATCTGAGGGTGCTGTAATAAATGCCTGCAATGTTTATGCTGTTGTTCTAGGCATTGTGAAAGCAAACTCACCACAACTTTTACAAGAGAACAGAGGCTACATCTCACTGACCACAAGATGGGGATATTTTTTTTTTTTTTAAATAGGATGGGCTTTAGCAGCTGTAAGGCACAAGAGCTGCACAAAAACCTCCCAGTGATTTCATTCAGCTCAGGTCAGGTTTCCTACAAATAATTTGCAAAGCCATCTCCCAAGAGTTCACCGGAGCTAGTGATAAATGTTGATGAGACCAGCATCAACATGCTCCCAGTGTCTGAATGCACAAAGGATCAAAGCACATCACTGTGACTCGGCTCAGAGAAAAAAGACATGTCCCCATAGTCCTTGGCTGTATATTGCCAGGTAAATTCCTACCTCCCCAGGTCATATACAAGGGCAAAACTCCTGCTTGCCACCCCCATCATAGATTTCCAAAAGACTGGGCTGTTATACAATCAGCAAATCCCTGCGCTAATGAGGAAATCACTATGGATTACATCACCACAGTCCTCATGCCATACTCCAAGTTCTTTAAAGTACTTCTTGGACTTCCAGCAGAGCATAAGGTGCTTTTGATTTGGTAACTTTTCTGTGTGCATTCTACTTCCTGGGTGTTGCATAACCTTCAGGAGAACAATTTAACATGGTTCCATGTCATAATAGTGATTGCAAAACAGAGATCACTATTATGGCGGGTGTATATCACCGAAAAGCAAATTGGCAATATACACATGTCAGCGAACAGACATCCAGCAACCAATCCAAGTGTTTATGTGGGGACTGCACCCCCTGCACCCCCCCTGCTTAAAGATTACTAACTCCAGGGGGCGCATGTCGGGAAGGGGGCGACACTCCAAATTCTGCAAGAAAAAAAAAAAACCAGCAGCAGCAGCCAGCGGCAAAATTGTTCCCCTGATTCTCATCCCCAAGCCCAGTACCTGTTGTGCCAGAGATAGACACCCTCACCACCACACCATATGGCTAGCTTGACCGCAGCAGGCACACTACCCCATTACAAACCCTCTTCCCTATCCCTCCCCTTCCCCTATTCTCCCCTTCTGGTCACCCTCCCTTATGGTCACCTTCACATAGGGTCACTACCCTTGCAGGGTAGCCCATGAGGATAATGCTGTTTATGAGTTGCCGTTTTGACAATCGCTCATATTCAGTCACTATCCTCACTGGATACCATTTAATACTGGTGTTTGTGAGAGTGTCTCCTCAGGGTGTTTGTGTGGCAGAACTGTTCAGCTTTGCTTTGCAGTTCTCTTATCCAAAGAACTTGAGAAGGCACTCCTACTTTCATAAGAGATGCCAGGATTGTACATATTCACAGGTAGAGTACCATATCATGGGGTGCAGGTGGAGGGCAACTTCACTGCATATACAACACACTCTGACTACTGTAGAAACACTGACATTATTGACCTCAGCAAACTTTTGTTTTAGTCCAAAAACTGTATTGCTATAATTTAGATGTGTACGTCGCAAAGTAACAAACATGGGTCCCTATGCACGAATGGGTGGGAACTGCATGCTGGAGGTGCATATCCCACCCATGTAGATCTGCACCTGCAGCCAGGTGCACATCCAGAGGTATGCACCATGGAAGCACAATTGTCTACGGCTCCACCCTCGGTGCACAGGACTCCGCAGGGCAGCTGGTGGCTGGGTTGCAGTCCAGGTGGGCATCCAACTGGATGCCCATCATGGGCCAAAAGTGGATCCCTTGCACTGAGAGGCATGGGTCTGGGTGCATGAATGCCCACCACAGGCACCCGGACCAGCATGCACATGCCCCATGACAGGCTGTTGGTTGGTGGTCCCCCCACCTGCCACACTGCAGGGCCACTACCATAGACAGCAACCTGAACCCCCCTCCCATGCCTCTTACCGCAGCAGGCCAACCCCATGCTGGTACCACATCCACTGGTGACTGCACTTACCTGCAGTTGCCCCAAATGGCAAGTCGGCCAGATGGTGACCCTCTCAGTGGCACCAATCCCCCCATGGCACCATCACCCCTGTCCCCGTACCTGTACACTGGTGCCGCTCCCGAGCTGGCCAGTGGCGCAGCTTTCCTCTCACTGCCATGGCCACTGGCCATCTGATGTATGTAGGGATGTGCAGCAGATGTGCGACCATGTATGTCAGATGGCCAGTGGTGATGGTGCTGAGAGGAGGGCTGTGCCGCTGGCCATCTTGGGGGTGGCACCAGTGCACAGATATGGGGAACCGGGGGGAACGGTGCCATGAGGGGGACCACTGGACACCAATGCAGGGCTGGGGTACTGGGTTCGGGTGGGGGGACATGCACTGTGCTGTGCTGGGGTAGTGCTGTGTGGCATGGGGAGGTTGCAGTGCATGGATGGGTTGGGCACAAAAGTGTATTTGTGTGTGTGGGGGATCCTTAGTCACTGGGACCAGGGTACCAGTGGGTGGTTGGGTGGTGTTGCGTGAGTGGCCCTGGGTATGGGTATATGGGGGGCACATAGGGGCTATTGCTATGACTTTCTTGGCACTCACCTGTTCAGGTGCCCCAGCTCTTCCCATCAGCTAGTGGGCTGTGGCAGCAGGGGGGCCCTGGTGCAGTACCTGTGGATGCACAGTGGTTTATGGCAGGCTCCTGGCTGCTGTAACCTATGCCCAGGACCCGCAGCCATGCGGCCAGCACTACACAGTTATGTGCATACTGGTGTAGTGCTGGCATGCCCCCAATGTGTCACAGTCTGTGCGGCTGGGAGGGCAGTCAAATACAGTACCTGCCTTGTGCCCCATTCGTGAGTGCTGCATGGGGTCCAAAGGACTCTGCTCTGCAGCGTTCATGCATATCGATACCAACACGCCCAGTTTCTGCGGTGCATTGGCATCATGCATAGGGCCTATGCACTTTAATAATAAAAATGTTCATCACAATTCTACTAATGGTGGATATTGAATGCTTAAGCTTATGTTCCAAATCCATCGCCTTAAGCACTACACTACAGAAGGTTCTCTTTTTTCTTTTTTTGGGGGGGGGGATTAGATTTTACTCAATTTCTTACATCATGATCGAGGAGGAAAATTTTTCTCAAAAGACTAAGTTTATCATCATATACACAGTATGGCTGAGGGGGTATCCTAAAGAGTTATAGAGCCATTTGTGGAGATAAAACTATACAAATAAGTGGAAATGGAAAATGGAGCCAGAAAAATATTATTTGTTTGCTAAATAGTTAAAAACAGGACATATATATTTTGGAGTAGTTCCACTGTCCATATTTTGATATAGTCTTTCAAGTTTACTGCTGTCTAGAATTACAGCAGTCCAATATGTGGAGCTAGGGGGAGCCAAGTCCTTCAAATGCATTAAAATAAAATTTATTGAATTTACTAATAAAATGTAAATTAACAAACCAGATAAGGAAGGACTGGTACGTGCTGCAGCCTACCCTAGGACACTCCCAACCTCTCCCCTTTTCACCTGCAACACTTACACTTTACCATCCACTCCTCTTCCCCTCACTTAGTTCTCACCATCCCCCCTTCCTCCCCTGCACTGCTACCCCATCCCCTTACACATTTCAACTTCTCTCTCCCCTTTCCTTCTAGTCCCTCTCTTCCCCCTATTTCCCACCTTCTACTCCTGCCCTATTTTTGAGCTGCTATCCATCTCCTCCCTGTTCCTCTGAATCCTTTGTTGCTTTCAGTCCCTGTAACCCCATTATGCAAATTCTTAAGGTCTACACTGGACAATGCCTGTGGTACTATTTTGACCAAATATGCTTGAACCTGACAATGCCAATTTGGATGCTCAATTGTATAGCTCTACCTGTAAGGTCTTATTGTAATTATAATTCTACTTGTCTTGTTTTGTTTTGACATGGAACCTTTGTAACAGATCTCCAGCTCAAAGGTGTATCTCTGATATCTTAATAAATAAATAAAAAAAAATAGAATCACAATTCCTTGATCAAAAGGAAATTTCATCTTTTAAAATATCAGAAATACAGTCTCTAACCTTGCCCCCAAAAATGGTTAATCTGGGTCAAGTACCAAACATATAAGCCATTGTACCTTTCTACTTATTATATTTTGACATAATTATGTCACAGAAGGATTGCATTTATGTAGTTTTGATGTAGTTAAATATATATGATGTAGGAAGCAGATTAAAGTGAATCTTACACAACTTTACATTCCTTGAAATCTACATAGAAGATTCAAAAATGTTCTTCCAGCTCTTCTCTTCTAATGATATAACCAAATTCCTTGAGCATACTTCTGGCAACGTAGGCCCCATTGACTTTTTATAGTCTAAGATCATATTCTAAATTTTTTTTTTTACCATCGAATACTTTTTTCCCCTGCTGTGGTGTGACTGGCGGGGGCATCCAGCCGCCGGCTTGTCCCACCTGGAGGGTAGCAGGCTCACTCACATGATGGAGGGTCGATACAGCCATTCCCCAATCTGCTGGGAGGCCCCCTGTGCCTTCCCATACTGGGCCAAGACCGGCCCCCTCAGTGTGATTCCACAACAGACCTCCAGGCAGGCCAAGCACGGCCATCAAGCTGCTTGTTTTGACCAGCCTTTTTCCTCCAGTATTTTTGGCCCACTGGAGTGAAGATGTGCAATAACATCCAGGCGCTACATGCCGATGTCTGACGCACCCCCCCCCCACGTACACCAGCACTGGTAGTGCACCCGGCTGTCAACAGGGGCCACTACAGCACAGTGGAGTCCCTCGACCCTCCCGAGAGCTAGGACAGTAGTCTACAGATGCTTGATCCTAGCCCTCCCCTGCCAACCCTCAATGACCCATGCTCGCTCCCGAACCTGGGTTGCCGGCGTGGCGTGTGTGACATCCAGCGCCTCAACCCTCAGCGCCACCAGGCCAGATACTGTATATTATACATATTTGCTTAACAGTTTAACTCCTTATACATCCTAAAAAGTCAACAATGATTGCAAAGGAGATAGAGTAGGAATCTTACCGTCAAGTAAATTCTTAATAATAAAACTTCTAACTGGAATATGTGGTATATAGTATCCAGAAAGGAGATCATAAGGTTGCATGAAATCATCAAAAGATGTCAGGTTAGTAATGCCCTTCTCCTTCCATAACTTGAAGATCAGACTATCGTTAGATGCTGGAAGTGCTGCATTTTTTAATAAAAGAGTAAAGTGCACAATGTTATGCTTATAACCAACCAATCAATTTATGTAAGACCTGCCAGGAGTTTACTGTTAAAATGTTAAAAGAGAAAGGGTGAGATATCTTTATTATGAAGGATAAATCTTTTCTAAGCTTGTACTGGTTGTCTTATTCTTCCATATGAATGTTCTCATATTTTTTTACCACTCCCTTAAAGAAATATATGTTAACTCTGATAGGGAAGGTCTGAAATGACTAAAAAAAAAAAAAAATACTGAAAGCACATTCATATTTATTACACTGGCCCCCTCTATAAGGGTTAAACATAAAGCAAACTATCTTTTTACATCTGCTGCCACTTTTAAAATCAATGATTGGTTGTTTAATTCAAAGTTCTGAGAAATGTTTCACACTATGAAATCCTTAATATCTAAATGTACTTTTATAGGGCCCAAAAATGGAGTAAACAGGAACTGAATAAGCATGGTCCATATTTAAAGATACTGGGCGGGATTTTCAAATGTATTAGATTGCCACAAACCCTGGTGCACCAATGATATGGCGCATGTGGCTTGTGGTGATCTAACGGGATTTTCCATCCCGTGCAGCAGATGCTGCAAGTTAGACCAACTTTTTCTGGTCTAACTTGTGGCAATCCTGGGGGCCGTTATTATGGAGCTTGCACCAGTTATTTGGTGCACGCTGCTGTAATACACAGAAACTGTCGCAACCACACCTGAGATTGTAAAATCGGCTGCAGTTGCGACAAAGACTTTGGCGCACCACCAAAACCTAAGTGCCATGATGCAAGGCTGGATGCAAGCCATGTGCCAGGGCTGGAAAATCCGGGCCCATTATGTCATATTAAGATCCAATTCTTATTCTTTGAGTCAGCCTTGAACTTGCATGAAACACATTTGAATAATACTGTATCCCGATAATAATTCAAGTTCTTGAAAATTCTATTTATTGTAGTGACATCATTGTAAATGAGCTTTACTCAATGATGTTTTCCTAATAAACTAAACTTGAAACTATTGTGCAAAGTGAAATCTTAATTTTCTTTTCCAAAATTCACTATCCTCATTGTTACACTATAGAAAGTTCACCAAGTCAGCCATGCACTTGCACAAAGCATTTATTTTATTAATATTAATGGTTATAGAAGCTCTACCTACTGTAGGACTCAAACTCATAACCTTCTGTTTTAAATCCCGTCTTCTTCCGCACTACACTACAGAAGGTTTAACACTGCATCCGTGAAGCTGCTTCTGAGTGTGTGGGATATTATAGATACTATATGCATTAAATCTGAAAAATAGTCAATATTTTACCTTAAGGATTTCAAAGTTAAAGATTGTTCCCTAGTGCATGTCAAACACTACCATTATGAAAATTTCTGTGAACATTGGATTTCATTTAATATAGTAGTAGAACTTTAATACAGTAGTAGAAATGCCTTTATTGTTCAACTCATTTGAGTCATTGCAAGCACAGGCATAAATAAACACATAGGCATAAATACACATGTAAACACATTTTATAAGATATACAGTAATGTATATTATGCAACTTGGGGAAATTGTTTAATGAGGAATGGCACACTAAGCCGGAGCTTGTTTCCAGGAGTGACCTTGGAGCACAAGGAAGCTAAGTGACTTGCTCAGGGTCACACAGTATGTAAGTGGGGGCTATGGGATTCAAACCCAGGTCTCCAGGATTGCAGCTCAGTGCTCTTAACAACTACCCTATACTGCCTCCTGCATCTCCGAGGATACAATTTCCAAGTGATACAAGAAAATACTGGTTGTTGCTACTTTAAAAAAAATAATTACACTATTCAGTAAATTCTCAAATACATAATTTCTCAAGGCTGTAATCAGACTGATGGAGAAATCAATCTGAATGAAGGACATTACAAATATAGATATCCAGAATCAAAACACTTTAATCATTTATAAAGAGGCAAAAATCTTTGCATATGCAAAAGGTCTATATCTAGATATGTCAGCCCTTTGTGTAATTTCCTTCTTATGTTTATATGGATTATAAATTTGTATTGGAGTGGAATTTTTAGAAAATGCTTCCAATAACACGGGTAACTTAGAGGCATGTAAACAGGATACTCTGTGACCAGGAATACCATGAGTGTAATAAGGCCTGTAGCCTTCTATGACCCAACTTAAATGGATGAAATAGGCTTTTAATCAAAAAGGCATAAAAAGTTTCTCTACCATGCCGGCCCAGTGATGTAGAGAGATGAGGCACTGTGCGCCTTACCTCCTACCATGCCAATGATCCGAGTTCAGGAATGAGCTCAGGCTGCCTGCAGTCGGCTTGGGGAGTGGGTTGGCAGAGGATTGAGAAGCCACTTGGCAGCTCTCCTGTCCTGGATTGAGGAGGTTAGCCTTCCTGGCACCTGGTTGTCACCAAATGGAGGCTTGATGGCTGCATTGTGTAAATGGGGGACTGGCACTAGGCCAGGTGGGTGGAGCAGGGTCACCGGTTCCAGAGAGTATGCATGCCTACAGAAAAACGACATCCCCCGTCACCGTATATGATGGCCTTCAGGACTCTCAGGTCCCTGTCGCATGGATCCCAATCGGCATGGCTGTGGAATGCCAGTTCGAGTTTATTTGTTCAGTTATGCAGTCATTATAAATATCACATCACAAACATGATCAAGAAAACATTATTAATAAATATGAATTTCGCTAGTTTGACAATACAAATTGCATATCTCATTATAGCATACATGATATTACCTGATTATTTAGATATAGTTATAAAGGACTGATACATTTTCTATTGTTTTGCTTTGTAAACTACATATTCCCCTCATCTCCACAGTGTTTATAACTTGACAAATCAAGACTGAGATTCTCTAAAGCTGTGTCAGCATAATAAATATACAAGATACCTCAGTAGAATATCAGTTTAATAGGGGCCTGTAATTTGTTGTAGGCAGTTTTCTCCCTCACTTAGGAATTACACTTGGGACATTTTATAATTCATTCTTGTATATCTGGAATCACAATACCTTCCTCAGAAAGGGTCTCAAATTCTCAATAACCAAGGGTGGTTACCCAAATATTACCACTGGCAGGGTGTGAATGCCCAATATTTGGGGAAAGAAGTCCCCAGCTAGTACACAGTTGGCCCCAAAATATGCTACAGTATCTGGGCTCAGTTCAATTTGCACCTTGCCTTACTCTATGCTCCATGCCACGCCATGAATTTACTATAAAAGCATCCCATAACCAGGGCCCCTGGTGTTCTGCGGCAGAATTTTCTGATTTCTGTGGCATGATTTATTAATTTCTCTGGCAGACTGCAGTCCTGTCATTGACTAAATATGATGTGATGTCATCGATGACATCATATGCTGAGCATAGAGAAGGGGCTTCAGGATAAACGAGGTGGAAAAGAAAGCCTGACACTATGGAAAAACAGTATATTTATATTACAATTCACCAAAAACAATGAATTCTGTGGCACTATATATATTCCATGGCATGATGCAAGATTCTGCGACAAATTCATGTCCATAAAACCGCAGAATTCCAGGGGCCTTGCCCATAACTGATCTCTCACAGAGCCCATCCTGTAGGCACCCACAAACCCATCTAGCACTACTTAGGTAGACTTAGATTTGCATACTCTCCTTGTGATTGACACACTGTGAAGGTCTGACACCTGTTTCCATTTTAGGAAGTACAACCAGCCCTGCTCACACATGGTCAAGTGTTGGCTAGACATGACATCTGGAAATTCTATTATTCCAGCAATAGTCATGCTGGCATTAATTCTACCTGGCCCACAGGGGGACAACCGATCCATAGCTTAATATGGTTCAGTTTCAGTTGGTTACCATCTGTATCTCATCCCCCCCCCTCAGGATGAGGCTGAAAATAGGCAGAATTGTCTAGCCCTCCTCTCCTAGTCAACAAAAACTAAATTAAATAGCCTTTGCTCATGTCAAGTCACAGCCCCTAAAACTGAGCCCTTGGGAAACAGGGTACCACTGACACCACCACGTGACTCTAAGGCTCACACTATAGTTTATCAATCCCCCTCAAGCCCTCTGACCCACAAAACCCTTGTTAAACTCTACGTGTGAAACAGCAAATTGTGGCAGCCCTCTCACAAAGTGCTTTGTGGTGTCTGTGCAGTGCGCTTTTGACCGCACCGTTTTTACACAGTATTCATTTGAACCTTGCACTGTGCTAATGTTTAGACAATGTAAAGGAAGAACTGCACTGAAAAGAAACTGAATGCCAAGACTAGGAAGTGCAGTGTTGCCAGTGATTTATTAAAACCACAAAAAGCCGTTAGAAGCTTTTGGCTATTTATTGTGACTCTAAATTCTGAGTAAGACTGGGCTTTATAGTTTGCTTGAATGTATCCTGCAAGGGAACCTACCCTGCAAGTGAACCTACATGGTCATAATGCTTGATGGTCCTTAAGTTTCCTCTAAGGGAATGATGTCTGCTGCAATCAAAAATAGTATTCTCCTCAGTGAAACTCCAGGGAAAAAGGAAAATCTTGAACAAAGCTGATGAGAAGAAAAACATTGCTTTTCAATGTGATCTATTTTTCTTCTGCGTTTCCACAGTTCTAGGGAAAATTAGAACAGAAGAAGAAACCTTCTGTCTAAGTATGGTAAATTACAGAACTGGCATTCTAATTTCAAGAGATAAGCTAATACAGTGTAACCCCCGGACCCCTGCCTTTTTGCAAATGACAGGTGGCATGCTGTTGAAGCTGACAGCAGTACCAGGTGGGGACTAGGTTTGGGGAGGACTAGGTTACTCGGCACAAGGGGCCTAGGTTTGGCTACTCTGCACAGGGGCACCCAAGTAAATCCGAACACAGGAAGCAATAACTGTAATGTCCAACACCAGGAATGGGATTCTAAAGTGTGGCTTTTATTCACATCCAAACTGAACAAACAAAGCATAGACAGACCCCCACAGGGCTACATTCCTGGTAATGCAGATAAGAGATAACAGAACACTTTTTCAACACTTCAGCCCTCAGACTCTGGACCCACCAGGCACACAGCCCAGACTTGCATGCAGCTTTGGGTACACAGCCTGACTTGTACACTATTTGGGTTTTTTCTGGCCCAGTTCCCCTGCCGGCCACCCGATTCCTATCCATATGGCAGTGGACACATTTTCCGTTGGTGGCTCCCCCAAACCACCTTAGAGCCTTCGACTACTTAAGGGAAATTTAATTTCAATCCCACATCTGGGTACTTCCCTCAGCACTGGCCAAGTATCTGAGGCAAAGTAAAAGGGCCACAGAGCAAATCCGTAGAGGTGAACCTGGTTACTAAAGATGGGGGGGTCTCCCACCTCCAGCTTCCACAATCCATACCCAGCCATTTCTCTGGACATTAAACAACTCTTTTGAAAGCTTGGCAATGTAGATTAAAGGGTAAATGTATAGCACATTTCCTCTACATGTCTTGACTTTCCCCTTGTACTAGATTCGAACATACTTAAGCATCTCTTCCTGAAAAGCTTGGCAGTGTAGATTAAAGGGTAAATGTATAGCACATTTCATCTACATGTCTTGGCTTTCCCCTTGTACTGGACTTGAACATACTTTTACTTTGGCTAAGCCTATTCCTCTAGGCCTCCTACTAATTCAGCAGTCCAATCCCCACTTTAACACAGTTCAGGTGAAACATAGGCCCTTTGACAAGAGCAGAACTCACCCTTTAGTTGCAGGTGCCCCACTGGCGAATCTTGACAGCTTCTGGTGCCACAACACATTTCAGAAAATAAGGCAGCTTCCTCCCTAGCCGGAACCAGGAGGTTGCCCGTGGAATAACAGGCAAACCTTCCACCCCCATCCCCTCAGGGATGGGGCACAGAGACCAGTATCAGCGGTCTCCACCACTTCAAGAACAGCTTACTGTGTTCCTCTTTAGGCGGAAACACACACCTTTCCTTAAAAGTAGCTCTATATCAGAGCTTAAGCCCAAGAGCCTGTGCACAGACTGCTGTGCTCCTCTCTCTTCACTGCTCACACACAACTCTGCTGCTCACTGTTCAAAACTCTCAACATTCTAACCTAACTCCCATCTGCAGATTCCAATGTGGCTCATGCAGCTGCGATAGTTCTATGGTGATGTCATCCCTCAGTCTCAGCTGAGACTGAGAACAGAGTGAGACAGTGTGAAATCCATTTAACTGGAGTTTCACAAGCTGCCTTCCCTTCCTACCACTAGATCTTACTGGGATTCTAGTAACCCCGGGTAACAGGGGGCTTACAACAGTAGGTATTGATCATGAACCTATTAGCCTAACTAACAGAACCACCACGGTCTGATTTCAAAGTGAGCATGGTAAAACTTTAATGTTAAGTGTTAGAAATGGCTGAATGTTAAGTGTTAAAAATGCTCCCCTCCTTCTGGATTCCCCAGCTGTCCTCCTTCATAGTAAATGCATTTATAGTATACGAGAGAGGGCTATTGTGTGCAGAATTCAATAAATTTCCAGTGTTGTTGTACCCTAGTAGTGACATCAAACTGCTGTTATACCATCTTGAGTATGTCACACAGAATGCCCATGTGCTCAATTTTCCCTGTCAGTTGTACCAATGTGCTGATCGAAGACCGATCTCCACTACTAAAATGATGACTGCACTGTTTACTTTTCCAATCAACTGTTCCTGCTCTGTTCATGACATTTCTGACTGTTGTTTGAAACTGCCCATTACGTCAATTGACATCTGCCCTTTGTTGCTCAGCTTTGGACACTCGAGTCCATAAAACAAGTCAATTTTTTTAAAAATGTGTCAGTTAATTTTGTGAGGCACATAAATAGTTTTAATGAATTTAACTGCTGTACACTTTGCCTGTGTGATTCGACTGCCAGGGGTGGGGCCATTGACATGGCATGAGAACGCAAAAAGTAAGTCAAAATGGTACACGACTTTTAAATATGTAAACTCTCCATTGATTATTAGAGTTGCCCATACACTATAAAAGACAATGGATGGGGAACAGTGAACAACAACACTGAGTTTACTTTTTGAGGTTGTCATGACAACCTCTTGAAGCAAACACAGCACTGTTGCTCATTGTTGCCCATCCATTATTCTCTATGTATTTTCATCAGGTGCTGAAAGTAAAACTAGACCCATTTGTAAATGGCCCCTATATTCTCCGTAGTATACTGCACTTCTTAATCCTGCAAACACATAATGAAAAGGGGTGGAGTTAGTATCACCACTTCCATTTCACATCTCTCAGTGATGGAGGGAATAAAGAGGGTATGCTTTTGACACTTAACATTTAAAGTTTTTCAATGCTTGTTTTGAAATCAAAGTGCTACTGATAGTTTAGTTGGACTAAGTGTTAAATGATAGGTCCAAATTTGCCTAACCTTTGAAATCAGTGCACTAGCTCTTTAAGATGTTTTGAAGCTTTTTTCATACAAACAGTTCTGTATTACCGGTACTTGCTGTCACTGTTGTGAAGGATACATACAGTACAGTATTGTATCTGAAGTTGTCACTGCTCCTAGCAAGCCACATATAATCCCCAGTAGACAACCACTTCTGAATTTGCAGACTGGATAATATTCTGAACTACAAACACTTACTAAAGTACTGTTTTTATTTAAAAAAATATAGCAGAAATGAATACCTCCTTTTCTGGATGATAACTGACCTTTAGGCATCTCTGTCAGAGAGCTGGGAATAGAATTACCCAAAGCAGTCACTGAGAATTACTTGTACTAGTGAGTCAGTGAATTTCTTTCTTTGTCATTTTTCCTTTAGGGCATCTATTGCACTGCATTTAACAGAATGCACATAGACAGATATTCCTTAGTGGTTATTTTAAAATAAACCTGGAACCACTTCTGCTTAATTATAGAAACATTCCCATCTCAACGAACTTTCTTCACAAATTCATATTTCAGCTCATCAGAAACTGTGGGTGACCAAACTGAATTCAGTGTACCACAAGTATACACACTGCTTGTAGCTGTTAGAGGTCCTCAGCATGACAGCTTAGAAACTGCCAATGTACACAGCGTGAGCTGTTTCTGAAAAGACTGCATTTGATTTTCATGATAGTGAGTGTATTGCTGTATTAATGATTTTTTCTGGTTATTTAATAACTAAACTAAAATAAATACATTTCAATACCTTTTTTCATTGGTGCTTTGAAATGGACTTGCTTTAAGTTTATGTAGTCCTACAGTCTCAGTATGCAGCATGTCTGGGGCTATTGTTTTGTGGCATGCTGATTTCCAAAATCCATGCTGCTGACATAGGTGTAGCCACAGCTAAAACGTTGGAAAGGGCTTGGATATACCAAGCCTTCCACGTGGATGCCAATGTCACTGGCCATTTTGCAGGGCCTAAAAAGTTGAGGGGGACTAGACCCCCTTACTACCCCTCCAGTGGGACATTTGGAGTTCCCCACATGGGCAGCCCATTACCCTTGCCATAGTTCCTGCTGCTTTTTCCAACCCTTTTTAGTACATTTTAAATCTACCCCTCTCCTGGCAGGTGGTGTTTTCAGTTGTCAGTTCTTTTTTACTGCGCTTATGTTGACATCTTTACCTGTACCCACTGTACCTGTGGACAAGTCTGCATGTGCCTTTGTGCAGCTTGTTAAGGCTCTGCTGTCTTTTGCTTGAGGCACTGTTTAACTTTCTTCTTCACTTAACCATAATACTGCCTTTAATAACAGTTAAAGTACCTTTATAAAATAGCCAGTTGCCAGTTTAATAGAAGATAGGTAAGCACCTGCATTTTAGAGACACAGTAATTTCTAAGTTGCACTGTAATAACCCCTCTGGACCCCATCTTTCTGTAAAATTACATGGGCCTGTGGACCCATTTCCTATTTATACAGCATATTGCATTTTGTACTTCACTTGTTTCACACTTTATTTACTTAGCTGTATGCTTTGACAGTGTTGCATTTTACATAGCACTAGTGTGTGTTCATTCTGCATCACTTCTGGACCTAGGTTTGCCTTAACCCCCCTCCCATTTCCATCACTGATTATAATTAATATTGTCCCAGCACCTTGGCTTGCTAATAACACAACCCTCCGGGTGTGATTCTTGATGGCATGGCAGTGTAGCCATTACTCCATTATCACAGACTATCCAACAGTGGCATTAATATATTCATGATAGCCCTTCTGCCTGGTACCAGAATACTGATGTGAAATGCATTTAATTGAACGGTATGGTCAGTGAGGCATGTTTTAGCTGATCTGTCTCTTCTGATGGTTGGAAGTTGTTTCAGTTTAGGAGAGAGGAAGGGGGCTTAATGAGGGCTTCCCTTGAATGTGGCCTGGAATTACACACTGCAATGAATGGGCACTGCCTCCCAGAATGATTCCAGGCCAGATCTGACTTTTACTTAATAGTATTTTATTTTGGAAGTGGTTTCAATTTAAGATAGGGGAGGTGGCTTAATGAGGGTTTCCCTTGACTCTGCCTGAAATTACAGTCCAATGAATGGGTTATTCCTCTCAGAGTGATTCCAGGCTAGATTATGTTGGGTTTAAATTTATTTTACAGTGTTTTGGAAGTTGTTTCAGTTTAGATGGAAGGTAGGTTGGCTTAATGAGGGCTTTGCTTGACTCTAGACATGAATTACACTGCAATGAATGGGAATATGCCTCTCAGACGGATTCCAGGCCTGATGGTCCTTCCCGAAGGGCCTTGAGGGTGAAGGAGGATTGGTGCTTGGACTACCCCTCCCCAGCCAACACTGGACCTTGGGACAGTGAAAGTGGGCTGGGCCACCTGACAGAGATTTGTTCCTTTTCCCTATCCATCACCTGTGGCCCAGGTGGATGAGGGACAGCAACCTTGTTGGTGGTGGGCGGGATCGGGAGGGTGACCAACACAACTGGAGAGGGATTGGATGAGTCAGGGCAGGGGATTGAGAGGTGCAGGGAAGGTTAAAAGCAGCAGTAAGAGGAGCGGGGGTCTTCTTTTCCCTGTACCTCTGCCCCAATGTATAAGCAGGTCAGGTCAGAGCCTGAGTCTAGTTGTGAGTCGGAAGCTGAGCCAACCAGTGGGAAGGGGGGCAGTGACCAAGGAGACCACTAATATCCTCTGACATGGAAGAGAAGAAAGGGGAAACACACGGAGTTGGCCCCAGAGACAGCAAGATGGAAGAGGTCCTAGGGGCACTGAAAAATGTAGCCAGCATCCTGGTGGACCAGTGAAAAGACCACTGGGAGGAGCCACAGGGGACAAAGGGGGGTGCCTAAGCAGCCATACTCCAGCATAGATGAGGAAGTAGGGGCACATTTGTCAGACAAGACGAGTGCGGCCATTGGCCATAGGGAATCTGTGGCTGTCTTTAACCTGTTGCACAGAGGGGAAGAAGGCAATGCAAAGGATGGTGAAACGAAGGAAAAGAGCAAAGTTAGTAAGAAGCCCAGGTCAAGGAGAATTTCGAGAACTGGTGAGCAGGATCTATATATATATATACATGTATATATATATATATATATATTTATGTATGTACTGTGTTATGAGAAGCTGGAGCTGTGCTGCGGCCTCCTCTGCCATTGGTCAAGGGTAATGAGGGTGCACACAGCCCGTGGGGCACACAGTCTGGCTTCACTATGACGAGGTAGTCTGCCTGCTGTTGCATTGGAACCTGGGAAGGGAATCGGAGCAGGTGGACATGCCCCTGTGGATGGATGTTATTATGGACAGGGCTTTCGTCCAATGGACGGATTGTGGCCTGTCTGTTAAGGTGGACCTGGCAGCAGGGAGCAAGGAAACAGGGAAGTCCAGCAGGGCAGGGAGTCATTGCTTTTGTTACAACAAAGGGATATGCTCACAAGCAAGATGCAAGTTGGCCCATGAGTGTCTTGCATGTGAAAAACCCTAACCCTTCACACAGTGCCCCGGGGGCAAGCAGGGAAGGGGCCATACAGGAAACAAGGATTGCTAAAAAAGGGTATCCTAGAACTGGGGGTCACACTGATAAGAATAAATTAAATGAGTGGGTGGATGCAGAGGTACCCCAACAGAGAGGATACACTTTTAATTTTAGAGGACTTTACACAGGGGTTTAAGATACCATACTTTTGGCCCCACCAGGACTTTGAGGCACCCAACTTGAAGTCGGTGAAAGAAAACCACTGGGGTGTGCAGGAGAAAATGGTAAAGGAAAGGCACCTGGGGTGGATTGCAGGTCCATCTAAGAGCTGCCCTTAAAGAACTTTAGGGTCTCACCAGTGGGGGTGGCACCCAAGAGCACTCCGGGCAAATTTTGCATGATTACCCATTTATCATTTCCAGAGGGGGGTCCATAAATAATTTCATTGACCCAGCCCTTACATCAGTTCATTATGCTTCCTTTGATGAGGCAGTGAGCGAGGTGGTGAGGTTTGGCCAGGGAGCATTCATAGCAAAGGTGAATATTAAGTCTGCCTTCCACTTGTTACCAGACCACCCAGCAGATTTTAACTTGCTGGGAATGAAAATAGATGATACAAATTACATAGATAAATGCATGCCGATGGGGTGCACCATAGTGTGTGCATACTTTGAAAAATTCAGTACCTTCCTGCACTGGGTAGTAGAACAAATGGCCCGGTGGGGTGTCTATTACGTAGATGATTTTTGGGTATTAGGACCATGAGACAATGACACCTGTGGTTAGACCCGGGGGGCCCTAAAGGGAGTCTGTCAAGGATTTGGGGTGAGCCTTACTAAGGACAAGACCGTGGGTCCAACCATGGTGTTGTCCTTCCTGGGGAAAGAAATTGATTCAAGGGAATTTGTATGTAGGCTGCTAAGGGACAAGGTCAACACCCTGCAGCAGCTGGTCAGTCAGGCCAGGGAGGAGAGGAAGATGACCTTGCAGCAAGTACAGCAGCTACTGGGCCATCTAAACTTCCCTTGCCAGACCATACCAATGGGCCGGTCCTTTGTGTGGTGGCTGGCAAAAATGACAGCTGGGAAAAGGCAGCCACATCACAGGATAAGAATACCAGCTTCAGTGAAGGAGGACCTGGTGGTTTGGGCCATATTCTTGGCCGAATTTAATGGGATAACCACATGGCCAGAGCTACAGGCATCTAACATAGACCTGGAGCTGTTCACAGATGCTTCTGGGGGACAGGAGTTTTGGGCATATCTGCAGGATGCTTGGTTCACGGGCACATGGGCAGCATCATGGGTGAACAAGGATTTGACAAAAAATATCACTTTCTTGGAATTCTTCCCAATAGTGGTAGCTCTAGTGTGTGTGTGGGGGTGGGGTGGGGGTGGGGGAGGAGCAGCTAAAGGATAAGAAAGTTATCTTCCGGTCGGACAATACAGGGGTAGTGAACATTATTAATCAACAACAGGGAGCTGCCAGAGCAATTGGGGATTTGCTCCAGGTGTTCATCTTGGGATGTTTGCTGCATAACATACAGTTTAAGACTAGGAACATGCTGGAGGAGTGCAACGGTATAGCTGATGCTTTATCTTGTTTGCAGTGGGAATGCTTCAGGATCCTAGCACCCGGAGCAGACGACATACCAGAAAAAATCCTGCAGTTCCTCTGGAACCTGGGAATCTTGACAACTGGGCATTGATGTGTCAATCCCTTGCTTCCAGTACTCAGAAAGCATATAAGAGAAGAGTGGAGGAATTTCTGAGGATTCAAGAAATTCACAGATGGGAGGTAGTCTGGCAAATCCCAGAGAAGCAGCTGCACTGGCTTATGGTGGCTCTGAAGGAGGAGGGCAGTTTAGTGGCAGTGGCAAGCCACCATCTGTTGAGAATAAATTGGTTTAGCAGGGCACTGGGGTTGCAGGACTGGACACTAGCTTTCAAGGTCAGGAAATTACTGGATTACAGGGATACTCCCTGATAAAGAGAGTGATTCTTGAAGCACCAGGGGCAACTTGTGGCCAGCAGTTTGCTTGCATTTACCCTGCAGTTTGGAGCACTACTGTAATAAAGCTGATATCTGGACACAGACCTGCTTCTGGGTGATCTCACAGAGTGCAGATCCTTTTCTTTTTTTGTGTGTGCCCATGGATTCCCCTTCTGATCATCAGTCAATTTGATTCTTTTTCACACTTAACTTATATTGAGATGGACAAGGCAGTGGTTTATGAAACACGGTAACTCCTGGGAACCTCAAAGCTGCAGAGGTCTACACTAGGGAAAGCAAGTGAGGAAGATGATGTTAGCAGGGAAAGAGAGTCAAAGGTCAGGGATAAGAAAATGTCTCATTTCATCAGTGGCCACAGTTCCAAGATTGACCAGACCACCAAAATCAAAGATATAGTACTGTTCTATTTTACAACTTTATATATACTTAAGAACTAGGTGGTGTTGGGGGTGTTGTAACAGTTGTGAACATGGGGGAGGGTGAGCAGAGGGAGATATTGATGCACATACAGTGGTTTTCATTCGTTACTGAGAGTAGGCTAACATAACTAGTGCTTGCCTGCCAAATGGCGTAAGGATGTAGTGGGTACTAGAAGTGCAAAACAAATGCAAAATTCAATATACTCATGTCTGTGTCATTTATGTTGTCCTGCACTCTTCAAGAAATAAATGAGAGCTACAGTGTGTGGAGGAGGAGCAGGTAGCACCTGTCAAGCTGACACCTACCCTAGATAGCTTCTGCCAGAGAACAGGCAGAGAACACCAAAAAGAAGGAGCTACTGTTATAACTATATTTCTTTACTGGTACTAAAGAACTAGAACTCTACTACTGGGACCTTCAATTTAGGGTAAAAACAAGACAAAAAGTTAGTGTGTTTGTCTGAGTTTGCTGAAGTGAATTGTTATCTGTGCAGTTATCTAGGTGTTTGTCTCAGGTGGCTGAAGGGAATTGTTATTTGTGTGATTGCTAAGTGTAGAAAGAGCTGTGAAGTAGGGGGAATGGTTTAGCTAGAAGGAAGCCAGGTTAAAGCCAGATTTAAACACTGCCCTAGATAGCTTCTGCCAGAGAACAGGCAAAGAACACCAAGAAGAAGGAGCTGCTGTTATAACTATACTTTTCTACTGGGACTATATTGCCTTGCTTCCTTCCCTCCCCTCCACCCCAAGCCAGTTCTACTTTTATAGGCACAGGATTTGACTGACAACAGGAACCTCCTGTTTAAGAGGAGGAAGTGAGTGATCACAGAGCCACAAAAGACTCATCATCCTAGAAGGAAAAGAATATCTCTCTGTCCCCCTCAGCTGCTGGAGGTCTGACTCTGAGCAAGTAAGGAGACTACTGAGAAATATAGGAACTTCTTGTCTCAGAACAGGAAGATCAGGAGCTCAAAGGGCACACAGGCAATAAGTAAGTAGGGAGAAAAAAATAAATAAAAAACAGAGGAAAGAGTAAATATTCCAAACAACAGTTAAGGGACCAGAAATAAGACATGATGGGAGTGGTGCAGTGCAGTGGCTGTGGAGCAGCAGTCTTCCGGGAGATGTTCTGGAGGATGTGGTGTTGTCCCATCTGCAGGCACCTCTCTGGGCTGAGGAAGGAGGTTGCTCATCTACAGGCTGAGTTGGCCAGGATTTGGGGGACCTCTTCTCCCACCCAGGGACTACCAGGGCCTCTGCTGTTGCCTCAGAGGTTGCCAAGAAAGAGGAGTGGTTGGACCACAGTGGGCTTAGGGAGGGTGAGGGTGGTGGAACAAAGGTGCATCCTTCCAGTTGTACCTCTCCACAATTCATATGCTGTTCTAGCAAAGTGTGGTTCCTCAATGGAGGCACCCGCAGTGGAGGCCAAGGAGGATGCTGGGAACCTCCACAAAGGAAACCCACAGGAGGGTGGCATGGGACCCCACAGGGGAAGGAAATAACTCCTGGTGGGGGACTCCATTGTTAGAGGTAGAACTGGGGGAAGAAGGGAAGAGGGAGGTAAGGTGCCTGCCTAGAGCCATGGCTTGGAGGGACAGGGAGCGAATCCTCAGGATTGCAGAAGCAGCTGTACAGGAGAGGGAGCTGGATGTCAATGTCCACCTAGGGACACATGACCTGGCTGAGAAAGAGATCAGAGCAGTGCAGGAAGAGTTTGTGGAGTTGGGGAGGGGCCTTAGATAAGTAGCACACACAGTAACCTTCTCAGAGGTGCTGCCTATCTATGACATGGATGAGGCTAGGGTACTCCACACTATGGAATTCAATCAGTAGTTGAAAAACTGGTGCAGAGCTCAGGGATTTGGTTTCGTTGGGGACTGGGGGTCCACCTGGAGTGATGCAGGCCTATATTGGCATGATGGTCTGCATCTGTCTAGGAGGGTAACCAGGATCCTAGGTGATAGGTTTAAATTCTTCATTGGTAAGCATTTAAACTAGTCAAGGGGGAGTCACTGGAAAGGAGCAAGGAAATCCTAGCCCCTTCCCCCCCCAAAAATTAGGGTATTAAGTGAGGTAAACACCAAGCTAAAGATGTCGATAGGGAGAAGGGCTGGGGTAAATGGAGAAAATGACAAAGACAATAAGGACAGGGATGGGGCAAAAAGGGGTAAGGCCATCAAGAAATGGAGGGTAATGAGTACCAATGCCCATAGTCTGGGCAATAAGCTCCCTGAACTTGTGGCCTTGATGGAAGAGGGATGCCTGGATATCGTAGCAGTCACAGAAACATGATACACAGAGAACCATGACTGGGATGTTCACATACCAGGGTACACAACCTACTGGAGGGACAGGGAGGGGATTAGAGGGGGAGGAGTAGCTCTCTATGTAAGGGAAGAGATAAAAGCAATGGAACAAAAAAGTAAACAGGGAGAATATGAGGCACTGTGGGTCACCTTGGAGACTGGAAATGGTACCACAATCTGCACATGGGTTGTATACAGTCCCCCATGTCAGGGAGAGGGAATGGACAGGGATATGATAGAAGGCATCCTTAGGATGGCAGAGAAAGGAGAGATATTGTTGATGGGGGACCTGAATATGCCAGATGTTAACTGGAGCACCTTTGCTGCAGCCACATCCAAGAGCAGAGCCATTCTCGATGCCCTACAGGTGGCATGCCTCAGACAGCTAGTTTTGGAACCCACTCATGAGGGAGCAATCTTAGACCTCATACTCTCAAATGGGGATGCGAGAGGATCTCAGATCTAGAAGTGGGCAGCCATCTGGGAACAACTGACCACCAAACAGTGTGGTTCACGATAAACTCAGCTACAGAGTCAAGCCATACAAAAATGAGGGTACTGGACTTCAGGAGGGCTGACTTTGGCAAGATGGGAGAGTGCCTTAGAAAAGCACTAGCAAACAGGCTAGAAGGAGGGGTGGAGCAACAATGGGGAAACATCAAAACTGCCATCACAGAGGCAACAAGCCTTTGTGTGAAGCAAATAAACAAATGAAAATGAAAGAAAAAGCCACTATGGTTCTCAAAAGAGGTGGCGGGGAAGGTTAGGAAGAAAAAGATAGCATTTAGGAAGTATAAGGAAACACAGAAGGAGCAGGACAGAGAACTGTAGGCAGAAGGAAGCAGGGACGGAAGTCAGAATAGCAAAGGCCCAAACTGAGGAAAAGATAGCCAACACGGTTAAGAAGGGGGATAAAACCTTTTATAGATACATCAGGGAGCATAGCAAGACAAAGGGAGGGATAGTGAGGCTGAATAGAAAGGATGGTGGGTGGGCAGAGAGGGACAGTGAAAAAGCAAGGATACTGAATGAATACTTCTGCTCAGTATTCACAAAAGAGGAGGAGGGGGAGGTGCTGAATCCAATTAACAAAAGCACTCTAGATAGGGGGGTCGATCCCAGTCCTTTCACAGAAGAAAGGGTTCTGAAAGAACTCTTAAAACTGAAGGTGGACAAAGCAATGGGGCTGATTCACACCAGAATTCTAAAAGAATTAAGGGGAGAATTAGTGACACCACTGACTACTCTTTTTAACAAATCTTGGGAGGATGGTGTGGTACCTGAGGACTGGAGGAAGGTGGATGCGATTCCTCTTCACAAAAGTGGGCACAGAGGCAGGAAACTACAGACCTATCAGTTTGACCTCAGTGGTAGGAAAAGTGATGGAATCACTTCTGAAGGAAAGAATTGTTGAGTACCTAGAGGAAAGTGGGGCACAGGACCCAAGGCAGCATGGGTTCCCATTGGGAAGGTAATGTCAGACGAATCTAACTAATTTCTTTGACTGGGTGACCAAAGTCGTAGACCAGGGAGGGGCTGTGGACATGGTGTACCTAGATTTTAGCAAGGCATTTGACACAGTCCCACACAAAAGATTAATAATCAAATTAACCAGCCTGGGAGTGGGTGCCAGGGTGGTAGTCTGGGTAAAACATTGGCTGGACAACAGGACACAGAAGGTAATTGTAAATGGAGTCCACTCTGAAGAAAGAGGGGTTACTAGTGGGGTACCACAGGGTTCAGTACTGGGTCCAGTCCTTTTTAATGCCTTTATAAGTGACATTGCAGAGGGACTGGAAGGAAAAGTATGCCTCTTTGTAGATGATACAAAGATCTGCAACAGGGCTTATACACAAGGAGGCATGGAAAGAATGAGAAGGGACTTGACAAGGTTGGAGGAATGGTCAGAAGTATGGCAGCTTGGATTCAATGCAAAGAAGTGCAAAATAATGCACCTGGGAAACAAAAACCCAGGAGAAGATTACACAATGGGGGGTTGGGGAGGTAGTAACAACAACAAAAATAGAAAGGGACCTGGGGTAATCATATCAGATGACCTTAAGGTTAGCAAGCAATGTGAGAAGGCAGTAGGGCAGTAGGGAGGGCTGGGGGATACTGGGCTGTATAGGGAGAGGCATCACTGGCAGAAAACACAAAGTTGTTATCCCTCTGTACAGACAGTTGGTGAGACCCCATCTGGAGTACTGCACCCAGTTCAGGAGACCCCATCTCCGCAAGGACATAGGCAGAATGGAGGCAATCCAGAGGAGGGCAACTAAAATGGTGTAGGGTCTGCAACAGAAGCCATATGAGGAGAGACAAAAGGAGCTTAATATGTATACCCTTGTGGAAAGGAGGGAGAGGGTGGACATGATAAACTTTTAAGTACCTCAGTGGAATCAACAAAGTCCAAGAGGGTAGCATCTTTCAGAAATAGTGATGTGCAACAACAAGGGGACACAATTTGAAGATAGAGTGGGGATGGCTCAGGGGCAATGTGAAGAAGAATTTTTTCACAGAGAGGGTGGTGGATGCATGGAACAGCCTTCCTGAGGAGGTTGTGGGGTCTAAAACTGTGGGAGGATTCAAGAATGCATGGGACAATTCTTGTGGGGGGTAGGAAGAAATAGGCTGTTGCTTAACTAGGATCTGTAGCTTATCCTGTAGGTATGGAAATGGGCAGACTAGGTGGGCCCAGAGGTCCTTATCTGCCATCAGAATCTGTGTTTCTATGCTACTGAAACCATTCTCATAACCTCAACACCCATCAAGAGTGAAACATAGCCTGCAGCTTGGGCTGAAAAGAGGAGGCGTGTCTGAAGCCAGGTCCAAGTGAGGTGTCTGAGAAAAACTGTGAACACTCTTCACAGGGGTATGGGACAACTATCAGAAGACAACATAAAATTCACCCAAGAAGTACAAAAAAAAATAATCAGATGAAATTGGACAGTGTGCCACACATGGTGAAGGAAATATTTTCAACTGTGATTTAGTTAGTCCAGATAATATACAAAAATGCTTTTATTGGGCAATGGCTGCCTTGTCTTTGATTTACCACCTGACAACAACATGGACATACACACGGACAGTACTCCACAACAATTGCCAGAGACCATCCTGACCCCTTATTTCATTTGCCCAGTCATCAACACTCCCCATCACCACCCATCCCTCAGCAACACCCATTTCTAACCCTCTTCAGACAGTGTTAGAGACCTGTTGAACATTCACTTTATTGAGTTTCCAGAGTCAAAAGAACTCAAGCATGTTAGCATGTTGGAAGCAGGCTGCTCCAGTGTTCTGCCACATGCCCCAGTGGAAATCTGTAAATCATGGGGGACATGTGGTCAGCTGGGATGGGCAGGGAAAAATGGGGTGACCCAGTACATCTGCAAATTAATGTTCTATGCATGGGATGTGCCATTATGAGCTGGGCCCTGCTCTGATGTGGAACATAACGTACCATATAAATGAACATTTAAGAAATCCTAGAAAACCAAAAATATGTTCAAATGTGTAAACATACTTGAGAAAAAAGTCATCTTTGCATTTTGAACAGTTGTAACATTAATACCATGCAACATTTTGCTTTGTAGTTTTTACAATTTTAAAACTACTGTACTTTAATAAAAATTAACTGTGATTAATAAACAAATTAGCTATCCTGGGAGTGGGTCCCAGGGTGTTAGCCTGGGTAAAACACTGGCTGGACAACAGGTCACAGCTGGTAATAGTAAATGGAGTCCACAATGAAGAAATGTGGGTTACTAGTGGGGTACAGCAGGGTTCAGTACTAGGGCCAGTCCTTTTTAATGTCTTTATAAGTGACATTGCAGAGGGACTGGAAGGGAAAGTATGTCTCTTTGCAGATGACACAAAGATCTGCAACAGGGTTGATACGCAAGGTGGGGTGGAAAGGATGAAAAGGGACTTGGCAAGGTTGGAGGAAAGGTCAAATGTATGGCAGCTTAGATTCAACGCAAAGAAGTGCAAAGTAATGCACCTCGGAAACTAAAACCCAGGGGAAGAGTACACAATGGAGGGTGAGCTACTGACAACAAAAAAATGGAAAGGGACCTGGGAGTAGTCATATCAGACAATCTAAAGGTGGGCCAGCAATGTGAGAAGGCAGTAAGGAGGGCTGTCGGGATACTGGGATGCATAGAGAGAGGAATCACCAGTAGAAAACAGGAAGTTGTTGGCCCTCTGTACAGACAGTTAGTAAGACCACATCTGGAGTACTGTGTACAGTTCTGGAGACCCCATCTCTGCAAAGACATAGATAGGGTGGAGGCTGTCCAGAGGAGGGCAACCAAAATGGTGCAGGGTCTGCACCAGAAGACATATGAAGAAGGACTAAAGGAGCTTAAGATGTATAGCCTCGAGGAAAGGGGGGGCATGACAGAAACTTTCAAATACCTCAAGGGAAAAAACAAAGTCCAAGAGGGTAGCATCTTTCAGAAAAGAGATGTGCAAGAACAAGGGGAACAATTTGAAGATAGCGGGGGGACGGCTCAGAGATAATATGAGGAAGTATTTCTTCACAGATAGGGTTGTAGATGCACGGAACGGCCTTCCTGAGGAGGTAATAGAGTCAAAAACAGTGGGGGAATTCAAGAATGCATGGGACAGTCATAAGGCAATTCTAGTGGGGGGTAGGAGGAAGTAGGCTGTTGGTTAACTAGGATCTGCAGCTTATTTGTTAGGTAGGGAAATGGGCAGAGTAGGTGGGCCAAGCAGTACCTATCTGCCATCAAATTCTATGTTTCTATGTAATTACATTTATTTTAAAGGCTTGCATTAGCTCTGTGTTTACTTGCCCAGGCTTTTAGTTTCTGTTTGTTCCCAGGCTGATTATTCCTCCTAGCTTGTGTATCTAGAGTCATGGAACATCACTTTATTTTTTAGGTGGCAAGTGATAGCTCCCTCATATCACCATCATGCATACTCTTTTGGGTGGATTTTGAAGATTATTGTTATGTTTAGTGTGTGCAAGCTGGCTGTTGTGAAGGCTGAATACTGAAATTTAAATAGTACTCAGATGAGCATTTAAACTAGCCACATGGGGGCTGTAAAACCATGGGAGGCAACACTTTTCCCCTCAGATGATGTAACAGCAAAGAGTGAGAGCCTGAAGGGAATACGCTCCCCCAGGGCAACAGTGCAAGAAGACAGGGGCAGGGACAAGGCAGAGGACAAGGGGAGTATAAATAAAGAAAGTGAAATGAAAGGAATAAACGAGACAGGTTATGGAGAAGGTAACAACAGAAGTGAGGAATCGGGCAGCTTCAGGGAACAGCACAGGCAGGATGGAGCAGCAGGGAGGCAGGCAGGGAGGGAATAAGGTATAGAGGGCCATGTATACCAATGTAAGGAGTTTAGAAGATACAATTCCAGAAGTAAAGACCAGCACGGCAGAGGCTAGCCTGGATTTAGAAAGAGTGGAGGCAGTCCAGAGGAGGGCAAGTAAAATGGTACAGGGGTTGCTTGAAAAATCCTTCGAGGACAGACTGAGTGATCTCAACATGGACATCCTTGAGGGGAGGAGAGTGAGAGGGGGCATGATAGAGCTCTACAAGTACCTCACCAGAGTTAAAAGGTTGCAGGAGGTATCTATTTCAAATGAGAAAGATCACCAGGACCAGAATGCATACGATAAAGCTGGAAGGGGGGAAGGGTTAAGAGGGATGTGAGGAAGTACCACTTCACTGAAAAAGTGGTGGACACCTGGAACAGAGCGTCAGTGGAAGTGGTGGAGGTAAAAGCAGTAAAGGGGTTCAAGGATGCATGGGATAGACATACAGGGAATATTAGTAAATAGGCAGGAAGGTGGGAGGGTTGCTGGAGACCATACCTCTCAAATGCTATAAATTCTGCATACTGTAGCACTATGATTTTGACACTCAAATGTACCCTTGCTCTGCAAAGATTTACTGGTGTTCATAATAATGTAAGCTATTTCCGGGCACACAAACTATGGAATCAGTGAGATAACTTGATAGAAACATTCCTTAACACTAAATAAATGGGGCCCACCATTTGTAGACATATAATTCTTTAAAAGAAGAAAGTGCTACACATTCTGGCCATTTACTCTGAATCTTGAAAGCCAGTGCTATGCATTTTAATGCTGAGGGGTTGACAGGTATGCTGGAGACCAGTTAGGGTCTGAGGAGGCAGACTAGGCAGGGTCTATCTGGGCAGTCTGGGTGGGCCAAGCGGCCCTTTTCTGCTGACAAGTTCTGTGTCTGTGTATGTCTAACAGAATGGAGCACCAGTTGCATTATTTTCTAGTCCACTTAACCTCCAAAACACACAGATTTACATATCCCTGATACTTTATGCTGGGTATGAGACTTTTGTTTATCTGACAAAGAACCTCAATGTGCAAGCCTGATTATCTGTGTGTTAACAGAAGCCACACAAATTAGAATGTATCTGCCTTCATGTATAATTTATGCATCCTGCATCTTTTTGTTTTTCTTACTGGCATTTAATTATTTCACCTCACTGACTCCCTGTGACAATAAAGAGGAGTTCAAATGTATGTACTGTCGCTCAACTAATGCAACAGTAACTGCCCATCCTTACGGGGTTCATTTTGTGGTAGAACAGAGTTGTTAGTTATTTGGCAGTAGTTTTTTTGTTCCAGGAGTGGGATCTTGTGGTGTTGGCTGCAGTTAGGGACTGGTTTAATATTGCCAGATTTCACTCTTTTTTTGAAGCTGAAGTGGGAAAACAGTGGTGTACCCCTATATTATGTTATAAAGTGCAACCACACCTAGGACGGCTGTGCTGCGGTCAGTTTAAATAATTCAAAAGGCAAAACATGGATCCGCACCTCTGCCATGGTTTAAAAGAGTTATCTCCCAGATAAATACAGTCACAAGTACATGATAAACACTCACTGACTCCACGCTCTGCTTTAAAGTGCAAGAATTCAATTTCTTTATTTTGTGTAAACAGCAAACAGAATCCAAAGAGATTTGGTGAAGGACGCAAACACATTTCCTACCCCACGGACAGCTTCCTGCTTCCTGTCTGCATTCGATGTCACCTGTGAAGCAGAGACGCGGGTCCATGTTTTGCCTTTTGAATTATCCCTATATTGTCTTAAAGGGGCACTGTCAGTTTCGTATTGTAATGAACAATGAGAGCTGATACGCATGCTTGGGATCTCAGCTCAGTTTTCCAAATGTGTTTTTTTAGCACTCCCAAGGCTCATTTTAATTTCAGACTGAAATGTATATGTTGAAAATAACCCACTTTTTCAGTCTGTACCCTTAGTTAGACGGTAACAGTCAGCAAAAAAAGCCTCATACTCAAGTTTGCAGCTGGTGTCGATGTACACTTTGTGCAAAAGTATTTTGGTTTACTAAGTGTGTACTGTAGTAAAGTAGATTGCATCACTCATGTTGTTTACATTTAGGCTGAAATATTCTGTTAGTTCAACTCCCAGAATCCCTGCAGCTGACATCAGAGCATTGAGCAGCAGTGGGAGATGCAATACAGCAGGCTGCAGTGCATGTTAGAACTTTTATAATATGTGATTAGATGTTTACAGGTTCTGCTTTTCTCCAGGGGCTAGGTATAGCCCTCTGCAACTGTACTTATCCCAGAGAGGTTAGCAGGATCAGCAAACAAAAGTCCAGAGCTTATATAAACTGTAACATGCACTGCAGGCTATTAATTGCCCACTGCTGCTTATTACTCTGATGTCAGCTGCAGAGGATTCTGGGATTTGTACTAACAGAAACCTAGAAATTAACAAAATTAGTCTGATATATTACAGCAAACAGTAAGTAAACTAAAATGTTTTTGCACACAAAATACACATTCAGACCAGCCCCACACTTCAGTGTGGGGCCCTTGGTGGTAACTGTTCCCCTTTAATACCTCCCAAGGAAATGTAAAATCCATTCCTGCACAGGTTTAGTAATCATGCCCTAGCAATTATAGTCATGCGTTCCCCGTGATGAGAGGCTTTCGGTTGCTGATGTTTAAGTCGGGCCCTAAGGTAAAATGCTCGACCTGACCTTACTAATAAAAGTGAGGTTCACAGTAAAAAAAAAAACATGTAATTGGGCATATTAGAGCAGCCGCCAGATGCCTTGTCAGTTCTGTTGCTAGAGGCAAACTGGTCACACATAACCAAATACACTAAAAAGTTGATAGTGCCCCATCAAGTAACATATTACACTTAACCCGATCAAACACGTACAGCTGATCTCCTCATTCCAGCACTCTACATCTTTTTATTGTGGAATGAACTAGAAAAGATTACCCCCCCACACACACACGCACGCATGCACATGCAAAAGAAGAAGGAAACCACTTTGGTTCTCAAATACAGTAGCAGAAAAGGTCAGAGCCAAAAGGCTGGCCTTCAGGAAATATAAGGGAACACAGCAGGATGAAGATACGGAGGCATACCAAACTGCCCTAAGGGAAGCAGGGAAGGCAGTAAGGCAGGCAAAGTCCCAAACTGAGGAAACACTAGCACGAACAGTAAAGAAGGTGACAAGACTTTCTATAGATACATTAGTGAAAGGAGAAAGTCCAGAGGGGTATTGCTAAGCTCAATGGAGAAAAGGGGACATGTGAGGAGGAGGACCCTGTAAAAGCATCTATCCTAAATAGATAATTTTGCTCAGTATTTACTGAAGAGACGGTAGGGCAGAGCCCACAGCTCAGCACCATGGACATGGGGGGAGGGAGGTGAGCACTACTCCCTTCACAAAAGAAAGGGTCCTACAAGACCTCGCTAAGCTCAGGGTGGATAAGGCAATGGGACCTGATGGCATACATCCCAGGGTACTTAAGGAGCTAAGGGTGGAACTAGCAGAGCCATTATCAGAACTGTTTAATGAGTCTCTGGGCACAGGAGAGGTTCCAGAAGACTGGAGAAGGGCTTATGTGATCCCACTCCATTAAAGTGGTAGCAGGGAGGAGGCAGGGAACTACAGACCAGTCAGTCTTACCTCAGTAGTGGGCAAGATTATGGAGGCACTCCTTAAGGAAAGGATAGTGCAACACCTGGAATCCATAGGGGCACAGGATCCAAGACAGCATGGGTTTACAAAAGGAAGGTTCTGTCAAGCTAATCTCATAGATTTCTTTGACTGGGTAACCAGAGTGGTGGACAAGGGGAGCAGTTGATGTCGCCTACCTTGACTTCAGCAAAGCTTTTGACACTGTTCCACATAGAAGATTGATAAATAAGCTGGGTAGGCTCGGTGGTCAGGATTAGTCAACTGGGTGGCAAACTGGTTGACGGGCAGAAAACAGAGAGTGGTGGTAAATGGTATACAGTCAGAAGAGATGCAAGTCACAAGTGGGGTACCTCAGGGATCAGTCCTGGGGCCAGTCCTCTTCAATATCTTCATTAGTGACCTTGCAGATGGACTAGAGGATAAAGCTTGTCTGTTTGCAGATGACACCAAGATCTGCAACAGAGTAGATGATCCAGATGAGGTGGGCAGAATGAGAAGAGATCTGGATAAACTAGCAAAATGGTCAGAAGAGTGGCAACTGGGATTTAATCAAAGAAGTGCAAGATCATGCACATAGGGAAGAGAAACCCTGAAGCCACCTATAGGCTGGGAGGAGAGTTGCTGGCAGTCACAAAGAAAGAAAGAGACTTGGGCATCATCATCACTGATGATCTGAAATCATCCAAGCAGACCTCTAAAGCAGTAGGTAAGGTAGGGGGATGTTAGGGTGTATAAGTAGGGGTATCACAAGTCGTAAGAGAGAGGTAATAATCCCTCTTTACAAGACACTGGTTAGGCCCCATCTGGAGTACTGCGTGCAGTACTGGAGGCCACACCTTCACAAGGACATTAACCAAATTGAGGCAGTTCAGAGAAGTAAATCAAAATGGTGCAGGGACTGCATCAGAAGACATATGAGGACAGATTAACCGAGCTCAATATGTATACTCTTGAGCAAAGGAGGGAGAGAGGTGATATGATCGAGACATTCAAACACCTGAAGGGCATTAACAAGGTGAAAGAGTCTAACATGTTTAAATATAAGAAAAATAGCAGGACAAGAGGACACAGCATGAGATTAGAGGGAGGCCGATTAAGGGGGAATGTGAGGAAATACTTTTTCACAGAAAGGGTGGTGGATGCATGGAATGGCCTACCTCAGGAAGTGGTGGCTATGAATATAGTGCAGGGCTTCAAACAGGCATGGGATAGCATAAGAGGAGCAATACAGATGAGTATGAATAGATAGACCACTGACAGAGCAAAGGCCGATGGCACATTTATAAGGTAGAAAAAGAAATGGGCAGACTGGATGGGCCTTGCGGTCCTTATCTGCCGTCAACTTCTATGTTTCTATGTGCACACACACACGCATGGATCTGTATACCCATGATGCCTTGTGCTGGCTTTTAATTTTTATTATATTGTATGTGTGTTTCCAGTAGCCACACAAGTTGGAAGTATCTGCTTTCTTGTATCATCTATGCATCCTACAGTACATATTGTGCTTCTTCTTTCTTATTAGCATTTAAAATTATTTCACCTCTTTCTATGCCCTACAATAAGAAATTTTGGAATTCAAATGCACAGTATCAGTTCTCAGGCAGCAGAAAAAAACATTAACTGCTCCTCTGTATGGGATTCAGTTTGTTTTGAAAAGAAATTATAAGCACTTTTAGGAGTAGTTCTACTAAATGTGTGACTCTGGATTTCTAATTGTGTCTTGTCGTAGATGCTGGAACCTAGGTGCGTGATTCCTGTAGTCATGGGTCGCTTATGTCATTGCCATATTTCAACCCTTTCTTGAAACTGAAGATGTGAATTCTTGTGGCTTTCAGAAGGAGAAAGTGTTGTGTGTTTTAGTAAGCTAATGCTACCTTTTAGTGGTCATGACCTTGCTACGGTGCGGTCTACATAGTGACATGGTCTTTGGCACATTTTTGTACAATTGTCACTTTGATGAACTACTGGCAGTGCCTTGACTCAAACATACAGTACAGCAGAGCCCTGTTACAAGTACACCCTAAATGCCAAGCAGAAATGTACTTACAGCAGAACAAGTAAAGGTTGTAGCATGCCTTCTCCTAAAGGTGCAACTATACAGTTTACTGTAACTTGAAATGTAAACAATGAAATAATGCACACACCAAATAATAAAGGTTAAAGATTTATTAGTGCAAGATCAGGAACCTCGACCAACTATCCAAAACTGTTCTTATAAAAGGATATTCTAATGTGAGAGCTTCATTGAAAACAATAAAAATCCATGGAAAATATATGGATCACATACTGAGACTGGGCTCAAACTAGTTGTTAGAGAACCCATTACAGTGCAGTCCACTTATAATGGGCACCCTTTAATTGGACACTTGCTTTAAATGGACAGATTGCATTTGTCCAATGCCAGCCACATTAACTTCAATGCTAATCTGTCCATTTAAGGCCTACCTGGCAGTCTGTCTA
Source organism: Neoceratodus forsteri (assembly GCA_016271365.2). Lineage (NCBI taxonomy): Eukaryota > Metazoa > Chordata > Ceratodontiformes > Ceratodontidae > Neoceratodus > Neoceratodus forsteri. The sequence continues at coordinate 19,336,182 of CM057457.1, forward strand.
CAGCGGACATAACAAGGTTGCTTAATGAGGTGGTGATTGGTTGTCTGGTACTGCAGTTAATCTGTGATTAGCAACTGCAGCTCAGCTGTGGCTAGGTAATTGATGAGTCAATTGACTAATAAAGGTCTACTGCTGTGCTGTGTCAGATTTCATTCTGTTACAATGCCTCCCAAGAGAAATGCCTTTTCCCTGAGCAGGAAAGTTGAAATTTTACAGGAAATCAATGGCTTACGTAAAGTGAACCGTTATGCCATGGTGGTACAAAACATGACAGCTAAAGGGGAGGTTCTGATAATGGGAGACTTCAACATGCCAGATACAGATTGGTCAATACCAGCAGGAACATCTGCCAGAACTAAACACATGGTGGATTCCCTACAGGGGGGAGGGCCTCAAACAACTGGTACAACAACCCACAAGAGACAGGGCTATCCTAGATCTAGTACTGACTAACAGGGAAGGAATCACAGATCTCCAGGTAGAAGGTCACCTGGGGGCCAGTGACCATCACATGGTATGGTTCAATTTGGCCACTACATCTAAATCAACCCATTCCAAGGCAAAAATATGGGACTTCAGAGGAGCTGACTTTGATAAGATGGCCAACAGAGTTAAGCTAGCCCTGGCAAAAAGAAACATAGGGGAGGGGGTACAGGCAAAGTGGGTAAGCATTAAGGATGCAATTCTTGAAGCAACATCCCATTGTGTTAGACAGAAAAGGAAGTACAAAAGAAGAAGGAAACCACTTTGGTTCTCAAATACAGTAGCAGGAAAGGTTAGAACCAAAATATTGGCCTTCAGGAAATATAAGGGAATGCAGCGGGATAAAGATAGGGAGTCATGCCAAACTGCCTTAAGGGAAGCAGGGAAGGCAGTAAGGCAGGCAAAGTCCCAAACTTGAGGAAACACTAGCACGAACATTAAAAGAAGGTGACAAGACTTTCTATAGATGCATTAATGAAAGGAGAAAGTCCAGAGGGGGTGTCACTAAGCTCAAAGGAGAAAAGGGGGCACGTGAGGAGGAGGACCCTGTAAAAGCATCTATCCTAAATATATACTTTTGCTCAGTATTTACTGAAGAGAAGGTAGGACAGGGCACACAGCTCAGCACCATGGACACAGGGGGAGGGAGGAGAGCAACACTCCCTTCACAAAAGAAAGGGTCCTACAAGAGCTCGCTCGCTAAGCTCAGAGTGGACAAGTCAATGGGACCTGATGGCATACATCCCAGGGTACTTAAGGAGCTAAGGGTGGAACTAGCAGAGCCATTAGCAGAACTGTTTAGTGAGTCTCTGAGCACAGGAGAGGTCCCAGAAGACTGGAGAAAGGCTCATGTGATCCCACTCCTGAAGAATGGTAGCAGGGAGGAGGCAGAGAACTACAGACCAGTCAGTCTTACCTCAGTAGTGGGCAAGATTATGGAGGCACTCCTTAAGGAAAGGATAGTGCAACACCTGGAATCCATAGGGGCACAGGATCCAAGACAGCATGGGTTTACAAAAGAAGGTCCTGTCAAACTAATCTCATAGATTTCTTTGACTATGTAGCCAGAGTGGTGGACCAAGGGGGAGCAGTTGATGTCGCCTATCTTGACTTCTGCAAAGCTTTTGACACTGTTCCACGTAGAAGATTGATAAATAAGCTGGGTAGGCTCGGGGTGGGTCAGAAGTTAGTCAACTGGGTGGCAAACTGGCTGACAGACAGAAAACAGAGAGTGGTGGTAAATGGTATACAGTCAGAAGAGATGCAAGTCACAAGTGGGGTACGTCAGGGACCAGTCCTGGGGCCAGTCCCCTTCAATATCTTCATTAGTGACATTGCAGATGGACTAGAGGATAAGGCTTGTCTGTTTTCAGATGACACCAAGATCTGCAACAGAGTAGATGATCCAGATGGGGTGGTGTCGTAGAGTTCCTGAATAGATGAACCACAGAGGCAGATTTCAGCAGACTAAAGCAGATTTTTATTGTAAATAAAGCAGACTGCATGCGGCAAAATAACCAAAACAAACATAAAATAAAATTTGGATCTAATAAAAATTAGGCATCTGCAAGAAGGCTAGAAGAAGGCTAGCTCCAGAGATGTTTACAGCATCACATCCCTCTTATATCTTCTGGTCAACTTAGAAGCACTCTTTAAATACCATATTGGGTAACATGTGATTAGCTAGCTCCACCTTCATTCATTAAATGTGACATAATATTCTTTATCCAGAAAATACAAAACATATTTACAATAGTCAAAAGCTTTGAAATTACAATATAATTTTGACACTGGTGCAGAAACTAAGTTTTAAACTACTCCAGCATTTTAAGGACTTAGTTGAATTTCAGAAGGGACCTCCCCCTTTTAATGGTATAAAGGAGATGGAAAAGAGGCCGGCCGCCCTTAATGGCTATTGCATTGCAGGAGGAGTCCCAAAAGCAACAACCAAGTCAACTGGCACTCGCTACAGACTTGCTACCCAGTAGACCCGAAAATAGACTAAAAAGTTTTAGAGTGCACTTCTTGGGGTGAGTATAAGGTTGTACTACCATTTAATTTGGAACCAAACATCACGACAGCTGAGAAACGGGATAAATATGCTACTTAACTGTGCAGATATTCGTGTGGGAGTTGTCATTATAATACTCACACTGCATAGTCGTAGACACTAGAGTGAAAGAACAGGAAAACAGCACTAAAGCGCTTTCTTTTAGGAGCTGCAAGGACTCTCAGCTTCCTGGAGTTGCAAAGGCTCTTGTCTTCTTAAAGCAGGCTGCAAACATGAATTCGCATGGAAAGGGGGGGAAGAATTGTTACCTGGTAAACTGAAGTCTGGGCATTAATTTGCAGGGGAACAGTAGAAACTAAATAACATACAGACTGAATCCCCAGCATTTCTAAACATTTCTATACAATAGCGCTTGAAACAGGATCCATAGCGCATATATAGCCCTCTTTAACACTGCTTAGGAATTGCAAAAACGTTCACAGAGGGCAAGGATTCCACATAGGATGTACAGCAAATGCCTAGCGTTATAATTGTTTTAAAACAATGTTTTTACAAATGTTTCCACCATTATTCTGGAACTTTCGTTTGCTTAATGGAGCATACTATGGATTTTAGACACAAGACAGGAAACATAGAGGAAGGTGGTTATTGTACCTTGAGCAAAGAACAGGAACAACAACAAACAACAAAAATAAACAAAGTGGGTGGCCAGCCCAACACACACAAGGCAATATGGAGAATACAAAACAGATATGACAATTTCCAAAATCCATAGAGTCCCAAAAACAAAGAAAAAAAAAGGGGGGTTTTACTCTCTCACATTCCTCCCCACCCAAAACCAAACTACCAGCTTTGGTTTTTAAATCAAAAATAGTATTTTCCCGACTCTGCGCAGATACCTGTCATCAGATCTCTCATAAAAGAGAGATGGAGCCTTAGCCCACCCTCACTCTAGGGCTCCACCTCAGGGTCCCTTTTTTACTGAACAAACAATATCGTGAAGGAATCATATTCCTTCATGATAAGAATACATTATAAACATTATCCTGAGGTCTGATGGCCAGTATCTTTATTCTTCATCCCATAACGGGACAAAAAAATCAGCATTCCCATGTGCAGTACCTGTCCGGTGCTTGATAGTAAATTTATATGGTTGTAAGGAAAGATACCATCGCATAATGTGAGGGTTCTTATCCTTCATGACATGCAACCAACATAAGGGATTGTGATCAGTCCAGAGTTCAAATTCTGTACCCCACAAATAAAATCTAAAAGCATTGATGGCCCATTTAATATCCAAACATTCTTTTTCTATAACAGAATAATGTGTTTCCCTTTCATGCATCTTCCGACTTATATAAATAGCAGGATGCTCTTCTCCATCTATAATCTGCATTAACACAGCCCCTATTCTATAATTAGATGCATCTGTTTGAAGAATGAACGGTTGTATGAAATCAGGGGTTCTTAAGATCGGAGAAGAGCATAATTTAGCTTTTATGGTCTGAAAAGCATCCTCACACTCATCTGTCCATTTAATTTTTTCTGGATTCCTTTTCTTGGTTAAGTCTGTTAAGGGTCTGGCTAATGTAGAAAAGTTAGGTATAAACCTACGGTAGTAGCCAGCAAGACCTAGAAAAGAGCGTACATCCCTCTTTGTAAGGGGTCTAGGGCTGCTCGCCATGGCTGCTACCTTATCTATTTCCAGCTTTATCGTACCATTAGCAATTTGGAATCCGAGATATTTTGTCTCCTGCATTGCTATAGCACATTTTTTTGGATTTATTGTTAGTCCAACTTCAGTTATTGTAGTCAGTACATTAGTTAGATGTCTGATGTGCTCCTCCCACGAAGTACTGAATGCAATAACATCGTCCAAATATGCAGCACTGTATGCAGTGTGTGATGTTAATAAGGTATCCATTACCCTTTGGAAAGTAGCAGGAGCCCCATGAAGGCTGAATGGCATAACAGTAAAATGAAATAAACCTAAAGGAATACTGAATGCAGTTTTATCTTTATCCAAAGGATCTAAAGGTATCTGCCAATAACCTTTTGTTAGGTCCAAGGTACTAATCCACTTGGCACTTCCTAGATGGTCAAGGATATCATCGATGTGAGGCATTGGATAGCTGTCAAATTGAGACACAGCATTCATTCTACTGAAGTCTAGACATATATGTCTGCCTCCTTTTTTTGCTACCACAACCATAGGAAAACACCATTCACTATGTGATGGTTCTATGATACCCATTTCTTGCATCTTTTTTACCTCCTGAATCACATCTGATCGTACCCTTTCAGGAAGTCTATAGGGTTTCTGTCTTATGGGTTGAATATTCGTAACTCTTATGTGATGAGTGGCCTGTTTGACTCTCCCTGGTGTACCTGTGAATGTATCTTTAAAGTTATCAATAACCTTATCTAATTCTCTTCTCTGATCTTCTGTTAACTTATGATTGACCAGTAAATCAGTAATCTGGCCCTTAGTTTCTAAACGTCCATAAACCGTTTCCAATTCATTATCAGTTTCAGGCATCACATAACCGGTAAGAGGTGCTGTTGTTTCTACCCATGCTTTCAATAGGTTTAAGTGATAGATACGCTTTGTCTTTTTCTTATCTGGCATCTCAATTTCATAAGTTACTGGACCTGTTCTTTGGGTAATTATGTATGGCCCTTGCCGTTTCATCAAAAGCTTTTGTTCAGAAGATGGTAACAGCATTAATACTTTATCCCCTTCAATGAATTCTTTGGACCCAGTTCCCTTATCATAATATTCTTTCTGTTTGGTCTGGTGTTGTAGGTTAGTTTTATGGTCTTTTTGTATATAAGATATTAAATGTTGCCATAATTGCTGCCAGTATTGTAGAGGTAACACTGCCTTAGTCTGTTTGTTCTCCTCCCATTCCTCCTTGACTATGTCTAGTGGCCCCCTTGGGTTTTGCCCATACAATAATTTGAACGGGGAAAAGCCTGTGAATGCTTGTGGAACCTCTCGGTATGCGAACATGAGGTATGGTAGATGGATGTCTCAATTTCTACCTTCATCCACCACAAACTTTTTGAGCATCTGCTTCATGGTTTGATTAAAGCGCTCCGCTAGTCCATCTGTTTGGGGATGGTAAGGTGTAGTGAAAAGTGTTTCAATACCTAAGGCTTGATACAACCTTTTCAGTAGTGCTAAACAAAAGTTTGTTCCTCTATCAGTTAAGATTTCCCTGGGTATACCTACTCGGGCAAATTCTTTAATTAATTCCTCAGCTATTTTAGGGGCTGTAATGGTCCTCAGAGGTATAGCCTCTGGATATTTTGTAGCATAATCTACTATAACTAGAATGAACCTGTTCCCTTTTGAACTTTTAGGTAATGGGCCAACAATATCCATTGCTATATGTTCGATTGGCGTAGACACTAATGGCAAAGGTAACAGAGGTACTTTATCTTTGCGAGTGATCTTAGACACCTTTTGGCATTCCTTGCAACTTCTACAATAATCCGTTACCTGTTCATGAATGCCAGGCCAAAAGAAACGATGTAAGAGGCAACTCAGTGTTTTGTCCCTACCCAAATGACTGGCCAGGGGAATATCATGGGCCAAATTAAGTAACTGGACCTGGTATTTATGTGGTATCATTAACTGTTCTACTGTATCTCCAGTTCTAGAATTGGTGCAAACCTGGTATAACAGTTCATTTCTCAGTTCAAATATCAGCCCTCTTCCCTCGTCACCTTTCCCAACCTGTGAAAAGAAAGGGGCTAAATAATCGTAATTTCTCTGAGCTTCTTGAAAAATAGCATTATTATGAACATTCAGGTAATCAGAGATAGAGTCATTTTTAATGTCCGGTATATGGCCTGTCTTGTGTTGATTAGTTCATTGCTTCTATTCTTTCCTTCTTTGACTATTCGGCTTCCTGTCCTTCCCAGCAGGCCCATATAGATCTTCCTGGAAAGGAAAAGTCTGTCCCAAATTTTCTTCCTGTTTCGATCGGGCTCTGGTAGTGACTGCACTGATGTTAGATCTTAACAAATTTTCAAAGTGGGGAAAATCATGTCCTATAATGATGGGTCCAGGAAGGTGAGGAACCACACCCACCTTCATCTACTGAGTATGTCCCTCTACTCTTAGTAAAATGTCATTTAATGGATATTGATGTATATCCCCATGGACACATGTAACTCCAGTAGTAGGACCCCTGTTATCTTTATGTGTGTTAAGCAGGGAAGCGTGAATCAGGGTTTGTTTGCTTCCTGAATCTATCAGTCCTGATACCACCTTTTGTCCTACTTGCACAGGTACTACATATTGTCCCCAGTTAGCTAGAGCTAAGTGCACCTCTTCAACTTTCTTCTTGGGACAGAACTTTGCTATATGACCCTTCCCACTGCAATGGTGACAAATAATGTCTGTACTATACCCCTTACCATTTCTTACATTCTGTTTGGCTCCAGGGTTATGAACATGTTGAGGTTGGTGTATCAATGTGGAATGTCTTACTAGAGAGGGCAGTGTACTGGGACCTCCTGAAGACCGTTGTCTATGGGGTCGTGCTGCTATGTAGTCTTCTGCCAACCTAATAGCCATGTCTGCTGTTTCAGGCCGATGTTCTTTGACCCATAACTGAACATCCTGGGGTAAAATCTTGATAAATTGTTCCAGAATGATGCTCTCCAATATCTGTGTAACTGTCTGTGTTGTAGGTTGCAACCATCTGTTACACAGGTTTTTCAGCTGGGTATATGCATCCTGTGGAGTGTCAGTAGGATGGAATTTAAAGGACCGAAATCATTGTCGATATGTCTCTGTACTAATGTCGTACCTTTTGAGGATTGCCTGCTTTACATGATCGTAGTTGTTGGCATGTATAATATCAATATGGCTATAGGCTAACTGGGCTCTGTCAGTTAAATATGGGGCTAACCAAATTACCTATTGATCCCTTGGCCAGGCACAGGCGGTTGCCACTCTTTCAAACGTTAATAGAAATGCTTCTATATCATCCGATGCTGCATGCTTTACCAGTTTAATGTCTTTTTGTACATTTACCGGTGAAGGAGGCCTGCTGGTTCCCATAGCCTGAATAGCCCTGAGAATATCTGTCCATCTTGCCTGGTTTTCTTCTCACCGAGCTTGATTCTCTCTCTCCTCTCTCTTTCTCTTTCTCTGTCCATTTCCATTTGCTGGATACAGAGCCAGTGAAGTAAATCCTGGGGTTCTTCAGGTGGCATCCCCCACCTCTGGTTCAGCTGCCCGGGCCACTTCCACCAGCTTCTGGTCCTCTACAGGCAAATTCTCCATTATAAGTCTTTTATCCATTTTCCTCCTTACCACAGGGTCCAATCCAGTCAGTAATGGTAACTGAAATTTCTTCGCAATGGCCTTGTAGTGGCACTGATCACATCTGCTGCCTCCTCTTGCATGTGGGACTTCTCAGAATCTGAGTGCAAATTCCAGATCAATATCCCACCGCTGACACCATCTGTCGTAGGGTCTTGAATAGATGAACCACAGCGGTAGATTTCAGCAGACTAAAGCAAATTTTTATTATAAATAAAGTGGACTGCATGTGGCAAAATAACCAAAACAAACATAAAATAAAATTTGGATCAAATAAAAATTAGGCATCTGCAAGAAGGCTAGAAGAAGGCTAGCTCCAGAGATGTTTACAGCATCACATCCCTCTTATATCTGCTGGTCAATTTAGAAGTACTCTTTAAATACTATATTGGGTAACATGTGATCAGCTAGCTCCATCTTCATTCATTAAATGTGACATAACATTCTTTATCCAGAAAATACAAAACATATTTACCATAGTCAAAAGCTTTGAAATCACAATATCATTTTGACACTGGTGCAGAAACTAGGTTTTAAACTACTCCAGCACTTTAAGGACTTAGTTGAATTTCAGAAGGGGCCTCCCCCTTTTAATGGTACAAAGGAGCTGGAAAAGAGGCCGGCCGGCCCTTAATGGCTATTGCATTGCAGGAGGAGTCCCAAAAGCAACAACCAAGTCAACTGGCACTCGCTACAGACTCGCTACCCAATAGACCCGAAAATAGACTAAAAAGATTCAGAGTGCACTTCTTGGGGTGAGTATAAGGTTGTGCTACCATTTAATTTGGAACAAAACATCACGACAGCTGAGAAACAGGATAAATACGCTACATGACTGTGCGCGCATTTGTGCGGGAGTTGCCTTTACAGCACTGGCAATCACACAGTCACGTAGACACTAGAGGCAAAGAAACAGGGAAAACAGCACTAAAGCACTTTCTTTTAGGAGCTGCAAGGACTCTCAGCTTCCTGAAGTTGCAAAGGCTCTTGGCTTCTTGAAGCAGGCTGCAAACATGAATTTGCATGGGGGGGGGGAATTGTTACCTGGTAAACTGGAGTCTGGGCATTAATTTGCAGGGGAACAGTAGAAACTAAATAACATACAGACTGAGTCCCCAGCATTTCTAAATATTTCTATACAGTAGCGCTTGAAACAGGATCCATAGCGCATATATAGCCCTCTCTAACACTGCTTAGGAATTGCAAAAACGTTCACAGAGGGTAAGGATTCCACATAGGATGTACAGCAAACGCCTAGTGTTATAATTGTTTTAAAACAACGTTTTTACAAATGTTTTCACCATTATTCTGGAACTTTCATTTGTTTAATGGGGCATACTATGGATTTTAGACACAAGACAGGAAACATAGAGGAAGGTGGTTATTGTACCTCGAACAAAGAACAGGAACAACAACAAACAACAAAAATAAACAAAGTGGGTGGCCAGCCCAACACACACGAGACAATATGGAGAATACACAACAGATATGATGATTTCCAAAATCCATAGTGTCCCGAAAACAAAGAAAAAAAAAGTGGGGTTTTACTCTCTCACAGGTGGGCAGAATGAGAAGAGAGCTGGATAAACTAGCAAAATGGTCAGAAGAGTGGCAACTGGAATTTAATGCAAAGAAGTGCAAGATCATGCACATAGGGAAGAGAAACCCTAAAGCCACCTATAGGCTAGGAGGGGAGTTGCTGGCAGTCACAAAGGAAGAGAGACTTGGGCATCATCATCACCGATTACCTGAAATCATCCAAGCAGACCTCTAAAGCAGTAGGTAAGGCTAGGGGGATGTTAGGGTGTATTAGTAGAGGTATCACAAGCCCAAGAGGGAGGTAATAATCCCTCTTACAAGACATTGGCTAGGCCCCATCTGGAGTACTGCGTGCAGTACTGGAGGCCACACCTTCACAAGGACATTAACCAAATTGAGGCAGTCCAGAGAAGGGCAACCAAAATGGTGCAGGGACTGCATCAGAAGACATATGAGGACAGATTGACGGAGCTTAATATGTATACCCTTGAACAAAGGAGGGAGAGAGGTGATATGATTGAAACATTCAAACACCTTAAGGGCATTAACAAGGTGAAAGAGTCTAACATGTTTAAATATAAGAAAAACAGTAGGACAAGAGGAGACAGCATGAGACTAGAGGGAGGCCGATTAAGGGGGAATGTGAGGAATTTCTTTTTCGCAGAAGGAGTGGTGGTTGCATGGAACGGCCTACCTCAGGAAGTGGTGGCTATGAATACAGTGCAGGGCTTCAAACAGGCATGGGATAGGCATAAGGGAACAATACAGATGAGTATGAATAGATAGGCCACTGACAGAGGCAAAGGCCAATGGCACATTTATAAGGTAGAAAAAGAAATGGTCAGACTGGATGGGCCTTACAGTCCTTATCTGCCGTCAACTTCTATGTTTCTATGTTTCTACGGTTCACTTCAGTGTTCCAAAATCCACGATGTCTGATCTTGTCAGATACAAGTAAGAAGTGTTAGTAGCCTGGCATGAGAACAACAATCCTGATAGAAAAAGGAAATGGGATGGGAAGGATGCTGACACAGAAGAGGCACTGCTATGTTAGTTTTCAAATGCTCATGGTCGAGATGCTTTAATTAGCGGTTTGCTTCTGATGAAAAAAAGCTTCTCAACTTGCCCTAGCTCTTGGTAAGACTGACTTTACCCCTTCATTAGGATAGCTGCTCCATTTCAAGATCTGACATAACATCGGGTATAAAACAGCACACGATGAAAGACAAAATGCAGATTCAGTAGGTGCTGAGGAGTGGATCACTGACGTGTTACCCAGGACTCTGTCATCATATGGTCCTTGTAACATATTCAATTGTGATGAAACAGTTTTTTTTTTTTAGGTGTGTGAATATGTGGATACTCATCTTTGAAAGTGAAACCCTTTTGGGCTCCAAGAAGGCTAAGGAGCAGCTAATCATGCTATGCTGTTGCAACATGGCTGAGACCGAGAAAACAGATCTCCTAGCCATGGGTAAATTGGCCCAGCCATGTTGCTTTTGTGGGGTGAGACATCTGCTGGTCATCTACCATTCCAGCTGATCAGCATGGATGACTGGAGATCTCTTTATAGACAGGGTAAGAGCATGGGATCGGAGGTTTTGGTGGGGAGAAAAATAGCTCTGCTTCTGGATAATTTTTCTGGGAACCCACAGGTCTCTTGTCTAAGAAACATCTGCCTAGTGTTCCTCATCACAAATAGGGCTAGGGTTCAAGAACCGAGCCCAAACTATTCAATTTTTGCCTGATCTGAACTGAACTTGAACCCTAAAAAAAACAGATGAACCTGAACCCAAACCCAGACCATGTGAGATGAGGAAAACCCAGATGGAGGCAGTAGGGTGAATTCATTAGAACTAGAACTGATAAATTACACAAAAAGAACCTTGAACCAAACTGAACTTGAACATAAACTTCTACTTATCAAATTGAACTGAACCAAACTCGAACTATACCCTGAGGAACCGGAACCAAACTAAAAACATGTCGAACCCTGGCTCTACCCATGAACACTTCTTGCCTTATCCAACTGCTTTATATGGGCATAATTTATACCTTCAAGTGCAAGTATGTTAAATCTATGTGCCCGATTCTTGGACCTGCTAGATGGAAGAAAAGACCTGACAGTGGCTGACTGTGTGTGAACTATAAATCTGCAAGACACAGTGAGGTTAATAAAAGAGTCATGAGCAATGTGTCCTAAGACACCATTATACACTCCTTAGTTAGGGCAGGGTTTACTCGCCTAACTACAGAGCTGTCTTCTTTTACTAAGCCTCAAACTGAGAGTGAGCATCCCCCTGAAGGCCTGTCTGCCAAAGAATTTGAAACCCTCTGCCATCATGGAGATCAAACAGAGGTAAAGGAGAAGGACAACATTGCCACTGTCATATCAAGCATGATATACAGTAGTCGCAACCCACCTCCAACTCGGACAGTAAAACAGAAGACTGTCCAAGTACACACAGACAGAATCTCAGGTCACACGACAGGAATTAAGGTAAGCTTTGCTTATGCTTTGTCGTGCAATGGGATGAAGACAGGACATCACCCCAATTGGTTTATCATTAATGCCACAGAGAAATCAAGGGCACAGTATGCTACAACCAAAAGCACCCAGAGCACAATCACAGACTACTTCACAAAGTCAGCCAGTCGGCCGTAACAGCAGGAGTAAGTCTACCTGCACTGCACCATGTAAAAGAACACTGAGCTGTCAGACCCTGAACTCCTCCCCCACATTTTTAATCCAGGATCTCCCTCCTGCCCTCCAAATACAAAGTTGCGCTGAATCACTGAAATCACTTAATCCACATGTAACATGCACCAAACACAGCATCATAGTACAGTACCGTACAAAAAAAGAAGCTACAAAATTCAGTAAAATATATTTCTTAACCCACGATCTCCCTCCCACCATCAACATACTGTACAAAGCTGCACTGAATCAATGAATCACTTAAACACTTAATCAGCACAGCACCACAGTGCAAGAAAATGAAAAGGCATAACCGCATATCTACTAATGTGATCAGTACAGTACTGTACTAGCAGTTACCTTACAAACATGCCACATAATGCTGTAACGCTATAATGGACATCTCCTAAATCAGACAGATTGGGGGTACATGGAGGTGTCCATTATAAACGGGCTGCACTGTATTAAAAAGCGGTATAATATAGGTTTTTTTTAAAGAGCTCTTGCCCAAAGAATTAAGAGTATTGTTGTAAAGTTCATTCAGTGTCATTGTCACAGCTAACCATGAATGAATGTGAGCTGCCTTCTTCATAGGGAATCTTTCACACACCCATTCACTCCTTAAGTAACCATTAATGAGGAAACTGGATCACATGATTCAGCCCAGGCAATAGGAGTGGGCTCAAAACTCATTAAATAAATCCATTTATCTTCACAGCTGTTGAATAAATAACATGTATCCATACAGTAGCTATTTCACAATCACTCTGGAACTCAGTTAGAATGTTCAGCATCAGTAGCAGTACTACTCATATTCAAATGCGAATAACTTTCAAATGAAAAGATAGCATGGCACTGTGAGCATGAAAGTTGTTCAGCACGGATAATTACACAGAGTTTGCGCGAGCTGATCCCATTTAACTGGGTCAGGAAGAAAGTAAGGTACTTGGGGATCCAGATTCCGATCAAATTATCAAGACTATATCAAGTTAATTATGGCGCACTCCAGAAAGCGGTTTTTGCAGACATAAACAGATGGCACTCTCTACCCATCACTTTTACTTATAGGATAGACACAGTGAAGATGAACGTGCTCCCTAGATACCTATTTTTGTTCACTAACTTGCCCTTGGCTTTCTCTAGAAAGGAATTGGAAAGACTTAAAACAGAAAATCTCAAGATTTATTTGGGCGGGAAGGAAACCTAGAAAGCAGCGGGACCTCCTCACAGAGACAAAGACTAGGGAGGGTAGGGGAGTCCCCGATTTATATAGTTATTATAGAGCTGCTCAAGTGGTGCCTATCCTAAGCATATTAAATCCAGGTCAGAGGGGTGGTTGGTCTCTGATGGAGCAAGGAGCACATCAAAATATAACATTAAGGTTGCTACCCTGGGTTGCCACACACTGGGATCTTAAATTAATCAATAGCAGATGGACTAAATATACCCTTAAAATGTGGCTGGAGGTACGACTACACTGGGGGGTAGAGACCCTGGTCTGGAGGTATATTCCCCTTTGTTCTCTGCCAGGATTCCAAGCTTCCTCAGGGGACCCTTGTTTTGGGAGGTGGAAGGAGCGAGGATTGTTGTTCCTTACCCAATTTTCTCAAAGGGACACACTAAAATCCTTTTTGGAAATGCAGGGTGAATATAACCTTCCAAGACAGGATTTTTATAGATACCTACAATGTCGACACTATATCTTAACAACTGTGGGAGTGGGGGAGATTCTGGCAGACCCACCGGTCCCAGTGAGAACCACCTTTTTCAAAAGTAAGGGGACAGACTCGAGGGGCTATATATCCTTCATTTACAAGTCACTTCAGGAGGAGGTGGGTAAGGTACTGACTCAACAAATTGAACAAAATGGGAGGAGGAGCTAGGTCTGCATCTTACAGAAGAAGATTGGGCAAGAGTTTGGGCAGGGATCCCTAGTACTTCTAGCTCTCCAAGTTGTGGGGATTTTAGGTGGAGAGTGGTTACTAGGTGCTTTATTCCTCCAGTGGTCTCAGCTCATTATTCAAAGGATAAGTCCCAAGAATGTTGGAGGAGATGTGGAGGAGTTGGTACTTATGCCCACATATTTTGGGATTGCCCTCAGATACATAACTACTGGGAACAGGTGGCTCAGGCATTACAGAGCATCTTTTAATGGAGTTGTGTGCTAACTAGCTCCCATCTGATCCTGGGTCTTCTACATAATGAAAGGAGGACCAAAAATCAGAGATATTTATACTACATATTAATGACAGCTGCACTAAAAGTGATCACCCAACACTGGTTAAGTTCGGATCAGTTATCTCTCTCCATGTGGAGGGCCAATATTAACAGAATTAAAGAGATGGAAGCTGTAACAGCCTGGTTAAGAATACAAACAGATCAATTCAATGCTAGATGTTTTCCATTTTATGAATACATTGAGAATCTGGAGGGCACTCCCACACTAGCTCAATATCTGCTACTCTGAGACACTTTACACCCACGTCGACCAGAAAGTTTTTCTTTTTGGTTTTTTGTTTTCCTCCTTTACTCTTTTTACTTTGACTTTGGCTTTATTGTTTCTGTGAGAATGTGTTTAGAGCACTTATGGAGAAATTAAATAACTGAGGTTGGATCATTATAAATATGGTTAATCTAGTAGAGCTTTTGTAACTGTTATATAGTTTAAAACAGTTTACACAAAGAAGGATTGAAAGGGCAGGGGTAATAAGAATGTATTTCCCCACGGTACTGTTTAAGTGCTACTAAGATGGTTGTATTTCAAGTTAGGGTAGAAACAAAAGGGAAATACTCTTTGGAGTCATATAGAAAGTTGTACGCTTGCAGAGAGTTTGAAGTGCTTTTTAAATAATGACTATTAGATGTATAGTAATCATTCAATGGAATGTACACTGTACACTGAATTCATGGAAGTTCTTTTAAACGCTGAATAAAAATTATGCAAGTTCAAAAAAAAAAGTTGTTCAGTACAAATTGTCCACAAAATGAGTGGTGTTTCATTTATAGATACCTTATAGATTTTTTATAATTAGCAAAAAAGAGCAGAAAATGCAAGTTTTTTGTTCACTTTTTTGACAAACATATGGAAAAAAAAAAAAAGATAAGCTATCAAAAGCAAATGTACCTGCACTGACAGAAAGCATCCCTATTGTATAAATGAAATATACAATGGTGAGCTGTCAGATAAATGATTTATCTACACTTGTGCTGTTTAACCTCGGACACCTCACTTGTGGCATATGCCATTCGTGAGGTTACCTGAGGTCAATCAGCACTTGAGTAGATAAATAATTTATCTTACAGCTCTCCATTGTATATTCCCATATATATATATATATATATATATATATATATATATATATATATATCACATTACAATTTTCAGTTTCCTTGCACTGTCACTGTGCACTGTTTTAGTGTCCTAGTTAGAACAAGCATTTGTCAATGCCGAACGTTTGCTTGCAGGTATTTGCAGTGGTATTTGGCACTTGGACATGGCTTAAAAAAATCAGTGACAAAGAAGTACAAGCATTTGTCAATGCCAAATGTTGCTTGCTTCTATGCGCTGTTTAGGTATTTGGAAGTCATTGGAGTGCAAATATTGAAAATTTCGCGAACTTACAAGCGTGCGTAGGAACTGCGCAACGCACGCTTGTAAAACAGTCATTTTTAGGAATTTTTTCACCAAATTTTCAACATAGCCATTTTAAGACCTCTGCTCATGAACAGTGTCACTGTGATTTTCTTAATGTGTCCCATACATTGATTTCGCACACCGACTGCGCCATTGTGCGCTACATGGGCGGAAACACATTTTGGGCAGGATGTGAAAAATGACAGCTGCACTGCTCATAAGGAGGTGTGGTAAAATGGCAATGTTGAAAATCTGTAGTGAAAATATTGAAAATTCGCGAACTTACGAGCGTGTGTAGGAACTGCTCAACGCAAGCTTGTAAAACAGTCATTTTTAGGAATTTTTCACCAAATTTTCAACATAGCCATTTTAAGACCTCTGCTCATGAACAGAGTCACTGTGATTTTCTTAATGTGTCCCATACATTGATTTCGCGCACTGACTGCACCATTGTGCGCTACATGGGCGGAAACACGTTTTGGGCAGGATGTGAAAAATGACAGCTGTACTGCTCATAAGGAGGTGTGGTAAAATGGCAATGTTGAAAATCTGTAGTGAAAATATTGAAAATTCATGAATCTTACTAGCAGTATGAGGAACTGCTGTCAACGACACCTGTCAAACAGTCACTTTTAGGAATTTTTCACCACATTTTCAACATAGCCATTTTAAGACCTCTGCTCATGAACAGTGTCACTCATGATTTTCTTAATGTGTCCCATACATTGTTTCTAACCGACTGTGCCATTATGCGCTACATGGTGGAAACACGCGTTTGGTGAGATGTGAAAAATGACAGCTGTACTACTCATAAGAAGGTGTGGTAAAATGGCAATGTTGAAAATCTGGAGTGGAAATATTGAAAATTCACAAACCCTCGGCGTGTGTAGGAACTGCGTAACGCACGTCAGAAACAGTACTTTTAGGAATTTTTCACCAAATTTTCAACATAACCATTTTAAGACCTCTGCTAATGAACAGTGTCACCATGATTTTCTTAATGTGTCCCATACATTGATTTACACCGACTATGTCATTGTGCTACATGGTGAAACACATTTGGGTGAGATGTGAAAAATGACAGCTATACTACTCATAAGAAGGTGGTAAAATGGCAATGTTGAAAATCTGGAGTGAAAATATTGAAAATTCGGTGAACTTACAAGCCTGCCTAGAACTGCAAACGCATGCCAGAACAGTCATTCTTTGAATTTTTGCACTAATTAACATAGGTTTTTGTATTTCTCATGATGATGTCACTGTCATATTATTCAGGCCCAAAGCGGTGATTTCATGCAGTGACCGCGCAGTGACTGCGAAATCACCCTTCGGGCCCTGAATAACGCCATGACAGTGACATCATTCATGAGAAGGGGTCCCAAAACCCCATGTTGAAAATTTGGTGCAAAAATTCCAAAAATGCCTGGAGATATGCATAAAAGTTGAACCCATCTAGCCTTTTATACAGCTTACCAGCTATTCTCAGTTCACGGTCGGCTTTGAAGAGTGCAGGCGTGTTCCCGGTCACCGAGGTCGTGGTGCCGGGCTCGGAGGTGAGTGTCGGTGAGGGGTGTGGGAGGTGTGATGCGCGGTAGTGGGTGCAGGTTGTGGGAGGGAGGCCTGGAGAAGCGCCTGGGACCGTTTTCAATTTACAGGTTTGAAAAAAACAGACGACGTGGGACATTTGCCACGCTGGTGTGGAGCTCCCAGTGTGGCAGAAGGATGGCTGGGGGGCCTGGAGCTGACGGGGATTGGGCATCCCGTCGGCAGATGACGTGGGGCGTTGTGCCATGGTGGGCTCCAGTACGGCAGCAAAGATTTGGGGGCGGCGATTCCTCGGTGCTGTGTATGACAGCTGTGGTTTTCTTTGAAGAGAAGACCACTGATGTTACATACAGCACCGCCGTCCGACTGGTGGCAGGATCGCCACGCCTGCTCAATGGAGCAGGGATTGCAGGAGGCACACCTCCAAAGTGTCCCATTCTTCCAAACGCTCCTTGCATGCCAAAGCTTTTAACGTAAAATGGTGAATTACTGTGTTATCGCGAGAATGCACTAATACACCTGCAGACGAGATTGCTGTTTTTGAGTTTTCCAAGAGGGACAAATCTCCTGGTTGCTTTAAAAAATCGGTCAGCTTTGTCATATTGGACAGGTAATGGGACTGGCCATCTGCTTTGTCACCTACAATGTGCTCTGCCCATTCACCCCTGATGCATTCACCAACCACATGCAATTTACAATGGGTTTTGCTAAGCACCTAAAACTGGCTAAAGGGGCAGTCCCCATTATTCGACCCACTATTACAAGAAAGAAGTTATTGATGACAGATGTATGTAAGTATCTGTGTGATGGTAGTGGCCCTGGTGACTCTGTACCTAAAACACGAGGGTGCACCACTGACAAACTGTCATTAGGGTTAGTATTCCATGTCTTTTTATGTTTTTGTATGATAACCTGGGTTACTTTGGGGGAGGGCCTTGTCGTAGCGGGCCCAGCTTTACACCAACACTCCCCATCATCTGAAATCAGGTGTGTCATTGCATGGGTGCCTTATTAAAGCCTTTTTATGATAACCTGGGTCATGGGGGCCTTGTCCCGAGTGGCCCAGCTTTATACACACTCCCCATCTCCTGAAATCATGGGCTACAGCCTGGGTCCTTACATGTCTACATTATGCGTGGCAATTCAAGTGCAGTAAATTTAAAGTTATACTCCTGTACTACGATTACATGGTGAACAAAGTAACTGCAGCGAGCCCACACGCCATACCAGCTACAGAAACCGACACTGCGAGCACAGCAGCAGAATGCATACAACATGGGGTAAGCTGCACACAACACCATTAGGTATGTTGCAATTATTATAAAAAATGTATATTATACATCATGGGTAAAGTGACACATTCTCTTTCTTGTTTTTAGGGAAATGCCGAACAAGCATCAACAAGTATGCCCACATACGATCAGTGAACCTGGAAACACCATAGAATCTGTCACCAGTCAATCAGTATCTGATACATATGCCTTTTTTTCCAACAGGGTTTGATAACCCTAGTGTGCCAGCATCCAGCTTGCAGAAGCCCATTGTAACAAACAGCATAATCACTGTGCAACCAGTGCCACTTCAACACACCCAGCAATGCTCCATTAAAGTGCAGACTGATCACAAGATGTTGACCAAAAGTAGAGGTGAGGATATTTTAGTAATAAAAAAGTGGAACAAGACCAATAAAGAGGCAATGGCTGATGTAATAACAAATTTTTTTCTACATTTATAAGGCTGCATGACTAAAACCGCAAGACACACATCCATTGGAATACAGTACATGCTGTTGGATGATGAACCAATGCATTCTCGACATCTGTGCAAAGTCCAGATATATCTGCAGATATAAGGGACAAATTTAACTCTGAATACATACCTTCTAATGTGTCAGTATAGGAAGCAGAAGAAGAACTAATAAATACAACCATATAGTAAGCGATTATAGTGTAATGCGGCATCATCATTACCTTGGTTGTTTCACTATCTCACCACATTTTTCTTTTACAGAACACCAGCCAGAAGTGAGCTGAAAGCCCCGCAAGAAGAACAGAAATTCTTGGTTTTCTGGTCATGCCTGGAAGAACTATTCATGACATGTGACATATGCTAATCTAATAATGTCATGTCATTTTCATCTGATGATCCGGATAAAAGACAAGGATCATTTCTGATTATCAAAACAAGTTGCCTTGACTGTGGGTATGGAAAAGTCAGGCAGAGCCCGCCATCGGTATCGCACTACTCTTTTGGCAACATACTGCTATTGTCAGAAATGCTTATATCTGGTTGCTCGATAACCAAGGCACTGAGAATGTTTGACTATCTGAATATCCCTTGTGTCAGTAGATCAACAGTTCAGAGACACATAAAGGATTTAATATCATCAGTTATTAAAAACATGTGGTCTCTAGAGCAACAGCAGCTCTTCCAGTGAATCCAGGCAATGGAAGGAGGCATGATAGGTGATGGCTGTGCTGATAGCCCTGGGCATTCGGCAACGTTTGGGTCATACACAGTGCTTGAACAGTGTATTAACAAAGTGCTACATGTGTATCTCATATGGGTATATATGCACCAATATATCCATTTCCTATAATTGTGTGCCATGGGTGACTGTTACATGGCGCTACTGTTCACGTGCTCTCTTCTTTTCCTTTTAGGGCAATGAAGTAAAGAACAGTGCGTGGATGGAGATAGAAGGCTTGAAAGCATCCCTGAAATGCTTGGTTGAAGATAATGCACTCCATATTAATAGCATCATGACTGACTGGCACAGGCAAATTAATATATGGCTGGCAGCTTCTCCTATGATGGCAGGAGCGATGCATTACTATAACGTGTGGCACGCTGAAAGAGGTGAGTAAAATAATTATCAGGTGAGAAATGTGAGCTAAGTTGTGTTACTCACGGTCATAACTATGCTTCTTTGTGTTTCATAGGTCTACGAAAAATGCTCGAAGGTCTTGCAAATCAACGTGGCATGGAGGCTATACACCCGT
Source organism: Neoceratodus forsteri (assembly GCA_016271365.2). Taxonomy (NCBI): domain Eukaryota; kingdom Metazoa; phylum Chordata; order Ceratodontiformes; family Ceratodontidae; genus Neoceratodus; species Neoceratodus forsteri. The sequence continues at coordinate 19,356,435 of CM057457.1, forward strand.
GGAAAAAACTGTTGTTAATTATGTTTACTGGGTGGCTGCAATGACTCCAGATTCCAACCGTGCATTGATGGAGGGCAAGTGGATAGGGATGACTAGGCACCTTCAGAATATCCATGAAGGCCACAGTGAGGCATACAGTTGCTACTTGCATGGGGATCTGTATGGAAGGGAAACACTGGGAAAAAAGTGCTTGCAGCCTAGTAAGCATTACCTGTGTGTAGTATATGGTACTGACTGGTAGTACACATTGGTAAACTCGCTGTTCATTCATCTACTTATTTTTCTGTCCAACAGGCGAAGCTGCGACTAAGCAATTACTGTCCTTGCTTGAAAATTGTCAGCTACTCAAAGACATCATCAGACTATCTCCACATCACCAGACAGCCATGGCTGAATTGTTCCATAGTGTCATAATCCACTTTGCACTGAAGCATATGGCCATTTTGTTTGATGGAATGCTGGGCAGATAAGTCTGTTCCTCGGTAGGTATGATGAATATATGAATCTATATGTATATGTATATATATATAGATATATATATATATTTTTAAAATGGGTAGGGAAATTGCAGCAATATCATGAGCTGAACAGCATCACATGACCGTGCGTATATCAGAGAGCGACCGCACACCTGCACTTTTACCCCCTCCAAAACAAATTTGACATTTTATAAGATAGATAAACCACTCTGAGGTGTGTGGTCACGCTCTGATATACGCACGTCTTGGGCGGTTGATGCACTCGGCCTGCGGCCTCATGTGTAACAACGCACACCAAGGCGTGTGTATATCAGAGCGTGACCACACACTTCAGAGTGGTTTATCTATTACATACACACATATACACACACATATATATATATATATATATGACAAAGAACCTCTGTGCGCAAACACTGAGGCAAGGCTTATCCCAAAGGGCATTTGGCTGGGAAGCCAAGTTTCAAGAAAATACAAAATCACACATGCTCACACATGCCCACACAATGCAAAGCATCATGGGCTGCATATGCAAATCACCACAGAATGTTATGCTGGTCCAACTTTAAGCAGAATTGCATGGTGCC